>CM051028.1:56648328-57248328 GCA_027627225.1 Congeria kusceri
CTTTACAAATCTTCTTCTCTGAAACTGCATGGCTGAGAGCTTTCATATAAGGTATTTGGCATCCTCTAGTGGTCCTCTACAAAGATTGTTCAAATGATGCCCCTGGGGTCAAAACTTGCCACGCCCCGCGGGTCACATGGTTTGTATAGACTTACATAGCAAAATAACTTCAAGAATCTTCTCAGTGGTTTTATATTCGGTATGTAACATTGCATACTGGTCTTCTACAACGATTGTTCAAATGATGCCCCTGGGGTCAAAACTGGGATGCCTTAAACTCAGGTGAGCAACCTAGGGCCATCGTGGCCCTCTTGTTTATGCTTTTGTTCTGTTATGCTTTGGAATAGCTAAATGACTTTTAAAATCTTCTTCTCTGAAATTGCAAGGCCTAGACATTTGGTATTTGGTTGGTAACATTGTATAGTGGTCCCCTACAAAAATTGTTCAAATGATGCCCTTGGGGTCAAAACTGGCCATGCCCTGGGGGTCACATTGTTTATATAGAACTAAATAGCAAAATGACTTTAAAAATCTTATCCTCCTAAACCGCAAGGCCCAGTGGTTTCATATTTGGTATGTGGCATCCTCTAGTGGTCCTCTACAAAGACTGTTCAAATGATGCCCCTGGGGACAAAACTGGCCACGTCCCAGGGGTCACATTGTTTATATAGACCTAAATAGCAAAGTGACTTTCAAAATCTTCTCCTCTGAAACCGCAAGGCCCAGAGGTTTCATATTTGGTATGTAACATTGCATAGTGGTCCTCTACAAAGATTGTTCAAATGATACCCCTGGGGACAAAACTGGCCCTTCTCCTTGGTCACATGGTTTATATAGACTTAAATAGCTAAATGACTTTGAAAATTTTCTTCTCTGAAACCGCAAGGCCCAGAGGTTTGTTATTTAGTTGGTAACATTGTATAGGGGTCCTCTACAAAGATTGTTCAAATGATGCCCTGGGGTCAAAACTGGCATGCCCCGGTGGTCACATTGTTTGTATAGACTTAAATAGCAAAATAACTTCAAGAATCTTCTCCTCGGAAACCGCAAGGCCCAGTGGTTTTATATTTGGTATGTAACATTGCATACTGGTCTTCTACAACGATTGTTTAAATGATGCCCCTGGGGTCAAAACTGGGATGCCTTAAACTCAGGTGAGCAACCTAAGGCCAATCCTTGTTTATGCTTTTGTTCTGTTATGCTTTGGAAGTAAAATATTACAACTTCTTAAGATAGCATAGTAGTTTTATGTTTTTGTGCTTTCCCCAAAAAGCTACCAAAAAGTTTGCTATGATTCTCAGCTAAACGTAGTCAAGCAGTAAGCATTGTCCTGAACCCAAGAACTAATATAGCAATCAGGGCTTGCTTGGAGTAGCTTCTGAAATTGAATCTAGAAAATTTACATTGAATGAGGTTCTTAAATGCCCCCAGGCTTTGGGAAACCTTACCCCATATTCACCAACGCTTTCTTGGACTTTAGAATTGAGAATAGGCTAAGATTCTAGAAAAATACTTGTGCTTTCGCAAATAGGCTTGGCACCAATGTCCTTTATGTTATAAACAAACTGTTCTAAATGAAAAATGCTTTAATTAAGCCCCCCCCCCCCCCATTAAAGGTAGCGGGTTATATTTGTTTGCTATTGTCGGTGGGTTGGTTGGTCTGTCAGTAGACCACTTTTGTTTCCACTCTCTAAGTCCACCATTTTTCATCTGATCTTCACCAAACTTCATGAATAAGTTTGTTGGCATAATATCTTTGCCAACAAACTTAATCAGTCAAATCACCCCAGGAACTGTGGAGTTATGGCCCTTGAGTTATTTAAATTAGCCTTTTAAGCCATTTCCGATCTTTAAGTCCAGCAGTTTTTATCCAATCTTCACCAATCTTCACCAAACTTGATGAAAATCTTAGTTTGGCATAAAATTTCAGTCAAGTTAAATAATCAATATTTCAAAAATATTCATTGTTCTTACGTCTTAAGTTTAGAAACTGGTTGGTGAACACGTGTCCTGACAAACTTTTGGAATAAAAGCACATTGATGATACACTTGCAGGCTATGACAGCGATGTTCAGAGGGAGAAGAACATGGACTACATGACAAAGATCTACGTGAATCCGATCAGGGAGAAGGAAGGCGTGAAGCCCCACCTTCAGGAGTCCAGTGATGAGAAAAGGTAGAGCCTTCATTTGCTACCGAAATAGACGTCTCCTTAAGTCTCAGTCATATGCAAATTTACCTGTAATTTCACCCAATCATTGCACTTGGATGTCACATGCAAACGAGCACATGGTCAAGCTTGTGATGTGTTAGTAATATTAGATGAATGGAAATTAATCTGTTACCAATAAATCGGGAGAAGTTGACACTGTTCGCAGGAAAACCTGCTGTTAGGCTGCTTCCCTAGCAAAAAGCGTGGTAATTTTTCTGCCTCAAATATCAAAATTCTCCCCATTCATTTACATTCAAAAGTACAAAAGTCATTTTGAATAAAAAATAAATGTATGTATGCATATCAATGGCACCTTAGTCAATTTTTAGGATTTAATTAAAATACATCATTGGCATGTCAACCATCATCAAGGCTCATGTTTCTTAGTCCTCACATTATAAAAAAAACTATTCAATACTAACCTGGTATGCTCTATGTTCGCAGCACTCGCCGTAGCATTAGTAGGAACGCACCCGAACCACCCAAGGTCAAGAGGGCAGAGCTTCCTGCAACTACCGGCGGGAAAAAGAGGAAAATGATCCAAGTGAATGTGAGTTGAGGCATTATTTGTTCAAAATAAATTAATTTTAGTTCAAACTATTTATTATAGCCCAATTAAGTTGAGAACTCAAGGCCTCAGTCTATTTAATATTGAGTCTATTTAATGGATAGAACCAGTACTTGGTGGCTAAGAAATATCATTAGCACGCTCACTGAGAAGGGACCGGATTCACGATCTCACCAGTACCGAATGCAAGGCATACACTTGTGTTGGGGTATTGGTTCGAAATTGCAGTCGATCATCGGGTTGGAATCGATTGCCACTTCCGATGCTATTTACCGATTATAATCGCTTTCAAAAGTTATTTTTTATTACCTATACATATTTCTATTCTTTTAACGTAGAAAACATTACTTTAATATAGATGTATGTTTGTTTCTTGTTTGCATCATTACTTAACAGTTGCTCATCAATTTTGAACATGTAAAACAAGTATTAAACACGTAAACTTAACATGGATAAACTGTAAAATAATTAACAATGATATAGTTTAAAATACGGAACATGCATCATTGTCCTTATTTCGTGCGTCGACTCAGATGATCAATTTTGTAACCGTTACATCGATACTAGAAATCATCTCTAAACTCTGTGGTTTGCATTTTTCTACAAGTCAGTTTTATTAAGTTCTAATCAAGGAACACTGGCTTTCGTTAAAGTTTTTAATCGTAATCAAGCATAAGAGCACTGATTCAGGTTTCTTTTATTGCTTCTCTCATGAAATGTGTCACTGATGTATTGTATGTTAACATATGTCACTGTATTAAGTTTGAAATTGATGACAAATCAAAACGAGGGTTGAGCGTTAAACTGTTCTGCTTAACTTTCCCGTATCAGATTCTATAGTTTCACACTCTGAGTGAGTCTCGTTAAATGCCACTTGCAATGAAGAAAATTGTTTTAACTTATTATTCTTCAAATGAATTGATGAGCAATGTTTATGAAGGGTTTTGTTGATTTCTTGTGAAGGACCTTCAGCTAGAGTACATCTACGGCTATCGAGGGTTTGATGCCCGCAACAACCTTCATTATGTGAACGACGGGGCAGACATCGTATACCATGCTGCCGGGGCTGGCATTGTCAAGAACCTTGCAACAGGTATAGTGTTATTCACCAATAGCTAATGCTGCTGCTAGAAAATGATAGAAAAAAAACTACTATTTTACGTACATATTTAGTGTTGAACAGGAGACTTAAGATATTGCATAATGTACAAACTACTGCAGGCGTTTTTAAAAAATAAGGTGACCGTTACCCTGTGCAGATTAATTCATGTAAGTGTGAATCTAGACTGAGGAAGAGGCCTTTTATCTGCAGAAGAAACCATCGAAACCAGTGGCGTCCAGTTTGGAACTGTTTTAGTGTATTGCTAGCAGCTTGTTTAACAGAGGAGCATTGAGGAAGTTATTTGTTCCATGTGTTCTTTATTTTTTCTTGTTCTTTCTTTGTGGTATTTTTTTCAGACTGGCAAATGCGTGTATTATTATACAAGAAATGAAGGAAAATGGCAGAACTATTAACCATGCTTCCCATAATCTTTCAGGGTCTCAGTCATTCTACTTGAAGCACACAGATGACATCATATGCCTGGCGGTCAACCAGCATCCGAAGTTCAAGAACATCGTAGTGTCGGGTCAAATAGGGAACCCCCCTTGCCTTCATATCTGGAATGCCGCTACCAAAGACACCTTGTCTATTTTACACGGGGAACACAGTAAAGGCGTGTGCTCTGTAGACTTCTCGTGCACAGGGAAATACGTGGTCTCCGTGGGTCTCGAGCACAACATCACTGCATGGAGATGGCAGGACGGTAAGTAGGAGGAGGTCTGCTTGACATCTAATGTAAAGCATTTTAGCTAACACACGTCCAAATATAGCGTGTTGTTTTTTGTTAGATTAGGCCCTACCAATTTGATTCTATGTTTAGCATCCTCGGGCTAGTAGGTTTTTTGATGCCTGAACGAAAAAAAAATAAAAAAATTGACAATGTGAAAACTCAAGTTGGAAAGCATATACAAATTGGTAAAAATTACTTGTAGGTGTTTTTACCAATTTTTGTAAAAATATTGTTCAACTACTGTAGTCAATTTACACAGTTAAAATAATGTGTTAAAGTAGGTCCCTGAAGATGATATATAGCAGTCGTGCAGGTAAACACTTGCTTTAGCTTGTGCCACTGCCATGAATAAGTTGTGAAAGAAATATGGGTTTTTTTATCGACTCATTGTTTGTTTTTTCCTGCCTGGTTAGTAGTTTTCGAAAAATCATGGTGACGCTAAACATAGAATCAAATTTGTATGGCCTAAATTATATTCTGTCATTAAAAATTAGTATTGAAGTATTTAAAATACAGGCCTAAAACCTTATGCATGACTTATGGAACTGAAAGCAAACAAGAAAAACAGGCTGTGTAGGATTTTTTACATAAATACCATAACAATTAATCTCATGTTATTGCATGTTATTGCCTCCGGTTTATGAAAAGATGCCTTTGTGTGTATGATTTTTTGTTGATTTTCATTGCCACACTTTGTTCGAAATGAACACAGTGTTTTTTAACTCTACTTGTAATCTTATTATAATGTGCATACAAAATTCCCAATTGAATTCATGTTTTGTACTTTAATGTATGTGTTTAATAAGATATTATATTATAACCTGAGAAGAACAGACATTAAAATAGATATTTTTACTGTAAGTTACATTTTGCTATATAGAATGATTCAAACATCCACCAATGTTGTGGTGAATTGTATTCCACCAACTCTTGTTCTACTTTAAATGATGAAGATGTGTTCATTTTATCATTTCCATTGCTTTGTATATTTCTGATATTATAGTAAAATTTTGACCGTCACATTCATCATTCTATCACTAAAAAACTAATTTACGACATGTTATAAATCTCCATGCCTTTTTAGATTTAATGGTATAAAATGTCTCAACAGGCACTGCCTTGGCTACAGTTGTTGGACACAGTCACCGGATCTTCCGTGCGGAATTCCGCCCCGACTCCGACAGCCAGTTCGTGTCCGTAGGGGTAAAGCATGTTAAGTTTTGGACCGTGGCTGGAAACCAACTTGTCGGCAAAAGAGCAGTGCTCACTGATGCTGGAACGGGAACCAACGTCAAAAGATTGCAGACCATGTTGTCTGTTGCATTTGGGGCTGTAAGTATTTACAAGTTTTGAAAACAGTGCACTTTGTCTGTTGTTGTTGTTGTTGTTTTTGTTGTTGATGTCTAATGCATTAATTATACTTGCCGGGTTCATCATTGAGGTCAAACTATAGATTTAAATTCAACCTTGATCATAACAAGATTTGTTTATTTAAACCTAAATTTAATATCTGTTAAGATGATGCAAAACAATGAAATAAAAATGACACACTAACTCGACCCACTTGGCACGGTCACATTCTGTTCAGATACATGTTATGAATGTTATGATGTATATCGTCCCTTCACAGAACAATGTGACCTACACAGGGGCGATGAGTGGCGATGTGTACGTGTGGCAGGACCACAGTCTGCTCCGACTCGTGCAGAAGGCGCACAACGGTCCTGTGTTCTCCATGTTCACGACGCTGAGGGATGGGCTGATCGTCACCGGGGGAAAAGAGATGCCGTATGCTGTGTTTTGTTGTTATTTTCCTGCAATACTTATCATGGGTGGCAGAATAATATATTGCCTTACCTACCCTACCCGTTTTTGACAAATGCTGTTTGCCATCTGTCTGAAGACTGATTATATAGTAATTTGTCCGTACATGCTGCTGGTGTTTGCCACTTGTCCGAAGACTGATTATATAGTAATTTGTCCGTACATGCTGCTGGTGTTTGCCACTGGTCTGAAGACTGATTATATAGTAATATGTCCGTACATGCTGCTGGTGTTTGCCACTTTTCTGAAAACTGATTATATAGTAATTTGTCCGTACATGCTGCTGGACAAGGTGGGTAGTACGAACAATTGATTTCACCAACACCCTTGTTTCAAAATGTTATAAATTTAATAGAAATGTTAGTTCCCTGTCATAACTATTGTTTGTGGTACTATTACATTTTTTAGCTCGACTATTCGAAGAGTAGGTGAGCTTTCCTACTACCCCCGGCGTCGGCGTCGGAATCCGCATCCGCGTCTGAATTTTGTTTAAGTTTTTATTCAAAAGTCTTGTAACTTCAAAACTACATAAGTTATTCACTTGAAACTTGGAATATACCTTTGTCATCAACTCCAGTGTCAGGGGCAACATTCCCCCTAACTCTGTTTTGTATTTTGACAGAGTTATGCCCCCTTTTTCACTTAGATTTTCTGGTTAAAGTTTATATTCAAAAGTTTTGTAACTTCAAAACTACATAAGTTATTCACTTGAAACTTGTAACTAACCTTTGTCATCATTTCCAGTATCAAGGGCAACATTCTGTATAACTCTGTTTTGTATTTTGACAGAGGTATGCCCCTTTTTCACATAGATTTTCTGGTTAAAGTTTATATTCAAAAGTTTTGTAACTTCAAAACTACATAAGTTATTCACTTGAAACTTGGAACTAATCTTTGTCATCAACTCCAGTGTCAGGGGCAACATTTCCCATAACTCTGTTTTGTATTTTGACAGATTTATGCCCCTTTTTCACTTATATTTTCTGGTTCAAGTTTATATTCAAAGTTTTGTAACTTCAAAACTACCTAAGTTATTCACTTGAAACTTGGAACTAACCTTTGTCATCAACTCCAGTATCAAGGGCAACATTTCCCATAACTCTGTTTTGTATTTGACAGACTTATGCCCCTTTTTACATAGATTTTCTGGTTAAAGTTAATATTTAAAAGTTTTGTAACTTCAATACTACAAAAGCTATTCACTTGAAACTTGGAATATACCTTTGTCATCAACTCCAGTATCAGGGTGAACATTCACCATAACTCTATTTTGTATTTTGATAGAGTTATGTCACTTTTTTACATAGATTTTCTGGTTTAAGTTTATATTCAAAAGTTTTGTAACTTCAAAACTACATAAGTTATTCACTTGGAACTAACCTTTATCATCAACTCTAGTACCAGGGGCAACATTACCTTTAACTCTATTTGTATTTTGACAGAATGATGCCCCCTTTTCACTTAGATTTTCTGTTTAAAGTTTATTTTCAAAAGTTTTGTAACTTCAAAACTATCTAAGTTATTCACTTGAACTTGGAACTAGCCTTTGTCATCAACTCTAGTATCAGGGGCAACATTACCCATTACTATGTTTTATATTTTGACAGAGTTATGCCCCTTTTTCACATAGATTTTCTGGTTCAAGTTTATATTCAAAAGTTTTGTAACCTGTAAACTACATAAGTTATTCACTTGAAACTTGGAACTAACCTTTGTCATCAACTCTAGTATCAGGGGCAACATTACCCATAACTCTGTTTTGTATTTTGACAGAGGTAGCCCACTTTTTACATAGACTTTGTGGTTAAAGTTTTTGTTCCAAAAATTTATAAACTATACAAGGCTTCACTTAAAAATATTGTATTTTAACAAATTTATGCCCCTTTCACTATCCAAAATATGTACCAACTGAGATACTTCGAATAGTCAAGCGCGCTGTCCTCTGACAGCTCTTGTTGTGTTTGCTGATGTATGGTCATTATTGCAAAAAGCTGGGCAACTTTGTTATAAGTACTGGAACACAGCTCTGCTAAATATATGTAAGATCCATTTACAGCAAGATATGACTATTTATAGTAAATCATTAGTAATTAGGGACTTAATAGATTTATTTCAATGTTGTAAATTGTGCTGTCCATCACTTGTGCTTTCCACATACAATTGTTGATTATCTTTTATTCATTTTTTCACAAGTTTTGCATTGGGGCTTGTATTATTGCAGTGCCAAAGACAATGGCCCTGTAAAATTGTGGGACCAGGAAATGAAGCGATGCCGAGCTTTCCCATTGCGTGAAAGGGGACTTAACCCCGATGTTGTCAAGTCAGTTTGTAGGATAAAGGTAAGTACTTTTTGTACCTGTTGTATGAGTTATTGAAAAGACATCTTTAAGTAAAATGTTAACTGTGTTATAATAAGGGGAGTAACAATACATGTATATATTGGGATATCTTGCCATGATATTATTACCTCCGAGTAATAATTAAGGTTGTAATAATAAAGATAATTTAATCCATGCCTAAAAAAACATGACTTCCAGACAGTCAAAACAATAAAATTGAATAATTGTTAACAAATGTTAAGATTTTTCTCGACCAGCATTGTCATGACCAAGCAACCAGTCACTAGTATTTTCCACATTTTCACAACATAACATATATAAAAAGCCTATACACATACAACTAATAATGCCAACTCTGGGTTCTAATTATATCATAATAATTATTATGTGTGTTGCTACAAGAAATTATATTATCTTCTATAGAAAAACCCTTTTACAATGAAATCAATTTTTTGTTTCCCAGGGTAAAATCTTAGTTGGCACAAAGGACAATGAGATCCTGGAGATTGCAGAAAAAACTGGGGTCATTCAGACCCTGGTGGGAGGTCACGGGGAGGGGGAGGTGTGGGGACTGGATAGGCACCCCACCCTGCCGCAGTTCATCACCGCCAGCTACGATGGGACAGTACGCATATGGGACATTGCTGCTAAGGTATGATGTCAGTTACTAGGAAAATGAAGGAAGGCTGTGTAATTATGATGATGAGAAGAAGGGGAATGAGGATGATAGTGGTGATGATGATGATGATGATTGTAATGGTGGTGGTGGTGGTGGCGATGGTGGTAATGATGATGGTTGTGGTGGTGGTTGTAGTGATGTTGATGATAATGATGATGGTGGTCATGTTGATGATGATGATGATGATGATATGTTTAGTTATTGTCTCATGTAACTTTGTGCAGATATACAAGGCATTCAATAAAATGACATTGAAAATGAATTTGGGAGTAAATCTAAGATAAAAAAATAAAGGTGCATGTATATACAGTAAGTTCAATCTGTATTACAATAATAACAATGTTTGCAGGCCTTGGTAGCCAAGCTGCCAGTGACCCCAGCCCGTTCAGTGGGCTACAGTCCAGACGGGGAGATGATAGCGGTTGGCCTGAAGACCGGAGAGTTCCTTGTACTGCTCGCTAACGGCCTGAAAGTCTGGGGAAAGCGTAGGGATAGGGCCGCTGCCATCAGTGACATCAGGTGCGAACATTTGGTCAAACTAGTAGTGTGGATAAATGGGAAGTGTTGCTTGCACATGAATTTTACCCATAGAAACGACATTACTTAATTTTATTTTTGTAAGTTGTGGTTTATATAGAACCTGTACCCTTGGTGTAGTTAAAATGTAATTGAAACATGCTTGTCATTAACAGCATGAATAAATATTATGTAAATTATAAAGCAAACAGTAATATTTAAATAAAAATAGGAACTCTTCTTTAAGACCATGACACATTTCATAAGAGTGCTATCATGTATCCACAACGGCCCGTATCATATTGGTTGTTACTCAGGACAGTAGGGCATGGTATTGTAAGATTGGATAAAATTGCAGATTAATTTGCATTTGATTGACTTGTGTGGACACAAGTTGGGCATGGTATTATTAGATTGGGCAAAATTGCAGATTAATTTGCATATGATCGACTTGTGTGGAAACAAGTTGGGCATGGTATTATTAGATTGGATAAATTGCAGATTAATTTGCATATGGTTGATTGTGGAAACATCTATTCTGGGTACAGGTTCAGTCCAGATGGTCACTGGCTAGCAGTGGGGTCAGAGGACAACTGTGTGGATTTCTATGACGTCAGCAAAGGGCCGTCACTCCAGCGGGCAGGCTATTGCAAGGGCATCCCTAGCTTCGTGATACAGCTCGACTTCTCAGCTGACAGCCAGTATATAAGGGTGGGCATTTATTTTATCATGCCCCTATTGCTGTCCAGCTAGTGCAGTGGTTGGTACACTCGGTTCTCACCTAGGCATCCCGGGTTGGCCTCCCACTCCCGGCGCATGTGGGTTTGGTTGGTTGTCACCATACCGGACAGGTGGGGTTTCCTCCAGGTACTCCGGTTTCCCCCCACAGCACAAGACCACACCAAAATTAAAATATCTTTCAGTAAAAAATAAATAGCTGGAAATTGCAGCTATGATTCAAAATTCGTCCCAACTTTCGTGAGTCTCTAGTAAGTTAATTAGGTAGGAGTGCTGGGACACACTCCGGGTCCTCACATAATGCAGCCTCAGACGCGGAAGGACCTCATAAACTTATAAATACACACTTATCATGCCACTATTGATATTTGATACTTGTATACAGCTGTCTGATGCCCTATGCAATATCAGATCAGTTATATATGTCAAGACTTCAGTATCACTATTTCGTTTCTGGATAAATGCCGAAAACAACAGTCAAACAAAAAATCTTGACTTTCAGAATATATACATGTTTATAGACACAAGAGCATAGCTTATATCTTTGATCCAAACATCTAAAGAGCACCGTAATTTTCCACAAAATTCTTTCAAAGGTTAGGCCCAACAAAACTTGTGTATGGTCGGGCAGCAATCTCAAAAAGGTTAGGTAGGGTCGTGATTGAGTTTTTTTTATACTTTTATTAGCTCACCTGAGCACAACGTGCTCATGGTGAGCTTTTAGGATCGCCCTTTGTCCATCGTCCTTCTTGCGTCGTGTGTCAACATTTTCATTCAAAGAGCCTCTCCTCCTAAACTGCTGGACAGATTTTTACCAAAGTTCACAGGAATGATCCTTGGGTGACCCTCTTTCAAAATTGTTCAAATCATTCCGGTCCGCTGCATATGTAGGTTACAAGAGCTAAAAATAGATTTAAAAAATGAAAACTTTAAAAATCTTCTTTTCTGAAACCACAAGTCTTGGAGCTTTCATATTTGATATGTGACATCCTCTAGTGCTCTACAAAGATTGTACAAACTATGCCCCTGGGGTCAAACCTGGCCACGCCCCAGGGGTCACATGGTTTATATAGAGTTGTATAACAAAATGACTTTAAAAATCTTCTCTGAAACCGCAAGGCCCAGAGGTTTCATATTTGGTATGTAACATTGTATAGTGGTCCTCTACAAAGATTATTCAAATGATGCCCCTGGGATCAAAACTGGCCACACCCTGGGGCTCACATGGTTAATATAGACTTAAATAGCAAAATGACTATAAAAATCTTTTCCTGTGAAACTGCAAGGCCTAGAGGTTTCATATTTGGTTCGTAACATTGTATAGTTGTCCTCTACAAAGATTGTTCAAATGATGCCCCTGGGGTCAAAACTGGCCACATCCTGGGGGTCACATGGTTTATATAGACTTAAACAGAAAAGTGACTTTAAAAATCTTCTCCTCTGAAACCGCAAGGCCCAAAGGTTTCAGATTTGGTATGTAACATTGTATAGTGGTCCTCTACAAAGATTGTTCAAATGATACCCCTGGGGTCAAAACTGGCCACACCCCGTGGCTCACACGGTTTATATAGACTTGAATAGCAAAATGACTTTAAAAATCTTGTTCTCTGAAACCGCAAGGCCTAGAGGTTTCATATTTGGTATGTAACATTGTATAGTGGTCCCCTACAAAGATTGTTCAAATGATGCCCCTGGGGTGAAAACTGGCCACACCCTAGGGTCACATGGTTTATATAGACTTGAATAGCAAAATGACTTTACAAATCTTCTCCTCTGAAACCGCAAGGCTCAGATGTTTCATATTTGGTATGTAACATTGTATTGTGGCCCTCTACAAAGATTGTTCAAATGATGCCACTGGGGTGAAAACTGGCCACACCCCGGGGGTCACATAGTTTATATAGACTTTAATAGCAAAATGACTTTTAAAATCTTCTCCTCTGCAACCGCAAGGCCCAGAGGTTTCATATTTGGGATGTTACATTGTATAGTGGTCCTCTACATAGATTGTTCAGATGATGCCCCTGGGGTTAAAGCTGGGCACACCCAGGGGCTCACATGGTTTATATAGATATAAATGGCAAAATGATTTAAAAATTCTTCTCTGAAACCACAAGGCCCAGAGATTTCATATTTGGTTAAAACATTATATTGAGACCTCGATTGGGATTGCATATGGGAAAGGTGGGGTTAAGGTCACTGTTACTAAAAATAGAAAAACGGTTTCCGCTCAATAACTTTTGAACGCATTGAGATATTTTAATGAAACTTAATACATAGATACCTTATATTGACACCTCGCATGGGATTGCATATGGGGTGGGAGGGGTCAAGGTCACTGTTACTAAAAATAGAAAAACAGTTTCCGCTTAATATTGAGAACGCATTGAGATATTTTAATGAAACTTAATACATAAATACATTATTTTGAGACCTCGATTGGGAATGCATGTGAGGTGTGTGGGTTCAAGGTCAAGGTCACCGTTATTAAATATAGAAAAATGGTTTCTGCTTAATATCTTGAAAACACATTGAGCTACTTTAATGAAACTTAATACATAAGTACCTTATAGCGAGACATTGCTTGGGATTGCATATGGGGTGGGTAGGGGGGTCAAGGTCACTGTTACTGAAAATTGAAAAACGGTTTCCGCTTAATAACTTGAGAAAGCAGTGTGATATTGTAATGAAACTTAATACACATATCTTATATCGAGACCTCACTTGGGTTTGCTTATGGGGTGGGTGGGGTCAAGGTCACTGTTATTAAAAGTAGAAAACGGTTTACGCTCAATAACTTAAGAACCCATTGAGATATTTTAATGAAACTTCATATGTAGATACCTTATATCAAGACCTTGCTTTACATATGTGGTGGGTGGGGTCAAGGTCAAGGTCACTGTTACTAAAAATAGAAAAACAGTTTTCGCTCAATAACTTGAAAACCTATTGAGATATTTTAATGAAACTTCATACATAGATATCAGGTGAGCGACCTAGGGCCATTGTGGCCCTCTTGTTTTTAAAGAGACATTTCCGTAAAAAAAAATATTGAAAATTATCTAAAATCTTGCGAATACGGATTTCACTGAAAACTATCTTTTTTTGGCCTTATGCAGTTATTTTTCATACATATTGTGAAGAGTTTAATTATTTCTGCTCATCTTTCTCTAGGTTAGCACAGGGGTCTATGTGCACCAAGTGTTTGCTGTACCAGGGGGCAATCTGGTAGCAGATAAGATCATCACGGGCAAGATCACTTGGGCAACATGGACCAGGTAAATAACGGGAAAATAATAATACTTACGATGTTCGTTAGGGGTGAGGAAGATCATAGCGATGACAATGAGGTTGTTGTTGCTGATGATAATACTGTTGGATGGTGATGATATTGATGACAGATGTTGGATGATGATGATGATATTTGATGTTGTGGTGGTGGTTGTGGTGGTATGTGATGATGATGATGTTGATGATGATGATGATGACAATGCTGATTTTTGCAAATACCAGAAAGTTGTAGTAAATATGTTTGTGCAGGGGTTTTCAATAACACTAGAAAATTAAAATGAAATAAATGGTGTTCATTTCTTTTCTCATGATACAGATAGGTAATGTCAAACTGGTGATGCTGGTAATAATGGAATTTATGCAAATATTTGCATGCTGTAGTGGTCGAGGAAAAATCACCACGCTGGCCTTCATGGCTGGTGAAAAATTCTGGCCAAGTACCTGTTTGCAAATTAAATGTTTTGAGTGGAGTGGAGTTCTGGTCAGAAATAATGAGATTATCAGAACTCTTGGCCAGCAATGGATTAGGGACTTTGACAGAGACTGGCATGAGTTTGCTGTAGATCTAGCATATTGTAATTCAATAAACGATTTGCATTTTCTCTTAATTCTTCAGTGCGTTGGGTGATGAGGTAATTGGCATCTGGCCAAAGAATGCCGACAAAGGGGATGTTAATTGCGCCCATCTCTCACACACCGGCACAGCCCTGGCTACCGGCGATGATTCCGGTCTCGTCAAGCTGTTCAACTTCCCCTGTCTAGAAAGATATGTAAGTGCATTTAGTGTTTGTAAAGAAAAAATAGTGTTAAAAGTTCCTCTAAAAAGCTTATTAAAATTTTGTTAATTTCCTAACTGGATTTTACTTTTTTAAAGATGGCTTAAATATCTTCATCTGTTATTTAAAGCCTTTCTTAAATGGTATGAGGAATTCATCTTATCTGTAATGTTTTCCAAAAAGTTTGTCAAACTAATCCTGTAGGTATCTTCTTTAAAGCCTTTCTGAAATTGTATTAGAAACTAATCTTATCTGTTTTACTTCACTTACTTAACTTTAAAACTGATCATGTAGGTTGTTTTATTAATTTCTACCAGTTCACGTAAACTAATGATAGAAAGTACCAGTACTCAATCAACAAAATTAAATACTATTAGGTGTTCAGTTTTTGTTACTTTTTATGTTGAGGCAAATATATTTTATTTACATTGTCCTGTTTGTTATTAACATAAATATTTGTGTTACTCCAATGTACATGTATTTCCATATAGATCATGTCTGTTTTTTGAAAGCCTTCTTATTATTTAAGTTATTCAAATATGTCTACATACATTCTAATTTATGTTGTTCAAAAACTGTTGAATTATATGTGTCATACAAAACAGATTTACTTACATTATCCTTTTTGGAGTTCCTTTTTGTAGTTCATATATTAAAGTGCTCTCTCATTTTGTTATTAAACACTCTAGGCTTTGGTAAGTTCAACATTACAAGGTATATGTATTTACTCACAACTGAGAATGCACTTTGCCTAACTCTGGTAGAAGGACTGTTTTGGTGCATTAAATAGTATATGATACAAATTATGTATTGCCCCAACATGACCGGTATAAAGTTGTATTACTTCTATATGAATGGTATTACTGGTATTTCATAACGACCTACCAGTACTGGTGTTGTTTATTTAAACAAACTCTGTATGGAATAATGTTTAAAAACATCTAAAATATATGAGGCGTGCCGCGAAAAATGCGGGCTTAATGCATGTGCGTAAAGTGTCATCCCGGATTAGGCTGTGTAGTCCGCACAGGCTAATCCAGGATGGCACTTTCCGCCTACAGTGGATTTATGTTTAGATGAGACTTCCTTTAAAAAGAAAATACCATAAAAGCGGAAAGTGCCGTCCCAGGTTAGCCTGTGCGAACTGCACAGGCTAATCTGGGACAACACTTTATGCACATGCATTACACCGGGTTTTCCCACGACACGCCTCATATGATTCAGTATTTTACATATTCACTCAACCCTTGTAATCTCCTGTTCTGCTGTATTTTAAATATAGCGAAACGTTTCTTAAAACTGTATGTGTTATAACAATGATGTTAAAGGGACTTGTTAACAGTTTTTCGTATTTTTTTAAAAGGTCATTTCATGTCTTGAAAAAAGAAAACCAAAAAAATAGTTTATAGAAAAAAAAAATGCAATTTAAAGATTTGCCTTCGCAGAGACTTGAACCTACGACCGCCGGGATAAAAAAATCTGTTGCACTAACCACTAGTCCATTCTCACTTACAATAATAGTAGTGATTTTTTTACGCTATGTAAGTGATACACGTTTTCAAAACTACCAACGAAAAGCGTTACAAACACTTAATAATTGTATCAATTTTAATTGATGATTTTCCAT
Source organism: Congeria kusceri (assembly GCA_027627225.1). Classification (NCBI taxonomy): domain Eukaryota; kingdom Metazoa; phylum Mollusca; class Bivalvia; order Myida; family Dreissenidae; genus Congeria; species Congeria kusceri. The sequence continues at coordinate 56,664,731 of CM051028.1, forward strand.
CACTGACACTATATTAGCCATATACATGTATTTCTTTGACAGTAGTGTTATTTTGCTTGTTTATATATAATGTATTTTTCTTCTTGAGGTCTATGAAAATTGTCATTGTCAGTTTGCCAATCTGTGAACAGGTTCCTTTAATGACTATTGTAAATGTCCTGGTAATACAAAAGGTTGGTAAAAGATTACTTGTGATCATTTTGGTTGACTCTCATTGTCCATATATAGTGACCTTTTACTGTTTGAATATAGTTATTTTTGATGGTAGTATCCACTATTTCACCAAAAAATTATGCATATAAAACCATAATTGAGTATTTTAAGCATTTTAATGGATCCATGAACATTGTGACACTTTGAGTTGTAGTGAAATTGTGATTTTCACTTTTACTGTGGAATCACTTATATTCGCGGTGTACAATTTCCACGCACTTGCATTCGTGGACATATTTGCGCAGTCTTAAATTTCTGCAAATCCGATTTTAAAGAAACTTTTAACAAATACATGAGATATTTTTGAAAAAAAAATGTGTGCCAATTTTAACAGAAGGCCAGCAAAGGGTCCTGTTGTGCATGTTGGTTGCAATAAACGTGTACCAGTACTAGGCTGTTAATTGATAACATTGATTAATTGCTGTAGGATAGGGGCTGCATATTTAGGGGAGACAATATACAATTTATATCTTAATACTTTAACAAAGACAATTACGCTTTAGCTTTCATTCATTAAAAATATTCAGATCGCGACACTCACATATACCTGCGTATATTTATGAACGTTTACCCTATAACATTTGAACAAACGTGGAAATTCCTGTTGTGTTGCTAAATTACGGAATCGGTACATATATCGGTGGTCCTAAATTCGCGTAATGGACGGAGTGTGAAAACCGAAAAAATTTGACCTCCGCGAAAATTAGTGATTCCACAGTATTTTGTGTGTGTGTGGTATTGACTTCAAAATTATGATGATATAGAGTTTGCGAAATTCATTTGGCACAAACTCTGGCATCTGACACATTGTCTTCGTTTTTCCTTGTCAAGTTTCAATATTTTATCATCAGAACAGTAATCTTTTTTTTTCCATAGCTTAATAAAACAATTTTTTGAGTTTGATTTTACTGGCCAAACCTCCAGTGCTTGAGAAAAGTATGTGTAACTTCAACATTTCCAGAAATTGAGCTGACCCATAGGCAATTGCACCACAGCTATTCTCGGTGTTAGCAGCTGACAAACTTGCAAGGTTATTTATAGACATTTCCCCAAATGTCATTCATATGCAAATCAATCTATGCTTTATCCAATCATTGGCCTTGGATATCAGGTTTTAAATGGTTAACATAATTTACAAAAAAAAGCAGGTGATAAAGCTTGTGATTTGTTTGTGATATTCAATTTAATAATGGAAATTGAACTGTTAACAATTACTGGGGAGGAGTTTAAGCTGTTTGTTGCAAAACCGGAAAAGGTTCATTGTCCAATGCACAGAACACAATATACATAGCTACATTGTGTAAGCTTCACTTAACCATCCAGCATTGGCTAATTAACGAAAATTAAGTGTTTTGAATAAAAAAGGGTTCATCATTTGTAAACCAAATTTGCTTGTTTTCCTATTCAAATTTTAAATTAAAAATCTATAAAGTAGAAATTGTATTAGCTCAGCTAAAGTAAGAAGTTCCACATTGGCATCAGGGGCCTCGCTTCTGGCTATTTTATTTTTTAATATCAGGTATATTATTATTATCACATGCTATACCTTGTTTCCCGTGTAATACAACCATTACGAATATTTCTATCTTACACATGTGTAAGATAACATGATAAGTGTTTTCATTGGCTACGTATTCTTTGACTGACCAATCGTATGATGCTATTTTGGTGAAATGACGTCGACAACATGAAATGACGTTACGTCAGTACACAACTTTGAGAATTTACTAACTTATTTTGGGTTTTATTTTGTTTAAAAGCATGTGATAAGAAAGATCTGACACTCATCATTTCATACCATAATTTATTAAACTTGTCCAGGAAATTCGTTAGTAAGCTCGCCAAAGGCTCCCTTACTAACAAAATTCCTGAACTCATTTAATAAATTATGGTATGAAATGACAACTCGTGTCAGATTCTATATATATGATTATTAATGCCAATTTGTCATGCAATTAATTGCAAAGTGGTGGAAATGAAAACAGAAAGTATATCTACCAATTGATTTTGTATGTTAGTGTAGAAAGTTCAATGATATTATTATATTCATGTTATATTAATATACTTGCAAATATGGTCATATGGGTGATTGTTTGCTTGCTGTGGTTACACTTATTTGTATTAAATTAAAATGCACTTCAACTAAGATTTTGTTCAAATGAAGATATTTCAAACACGCATAGAAAAGAAAACAGCTAAAATATTTGAAAAGGACTTTTTGCTGTAAAGGTGAAATGATTGTGTGGTTTCAATTATTTCTATGAACCTCTATGTACAGATTTAACACGAGAAACATTGGTAGCGTGTCTTTAAATGTACATTTTGTATTGTGTTTCATTTTTGTCATTCATGACAATTAATATCTGAAAATGTATTTATCATTGTTTATCGGCCAATAAAGAACTATTTGGAGTTCTGATGCGTAGGAATTAAACCATTAGGGTGTTAGCCCGCGTTGTGTAATAGCCATGCATCAGAATGACAAAGAGATGTTTATTGGCTGATAAACAACGATAATGCAAAAATTATTTTTATTCTAACATGATTTGACATATACGTTTGCAATTGTAATTAGAACTACTTTTTACTATGCTCCGCTTAGAATCAAGACTTTTTTTTGCGTTGTTTATGTGTAGTTTAACAATAATAATTTTGTTCTTTGTCTCTAGAAAAATTGGCGAGTATCATGTTACAATTGCTTATCTGTGAATAAGCCCCTTGAATTTTGTGTGCTTAACATTTAGGCTTATAGATCTCGACCAAACACATATAAATACCAGTACCAGTTGGTAATCAAGCCTTTAAATTCCATTTGTGATAGTAAAAAAAACGCATGTTAAGAATGCTTTTAAAGTTAACTTATCAACTCAGTAGAAAGCATTTTTTTTTTTTAATGTATAGTACCAAACAATATTAGTAATAACGAAGCTTAAATTATTTATTACAAAAAAATGTTGACGAGAGACAATAAACGTCTTTATGATATATTTACACAATGGTAATTTTTACATAGTTTAGTAACTACAAAGGCATATGATACATTAAAATGTTGTAAAACGGTGATTGTTATTTATTTCAGTCGCCACACAAGACGTTTGTAGGACACTCGGCCCACGTGACCAACGTGAGATTCACAGCAGACGACAAGTACCTTGTGAGCACGGGAGGGGATGACTGTTGGTATGTCACTGAAAAACAAAAATGTAAAAAAAACAAAACATTAAGTTTGTTGTTAGTAATACGTTTTTTTAGCTCACCTGAGCACAACGTGCTCATGGTGAGCTTTTAGGATCGCCATTTGTCCGTCGTCCGTCGTGTGTCAACAATTTTCATTCAAAGAACATCTCCTCATAAACCGCTAGGCAGATTTTCACCAAACTTCACAGGAATGATCCTTTGGTGACCCTCTTATAAAATTGCTCAAATCGTTCCGGTCCGCTGCATATGTAGGTCACAAGAGCTAAAAATAGATTTAGAAACTGAAAACTAAAAATCTTCTCGGAAACCACTAGGCTTGGAGCTTTCATATTGATATGTGACATCCTCTAGTGGTCCTCTACAAACATTGCTCAAATGATGCCCCTGGGGTCAAAACTGGCCACACCCCAGGGGTCACATGGTTTATATTGACTTGTATAGCAAAATGACTTTAAAAATCTTCTCTGAACAGCAAGGCCTAGAGGTTTCATATATGGTAACATTGTATAGTGGTCCTCTACAAAGATTGTTCAAATGATGCCCCTGGGGTCAAAACTGGCCACACCCGTGGCTCACATGGTTTATATGGACATAAATAGCAAAATGACCTTAAAAATCTTCTCCTCTGAAACCGCAAGGCCTAGAGGTTTCATATTTGGTATGTAACATTGTATAGTGGTCATGTACAAAGATTGTTAAAATGATGCCCCTGGGGTCAAAACTGGGCACACCCCGGGGGTCACATGGTTTGTATAGACTTAAATAGCAAAATGACAATAAAAATCTCCAAAACTGCAAGGCCCAGAGGTTTTATATTTGGTATGTAACATTGTATAGTGGTCCTCTACAAAGGTTGTTCAAATGATGCCCATGGGGTCAAAACTGGCCACACTCTGTGGCTCACATGGTTTATATATACTTAAATAGCAAAATTACTTTTAAAATCTTCTCCTCTGAAATCACAAGGCCCAGAGGTTTCATGTTTGGTATGTAACATTGTATAGTGGTCCTATACAAAGATTGCTCAAATGATGCTCCTGGGGTCAAAACTGGCCACATCCAGGGGATCACAATATTTATAAAGACTTAAATAGCAAAATGACTTTAAAAAAACCTTCATTTCTGAAACCGCAATGCCCAGCGGTTTCATTTGGTATGTAATGTTGTATAGTGGTCCTCTACAAAGATTTTTCAAATGATGCCCATGGGGTGAAAACTGGCCACACCCTGGGGATCACATGGTTGATATAGACGTAAAGGGCAAAATGATTTTAAAATTCTTCTCATCTGAAACCACATGGCCCAGAGGTTTCATATTTGGTTGGAAACATTGTATAGTGATCCCCTACTAAGATTGTTCAAAAGATGCCCCTGGGGTCAAAACTGGCCACGCCCCAGGGGTCACATGGTTTGTATAAACTTAAAGAGCAAAATGACTTGTAAATCTTCGCCTCTGAAACCGCAGTATTTTGTTAACCAAATTTTTTAAAGAAATTTCGGTTATTAGGCGTAAGTTGTTGGGTGGGCGAGTGATCGGGCAGGTGGCTGGCCGTAGCACTTTTTGTTTCTGCTCGCTAGCTTGAGAACGGATTGAGCTATTGTAATGAAACTTTATTCATACATACCATATAGCGAGACCTCGCATGGGATTGCTAATGGGATGGGTGGGGTCAAGGTCAAGGTTACTGTTACTAAAAATAAAAAAACAGTTTACGCTCAATAGCTTGAGAATGCATTGAGATATTTAAATGAATCTTAATACATAGATACCTTATATCGAGACCTCGCTTGGGATTTCATAAGGGGTAGGTGGGGTCAAGGTCACTGTTACTAAAAATAGGAAAACAGTTTCTGCTCAATAACTGGAAAATGCATTGAGATATTTCAGTGAAACTTAATATAAAGATACCTTATATCGAGACCTCACTTGGGATTGCTTATGGGGTGGGTGGGGTCAAAGTCAAGGTCACTGTTATTAAAAGTAAGAGAACGGTTTACGCTCAATAACTTGAGAACGTATTGAGATATTTTAATGAAACTTCATACATAGATATCTTATATCAAGACTTCGCTTGGGATTGCATATCGGTCGGGTGGGGTCAAGGTCACTAAAAATAGACTAAACAATTTTGTGCTGACTTTTATGCATTTCGTTCGAAAAATTTGGTTTTCGTGGAATTTCCACGTTTCTTGTAATTGGTATGTAACATTGTATAGTGGTGCTCTACAAAGAGTGTTCAAATGAAGTCCCTGGGGGTAAAAAATCGCCACGCCCTGTGGGTCACATAGTTTATATAGATTTAAATAGCAAACTGACTTTAAAAATCTTCTTCTGAAACCGCAAGGCCCAGTGGTTTCATATTTAGTATGTAATATTGTATAGTGGTCCTCTACAAATAGTGCTGGGGTAGAAAGTGACCACTCCCTGTGGGTCACATGGTTTATATAGACCATACAAATCTGAAACTGCAAGGCCCAGATCTTTATACTCAGGTAACTGCTTTAGTGCCATTTGGCCCTCTTGTTATAAACCATTATGATGACTTTAACTCAGGTGAGCGACCTAGGGCCATCGTGGCCCTCTTGTTTTAGAAATGGCTTACTTAGTCTAAATTTAACTGCAATAATTGTTATTTTAAAACTCTGAAAATTATTAATTATGTCTTCAATAATAGAAGACTTTCTGTTTACTCTTTGTAAAGAATGTTAAGAAAGAAAACAGATATTTTTAATTATGTCTCCAATGCTAGGAGTATTATTTTTACCAAGTCATGAATAAAATCAAATTTTAAAAGAAAAGAACTAGGCTTGTCACAGGATGTGATGTATGCCCTAGAAGCATTAGCTCATCAGGATAAGGCAACACAATGTCAGAGTACAATATTATGCCCTGGACAAATATCTTGAGATTTCAGCAACAAAGCTGTTTGGTGTGTGTGACACACTGCCTCATAATAATCTTCATTGCCACCAAGCTATTACATTCCTTACATGTTGACAAAATTGATGCTTCCAACCCAAATTTCCCCCTAATATTTGACCTTTATGTGTTACCTTGGAATCACAGACCTTGACTGAGGAGCATGTAAGTCATATGCGACACATCGTCTGGTCATGGGAAAAAATAATCTGAACTAATATTAAAATCCTTCCAGGCTTTTGGAAGTTATAGAGCAAAAAAAAAATTCCTTGACGTTTTACCTTGAATTGTAACCTTGACCTTTGACCGAGGACCATGGGAGTTGTACGCAACACATTGCCTGGCCATGGGAAATAATAATCTGAAGTAATATACAGTATAATTGACATATGACCTTGAATTGTGACCTTGACCTTTTACAGACGACCATGGGAGTTGTATGCGACACATTGTTTGGTCATGGAGAATAATAATCTGAAGTAATATTTAAATCCCTCCAGACGTTTAGAAGGTATGGAGTGGGAACAGAAATAATTTACCTTGACCTTGAATTGTGACCTTGACCTTTGACTGACAATCATGGGAGTTGTACGTGACACATTGTATGGTCATGGGGAATAATAATCTGAAGTTATATTAAAATCCTTTCAGGCGTTAAGAAGTTACAGAGCAGAAACGAAAAATCCTTGACCTTGGCCTTGAATTGTGACCTTGACCTTGGACCGACGAGCATGGGAGTTGTACGCGACACATCGTCTGGTCATGGGCAATAATAATCTGAAGTTATATTAAAATACATCCAGGCATTAAAAAGTTACAGAGCGGAAACAAAATCCGGACGGATGGACGGACCCACCCACGGACCGACGGTGCCTTCCTTCAGGGGCATAAAAGGAATAATGTTTGTACATATTGTCTGGTGATTTTTGTTTTTGTGCATACACTGTACATTAATCCTTGTCATAGCTAGAAAGTACACATCTCAGATGACAGAGATTTGGGGCGGAGTATTGGATATGAATACAATACTGTAGAAAATGCATGTTTTGTTAATCTGTGCTGTATACATGTACTCATCTTGACATGATCTGTTTTGTCTTTACAGTGTATTCGTGTGGAAGTGCATGTAGCTGAACATGATGAGAACAAAATGGAAGTAGAGGTCCGGCTTGGACAAGAGCTATATATGAGATGGATCAAAACAGTGTAAACCAGGGATAGATATTTCTTTCACACATAGGACTGGAGGGTCAATACATATAGTTACTAAGCATGTGTATGCAGTTCTTAAAGAACTATAGAATCTTGTAGATGTTGTTTTTTTAATTTTAAATGAACTATACAAAGCTAGCGAGTGTGTAATGGGTTTGGTACATGTACACAAAATCATAAAATTGATTATAGAAATTACATGTTTTACATGCATGCAATCATGTAGGAGATGTGTAAGCTTTAGTTTGTATTTAGAAACAGACCACCTGGTATTGTGAACAGAATTGTGTTATAGATTATACAGATAGATTTTCAAACTCCAATGTTGATTGATTTAGATTTTCATTGCGAAGCTTAAAGACTTTATATATATACCCCGTACATCTGTTCCTTAGACAACATATTTCGTGGCACTAAAATCTATGTTTAATGCATTAACTTTTTGAATGGAAGTTTTTCAATATTAACTTTACAAAGCTTAACAGGGTCATAATTTGCATGTCAAGGCAGTTTTTTCAAATATAATAATTTAACTTGTACATTGTAAAATACTATTGTCATTGTGTACATATTTTTCACTTACACTGTGCAGTAGTATCTTAGCTTAATTAATTCGCTTCATTTCATAATAAAATTGTTTCATTGTATTAATGACAATAAAAGTTTATTTTCATCATGTATTTTGTAAAGTATATCATGTCATGTGAGCTGATTGTTCATATTAACACATAAACTAGTAGTAGGTTTCTAGTTGTTTGTATGTGGATTAGTTTATATTCATTTATATTTTCCGTCCTACTATTTATATCATATTTGCATTAGTGTTTAATGGAGGATTTTGTTTAAAGATAACTGTTCATGTGATACATACATTAAATATACAAGTATTTTATTCAGCATTGCATACAAAGTATTTGCAACTTGCATGTATATTGTTGCTTACCACAAAATAGTTTTTTATGAATTATAAAATACTCAGGTTGGAGTTGTGTTTCTCATTATATGTCTGTGATGAATTATATTTGTTATAAGCATGCGCTTAACAAAATCATGGCAGGTTAGGTTCAATTGAATTGGAAGATCGCATTGACAATAAAATTTGTCTAGAACTTCACGTGTACCAAAGCATACATGTAGATATTTTGAAGGTTTTATAATGTAATTCTAATGCTTTAATGGGTAATCAAATAGGACAGCTTATTTTGAATACTTTTGCGCAAATAATTCCTCATCTTATGTTTAGATGTCTAGTAAACTGTTAGTGCTTTCTTTGAATCTATTTGTTGTAAAATATTAATGTTTTTTATTATGTTGATATTTCATAAATATGTTTGTATTTGTTAAGAATTGATAATAAGGAGTTACAAACTTTCATCCCATCATCAGGTACTGGTATGTTTCAACAAAAATAATTCCCTGTTAAATAACCTGGCTTTGCTTCATCACTGAGGTTTACTGTTTTTTTTATGCATTAACTGATGTCATTTTGTTGATTGTCACCTAATATCTACATTATTGAGTTGTGCTCAAAGCAGGGTTCATACGGAAGTCCTGGAAAATGGTCTTTGTCTGGAAAAATCATGGAATCTTGATAATTTAGATTTTATCATGGAAAACTCACGGAAGTTTCCAAAATTGTCATGGAAAGTTGAAAAGTATCCTTGAATTTGGCTTTAAGTGCATAAATGATCAACAAAACATCAAAATCAAGAGCGTAATGCTGTGACAGACATGTATGGCAGTGCTACAAGCAATGCAAGTATATTCGGCCTAGATAAATAATTGTATTATTTCGATCAAATAAAATGTGGAAATCAGTGTACTATTTTGACTTTTGTATGTTCGGATTGTATCATGGAAAACTGAGCTACCGTATTTACCCTATGTATTGGGACACTTAAAAAAATTTACCCATTTTCTTGTCCCAATATAAAAGGTCATAAAAAAATAATTCCCTGAAATATGTCCCAAAATATAGGGTAATATTCGACCCAATGTATTTTCACACACACACCTATTGTCGTTATGCCGCGTGCTTAACCGAGTGGAGCGTGTCAATTAAGAACATCGGGTATATAGCATGTTAGTACACAGTTTGCACCACGGGTCAATTAAACGGGCCCTAGACGTGTTTGTTTAGCGATAAGAACACCGCATGTGGCACACTAATTGGCGTCATGAGAGACCAGACAATTATCACATACTACCGGGTAGTTACCCTAATACTGGTAACTGTTAATTGACATTAATTTACAATTTTATAGTTTGTTATAAGTTCAATAAATTATTTAATATGAATATCATTTTACGCACATGATGTAATACATGCATTAACATTTTGAAAACGGTAGTCTTTGTAGTTTTTATTATATAAAAGGGGTACACTCTTATTATTTGCAGCATATCTATTGCAATATACGGTGTACAGTAGATCTATACTACTCTGATCATATTGAAATTGAGATATTTATTTTCAACTGTAAAAATTGAAGACAATTTACCATTTTATTTTTGTGTCCCTATATTAAGGGACAACAAAAAATTCAAATTTCAAAAGTGTCCCAATATTTAGGGACTAAAACATAACTATTTTTCCGAAAAAAATAGGGGTGTTCCAATATTTAGGGTAAATACGGTATGTCATGGAAAAATCATGGAATTTAGGTTTTAACAGTGTGTATGAACCCTGTAAAAGTTCAGGCTACCAGTATTCTTTATTCTGCTTAGTTCTTCATTGACTTCTCAGGGGCTGTTGCCGATAAACTAGCAGTAAATTGTTCAGTGTCATCACTGTTCTTTTCAATGAGAATTTTACTGAAATACCAGTATGTGGACCATTGGTGTGTTTTGCCGAAATGGTTGTGGTCGTAAAGTCTGATACTGATTTCATTGTGTTGTACGAAGTGCCATATTTACGAGATGTGATCATGAAATATTTATGTGTTATTCTGAATCATTTTACATCTGTGTATGATGAAATATTACTATGTGTATACTCTACAAAAGTTATAACAGACCAAATGGAAATTGTATTTTCTTTATTTGTAAGAATTTGAGCTTGAAATGTCAGCTATGATTATTTGAGTTATACATGTGTTCATAATAAAATATTGGAACAAATACAAAAGAATTTTGTGTTTACCATGGCACAGCTGAAATTCTTATAAATAAATAGTATTTAAAAATGTCCATTTGGTGCGTTTTAACTTTTGATTAGTGTATATCTGGAAAATAAAATTGTAAATTGTTTTAAATATATTGTATTTTTTCTATTAAATTATATTAAATTTAATTTCAGTTTAACCTGACAATGCTTGCAGTTTAAAACAGCACGTGAGGCATTTTAAATTCTGTGTCTGCCTCTAAATATTGTCAAATTATTCTGATGGAAATACTATATATGAGGCGTGTCATGGGAAAATCGGGCTGAATGCATGTGCGTAGTGTCGTCTGCCCTTTTCGCCTGCGGTGTATTCATGTTAAAAAGAGAAAAACTGCACAGGCTAATCTGGGACGACACTTTTAGCACATGCATTAAGCCCAGTTTTCCCACAACACGCCTCATAACTTTGTTTGCTTGATTTATTTTTATATTAAATTCTAGTTTACTTACAAGCTTGACAATTCACAGGCAGGAACTTCTTTCAGTTGGAGGTGTTGTGTTATAGATTATGTAGTTGTTGAATGATGCATATAGCTAGAATATATTAATAAAAATTAGATAGTATGGAACTTTGTGGTTTTCTACTGTCACATTATTTGAAGCTTTGGTTGGCATTGAGCAAGTTATTCATGATTTCTTGATGAACTTAGATGATTGCATTAATTTCCAACTTTACTTAAAAGTTGTTGTTTTTTCTGTCCCCCTGATTTTGCAGGTTAATTATTTTGTTGATACAGTTGCTGGTCATAGTAAGCTTCTGAGGTAACATTCATTTATTTCATTCACAAATATAACATCATAAATTCATTAACACAATCTCAGTCAAAAACAAGATATAAAAATGTTACTAAAAACAAGATATACTTGTGTATGAAAATGTTAAAACAATCACCAGTACAAAGTACAAACTTAGTTTGTACTTAAGACATATATATATGAGGGCTTAATACCGCACAGGCTAATCCGGGACGACACTCCGCTTTTATGGTATTTAATGTTTCAGGAAAGTGTATTCTAAACATAAATCCACTCTAGGAGTGTCCTTGATAAGCCTGTGCGGACTCCACATGCTAATCCGAGACGACACTTTATGCACATGCATTAAGCCCGGGTTTCCCACGACATGCCTCAAATGTTTGTGAGTCACTCAAAACAATTATTAAACACATGTTAGTAAGTTATTACACATAAAATCATTACGAGCAAATACAGATAAAAATATTTGGAAAACCTATTTGGAAAGTGTCTAATAAAGTTTAAGAACAAATGTAAAATATATAGTAACAAATATACAGTCTGTACTTATCATGATAAATCATCTGAATAACTGGCAAATATATTGTTTTAAACAGAAAGGAACCTTGCTTTTTGAGTCCTGAAAATGGTTTTCCCTTTCTTGTTATTTATATTTCACATTGTATATAACAATAATATAATCTGCTTTGTAATTTTGGTTACACTTGATTGATTTAATTAGTATGTCAACACTAAACAATTTAAACAAAGTGATAGACAGAACATTCAAACTTGAGCACATTTTAAGATCGCAATAGTACACAATATGCATAGATACACTTAAAAATCACACAAACAATAAGAGTACCGGTATATGTGTTAATAATAGATCTTTAACCTGTTCTTCAAGCGCATGCATCTCGAGGCTTTTGTTAATATGTTTATACAGACAATTTCTAAAATATCTATTTTCCACTTATAATAAGCCTAATATTAGCGTGTTAATCTGTTGTCTAGACTTCTCCAGAATTTGGCAATCAGCGGAATTTAATCATGAGCAATCATGCCCATCTATGAGAACAGCATCTGAAGCAACCTGTCTAATTATGTGACCCCAAAAGGCCTGGGATGGTATTCACAAAGCTCCTAAGGGAAATCTTAACTTAAATTGTACTTAAGTGACAATTTCAGGTCAAATTTTCTAGGTGAATTCCAACGAGTTATGCTTACAATATGGTAAAATGTGAAACATCTGATCAACATTTATTAGTTTAAAACATTTCAGTGTAAACAGAGGCAAATATGAAACATTCAGGGCCTGAAGGAAATTTGGCTTTAAGAAATTTACTTAAGTTTTCTCTAAGGAGCTTTGTGAATACGGGCCCTGGTGTAACCATAATCTAGAATAAAACATGTACACATGATTTACATACATTTCGTCATTTGTTACGAAATGCTTTAACAAAGTCAATGATTTCAATTTTACAATGCAATATTTTATTAGCATTCCTAATTCTACAATGAAATAAATAAATGTTTTTATTTGTATTCCCAAATAAAATGTACTACATTATGTACTATATTCTATTCCCTTGCTACTGACTAGTTAGTATTGCAGTTGCTTAAGAACATTGTTGCAATCAAGGTATCTGAAAGAGAAATAAACAAAAACAATCATATATTTCAGTTACATAAATGTTTACAAATATAAATAACCAATTATTCACCTGCTTCACCTACAACCAATATATTTCATAATAATACTAATATTTTTATCACAGAAGTATTTTAATAAGTAAAAAAAGTAAATAAATAAAACGTCTTTGGCAATGCTCTTGCAAACAGTCCAACAAAAAGTAAGTCTGTTCATCACGCAGCTACTTCTTAGCATCGGCCTTTTCTTTGGCAAGTTGCTCTTTCATGCGTTGAACTTCCACCATCATATATTCCAATGGCTTTTCGGGTTTATTGTATACAATGCCAGCTGTCAAATGCTGAAAAACATAATTAATATTTAAGATTTATATATCGACTAAAATGAAAACATTTTAAGAATCATGTATTAAACTCCCAGATTTCAAAATCTGTTTCGTTTATTGTTGTCATGCATTGTCAGTTGAGATTTATACCTCGTGATACATATTTGACTCTATTTTTTAAACAGTATTCAAGTATCAAATAACAACCTAAACAGGCCAGTATCACATCAGGCAAATTGATCTGAGAGTAATAAATTATGATGGTGTGCCAGGAATTAAGAGACAACTTAAGTAAAGATAACAGGCACCTATGGTTTGAACCCAAATTATCAACACGAATAACGCTCTTTACATGCATAATCTACAGGATAACATACTAAATATTATGATCACATACCTGAAAAAGCTGCATAATGTTGTGATTTTCTAAATATTTTATTGCTTTGCTATACGGGTCTTGCATGGGCTCCACATAGTCAACGTGCTCCTCATAGACCACGTCGTGAGAATGTTTCTTCAAGAATTCTGACCATTCGCCGTCTTTTGTATGGCCAGAAATATTTCCCATCGCACTCGTCATGACTTTTGATACTTTATTATGTGCAGCTTTCAATATCTCATCCTGATATTTAGCAGAATTTGGCTCAGATAACGAATTTCCTGCACCAGTGTCCGCCATGTTTATTTACTTCCGGTGTCAGGTAAAAGGTCATATCTAATAATTGAACGAATGCACAATGCGGTTACACTTCACTAAATGAAATAAATCAACCATGGTTTAGAAATTAAAACTACTAAAGTTTAAAATTATGTATTCTTTCGGATTTAAATTATATTCGGAAAGTAATGTTTTTGTTGAGCATTGTCCATGTAATTAAACACAACGTATCAACAAATAATGAATATATTTTTAGTATGTTGGTAATCCACTCGCTGCAAACTCAAAATTCCCTCTCAAAAACAGATGAAGCTACACAAAAGGTGAAAGTGGCCAAACTTGTTATGAACAATTAAACAGTTTTCTTTTAGCCTTGCAAAGGTGTGTTAGTATAGGTATACTTTAAGCTTGTATAAACATTTTGTCCGGAAACATTTGAGTTGTTCGATGTCACATTTATTTAATGTCAACTAGTTTTTCGCTCACAAGGCATTTTGTATGTGTTAATAAAATATGGATTTAACATTACAAGTGTTTCCTTACTTACAACACCTTGTTCAGCATAGTGCAGGTTTGGTGCTTGGAAAACAAAATAAAATATGCATGGCTGCCTGTGGAATAGCAGCTTCCGATCAGGAAGGTGAGATGAAAATGGAAAATCCAGTGCAATTAATAATTGAAAAACATTAATGAGCAACAAGTTACTCCTCATGAATGGTGCTAGACCGAAAACACATTTGGAGCAAAACACGTTTTGCTAGTTGAACTGAATATTTATGCATTCATACTTTAGTAGCATCAGATAATTATACCTTGAATGATATTATTACATCAATATGCTTAATTTCTCTAGTCATAATGTGAGTGACAAATATAAATAAAACATTTAACAATTTATATACTGGTATATTTATTTTGTTTTTAATACACTAACAAACATAACAAACTGAAATTATCTGTTCATTAGTGTTTTTTGTTTGTTTTACAACTATTTATTTAGGCATGCAGTTATAACAAAGACTTTATGTAAGTATTCAGTGAGTCTCAAATTCCAACATCAATGAAATAATCAGTATGAACAATCTAAAATATCCACAACTAAATCTATAAACAAGTGAAAACTTTATTATTAATTGTCTGTATATTGTATAAATGTTAGCACAATCTTACAATTTATAGACCTCTTGGACACTTCATCAAGCAATCCAGACTGGTAGACTGCCATATATTTGCCATTTTGAACACAAATAAAAGCATAAAACCACCAAGCTTCAATATCACAGGCACTATTGAGTACAGGGTACCAGATTATGAAAATATTCACAAAAGCCCCATTTTCTTTCCAATGACCTTTCTCTCCTCCTCTTCAGAGAGCTTTGCATAGTGGTCAAGTTCCATTGAAAATGAGGCTGTTCCAGAGGTCATTGTTCTGAGGTCAGTGGAATAGCCCACTAGGTTGGCCAGGGGGGCCAGCACATGCAGAGTTCGGTATTCGTTATGGACTAGGTCCTCAGTAACAACCCCGCGTCTCTGAATGAGATCATTCTGAACTATGGAGGCAGAGGAATTATCCACATGGATCTGCAGATATGAAGTTTACACAAGGTTATAATGATTTAAATGAAAAATTGCTGCGCGCATAGCATTAAACACTGGTAGCAAACATACACTGTATGTGATATTTTCTCCTAATTAAAGACTCATTATCTAATTCAAAAAGATATGGACCATGTGAAAAATGACATTCTAGGAAAAACTCTAGGAAAAACATGTTATTCATAAGCATTCAACCATTCAAAGATGAAGAAATTTTGCATGTCATAGAACATATTTGTCAATTGTGTACATTTTCTTATTACCGGGTATGATCAAGAAACATTCATTTGGAACTAAAACAACATAAACAATCTTATAAAGACCAAAATTCCAAATTTTTATGCACATTTCACATTTTATATTTTACACCACTTTTAAGTTCATCACGGCTTAGTAGTTTAAACACACATACTTTAAACTAAAATGCTATTATTCCATCATGTAGTTCACAATTTATAACAAACTTGCCTCCATTGCCATAACTGGCTCCATGAGGCAGCAGTCTGCCTTTTGCAATGCCTGAGTGATAGCGTGTGATGCAGCCGCAGTCACAAAACTGAGTGACGTCCCACGCTCTACGTGTATTTGCGTTACCATGATGTCCACATCAATTACTTGCGATGACAGCAATGAGCCTGTCAAATAAACTGATATTACTCACAAATATTTTCAGTTTTGGCAACCCATCAAATTGAGATTTTCCACGGCATGAAATGCTTTTGGGAAAAATAAATATGACAAATAAAAATCATTAATTATTTAAACTAGTGAATTATTGGCCAAACTTAGTCTTTAAATGTTTTTATTAATGAACATGCAAGTCATATCATAATTTACTACAAAAGTACATACTACCTATGTATTCGGGAATAATTTTTTTTACAATCCAGTAGGGAAAGTTACATCTTTTTGTGATTGGGAACTAGTCTATTTACATGGTGGGGGAGACAAAAAAATACACAAGCATCTCAGTTATAAATTCTGTATCCACAATTTGTTATCCCTCCCCCAATCCATTCCATTTAACATTTAGTTATATATCTTGAATGCTTTAAAGAAATCGGTATAATGAGCTGCTGATAAAAACAAGGCTTGTCACAGAATGTGACATATGCCCCCGATTCAGAGGAATGCAACACAAAATAGGTTAAAAGGGGCATAAATCTGTCAAAAAAAACAAAACAGAGTTGCTTTCCCTGGTGGAAACGTAAATAGTAAAGAAGTATTTTAAGTTTCAAGTAAATATCATTGATAGTATTCAAGATATTGCAATATAAAAAAAACCTGGCCAGACAGACAAACGGACAGACGAGTGGTTCAATTTTAATATGCCCACCTTTAGGGGCATACATACAAAACTATGGCTCGAACTCACCACAGTTGAGAGCAGACTCAAAGCCTCTATTGACGGCTTTCGCAAAAACGTGGCTGGAATTCCTGAACACGCTAGGAATTTCCTCACCCTCGAATATGGCATGTTTGAATGTCCGACCCGACTCACAAGGGATAATCTGGATCGTCATAGTTACCATGTTTTTAGTCTTCCCAATTGTGTTCTCCAACTGGTCTGTGTGCTCGAGTTTGTGTAAAACTTTTTCTCTGTAGTTGATCTGTAGTGTTAGGAAAATAATGCTCTTGTTCATAGGTAGTTCAGTGGCCACTCATATGAGTAAAACATGCAAATGTACATCTGTTAAACTGTTAAAAAAATATATATATATCTGATAACTTCTGTCAAACATTTCCATAGTTTCTTCAATACATATCAGTAGTATTAATTGCGTTTGCGGATTTAATTCAGATGTAAGGAAATGACTTCTGACACCATCGAAAGACTATTGAAGAGATGTGGATGAAACCAAAAGCAAAGGAAATATGAGACAAAATAATTTTAATATAAATTTTTGTTTGAATAATAAAGTTGGTTACAGAATGATTGTTCACAAGTGCTGAATATTGGAAGTTCTGAGTATTTCAGACATGAAATGAAGTGTAGAATTCAAATTTTGTTTAAGGCCAGTTCTTTTTCATTTGGTGATTATATGCATATTAATTCAGTGAAAGAGGTTTACATTTAGATAAAATCATGACAATTTTTTTCTAACTTTTTCATCCTTACAGGGGATTTCTATGGATGAAATTTTGGAAGTCCTGTGACAAAAATAACTTCCAGACTTTCCAAATTGAAAGCCCTGATCAATTGTGTATGTTTACCTGCAGAGGACCGAGGTAGGCATCAACCCCGAAGTCTGAGAGCAGGCGATGTTTGACAATCTCCAGATGAAGCTCACCCATTCCTTTCAGGATAAGCTGACCCGACTCACTGTCTAGCTCCACCTGAACAACATACACTAATACTATACTATAGAATTTTGAACAACAAACCAACCTAAACAATAATTTGTTTTATTAAGAACATAGAATTTTTTGTTTAAACACAACTGTCAATTAAGTAATTTTTCATTATTCTAATGTATTCAATGTGATTTTCTATAACACATTTTTGTACCTAGAAACAGTTATCCTCAAGAAAATTTGATGTACTTAATAAAATATGTTATCTAGAAGACACAAACAATATATATGTTAATAAGTAGACACAAACAAATAACCTCATACTAGTTTACTTCTTTTACTCTTTGAATATAATATATACTGAATGTGTATTGAGAAAAAAAAACACATTTTAAACCAACCTTCAAACTGGGGTCTTCCCGCTGTATCATATCCAAGGCCTGCTCCATATCCCGCTGCTTGGAAACACTCGGAGCCTCAATGGAACAAAAGAAGACAGGCGGAGGGACATCCAACCCTGCAAGCACCGGCCCTTCTAACTCATCGGGGTCCGCATTTCCCTGTCCAATGAGTTTGGCATATATCTCTGAAGCATATTTAGCCGTTTTGTGGCTATCAGTAAACGTGTCTCCACTCCTGACCTGAAATTGGCAAGTCATTTAAATTAAAAATGCAGCATGATGCATAAGAGAAAAACTTGTGCTTTCAATGATTAAAACTATTCCAAAAGTTGTAAAAAAAAGATGCATTTCAAGGTCTGTTTCTTCTTGTTTGAACTGTAACGTAGCACAGTAACAGAAAAAAGTTATTTATAGATAAAGAAGATGTCCAAAAATGTCATTTTTTGCTAAAAAAGGGCCATAACTCCACTGATGTCTGAAAAAACTGCACCAAAATACCCAGGTGCACAAGTTCACATGCTGATTAATATGTTTATAAAGTTTCATCACTCTAGCAATAATACTTTCTGAGTTACGCGCGACATAAGTAAAAAAAATATCATTTTTTGCTAAAAAAAAGGGCCATAACTCCGCTTATATCAGAAAGAACTGCACCAAAATACTCAGGTGCACAAGCCCCGATGCCGATGAATATGCTTATAAAGTTTCATCACTCTAGCAGCTATACTTTTTGAGTTATGCGTGACCAAAGAAATCCGACGGACTGACGCACGGATGGACGGAAGGACGGAAGTCCTTACGAGATGATACTTAAATGGCTCCCTTACGAAAAAAAGATAGTTAAGTGTCTTACAATAGCCACCTAAAAACATTTTAAAGCCACAAAAAAGACTAACCCTAACCTTAATCAACTATTTTCAACTAAATTGTCCGACAACATACTCCACTGCGGACGGACGGACGGACAGACAAGGGCAAATCTATATGCCCCCCCTCAAGTGGGGGCATAAAAACTATTATTTGCAGGCATATACACTCTGTAACCATATAACTATTACAACAACTACAGACCAAGAAGATAAGATTTCAATTTCGTACATCATGCAAGCCTGCTAGACACGCTATATTCCCAGCTCCAACCTCTTGTACTAGTCGATATTCATCTGCGTTCACTTGAAACAAGTCCTGTTTGCCAATCTTCTCCACTTTGTTCAGATTCACATTATAAATGGATTCGCCAGCCTTGAGGACACCCTGATACACCCGCACGTACGTTAAAGCACCCTTATGTTTGTCATGGACTATTTTGAATGTCAAAGCACACAGGTGGTTAGCATAGTAATCTAGGAAACTGTGCTTTATATCACTAGGACACGGTAGGTACTTCACTACGGCATCTAACAATGGCTGTATGCCAATGTTCCTTTTAGCGCTACCACATAGAACAATTACAGCATCATTGTTTAGAGTAATTTTTCTGATAGCATTTTCAATATCAGATGAAGGAATATCTTCAGTTTTAATGTCATTCAAGACATGCGACTGAATATTTTCATCGTATTCTGAAAGCATTCCTATAAGGCTGTCCCTTTCATTACGAACCATCAGGCTTGAACTACTGTCATTTTCCAAGTCAAGTTTCTCTGTATCATAAACACTGCCATCTATGGATTTGCTGCTATCCCAGATTTTCTGTTCCAGAGAAACTAAATCTACCAGACCCACAAAGTCTTTTTCCTTGCCTATTGGAAGATTTACTGGAATTGGTTGCACATGAAGACGGTCCCTAATGGATTTCAAGCACATATTGAAGTTGGCACCTAGTTTATCCATCTTGTTGAGAAAGATGATTTTCGGTATACTGTATCTACTGGCCTGCTTCCATACTGTCAGCGTTTGGGCCTCCACACCTGGCAAATAAATATCACCAACAGTTTATCAATAAGTCAGAAATCCAACAATAAACTTGATAAGTAACATGTTCACTATTCCCAACACCTTAAAACATACCTTGAATCAAATATTCAAATACATGATTTTTCCACAGCCAACACATTTTAAACTACCAAGTCTACTAACTTCAACAACTAAAATGTTCACACATAACCCTATGGTTTTTAAATCAATAAATGACAACAAATGTCGTGCCCACAAGATCTGTCCAAAACCTGATGTCTGCATTGTACAATTAAATATGTAGATAAATTTCGTATGTACACGATGGCCTTAGGTCGCTCACCTGAGTTTAAGGCATCCCAGTTTTGACCCCAGGGGAATTATTTGAACAATCTTTGTAGAGGACCAGTAAGCAATGTTACATACCAAATATGAAACCTCTGGGCCTTGCGGTTTCAGAGGAGAAGATTCTTGTTTTGCTATTTAAGTCTATACAAACAATGTGACCCCCGGGGCATGGCCAGTTTTGACCCCAGGGCATCATTTAAACAATCTTTGTAGAGAACCCCTATACAATGTTATCAACCAAATAACAAACCTCTGAGCCTTGCGGTTTCAGAGAACAAAATTATCAAAGTCATTTAGCTATTTAAGTCTATATAAACCATGTGACTCCCGGGTCGTGGCCAGTTTTGACCCCAGGGGCATCATTTGAACAATCTTTGAAGAGGACCACTATGCAATGTTACATACCAAATATGTAACCTCTGGGCCTTGCGGTTTCAGAGGAGATGATTTTAAAAGTTATTTTGCTATTTAAGTCTATATAAACCATGTGACCCCCGGGGCGTGGCCAGTTTTGACCCAATGATTTTTAAAGTCATCTTGCTATTTATGTCCAAATCAACGATGTGAGCCCTGGGGTGTGGCCAGTTTTTACCCCAGGGGCATCATTTAAAATCTCTGTAGAGGACCAGTAGAGGATACCACATACCAAATATGAAACCACTAGGCATTGCGGTTTCAGAGGAGATATTTTTGCAGTAATTTTGCTATTGAAGTCTATATAAACAATGTGACTCCCGTGGCATGGCCAGTTTTGACCCCAGGGGTATCATTTGAACAATCTTTGTAGAGGACCCCTATACAATGTTACCAACCAAATACCAAACGTCTGGGCCTTGCGGTTTCGGAGAAGAAGATTTTCAAAGTCATTTAGCTATTTAAGTCTATATAAACCATGTGACCACCGGGACGTTGCCAGTTTTAACCCCAGGGGCATCATTTGAAAATTTTTTGTAGAGGACCACTATGCAATATCACATAACAAATATGATACCTCTGGGCCTTGCGGTTTCAGGGGAGAAGATATTTAAAGTCATTTTGCTATTTAAGTCTTTATAAACCATGTGACCACCGGGGCATGGCCAGTTTTGACCCCAGGGGCATCATTTGAAATCTTTGTAGAGGACCACTAGAAGATGCCACATACCAAATATGAAATCGCTGGGCCTTGCGGTTTCAGAGAAGAAGATTTTTGAAGTAATTTTGCTATTTAGGTCTATATAAACAATGTGACCCCCGGGGCGTGGCCAGTTTTGACCCCAGGGGCATCATTTGAACAATCTTTGTGGAGGACCACTATACAATGTTACCAACCAAATACCAAACCCCTAGGCCCTGCGGTTTTAGAGAAGAAGATTTTTTAAGTCATTTAGCTATTCAAGTCTATATAAACCATGTGACCCCCGGGGCGTGGCCAGTTTTGACCCCAGGGGCATCATTTAAACAAACTTTGTAGAGGACCACTAGAGGATGCCAAATACCAAATATGAAAGCTCTCAGCCATGCAGTTTCAGAGAAGAAGATTTTTAAAGTTTTCACTTTTTAAATCTATTTTT
The DNA here is from genome assembly GCA_027627225.1 of Congeria kusceri. Lineage (NCBI taxonomy): Eukaryota > Metazoa > Mollusca > Bivalvia > Myida > Dreissenidae > Congeria > Congeria kusceri. The sequence continues at coordinate 56,686,898 of CM051028.1, forward strand.
AGCTCTGGTGACCTACATATGCAGCGGACCAAAACGATTTGAACAATTTTGAAAGAGGGTCACCCAAGGATCATTCCTGTGAAGTTTGGTGCAAATCTGCCCAGCGATTTAGGAGGAGATGTTGTTTGAATGAAAATGTTGATGCATAACGGGCAAAAGGTGATCACAAAAGCTCACCATGAGCACGTTGTGCTCAGGTGAGCTAAAAACCATTGGACTTCCACTTACAACAGCTAAAAACTACTTTTTTTTATATAATTCAAGGGCCATTACTCAGCAATCCTGCATCAATACTGACTGATCATCAAACCTGGCTGAGATATTATGCCCACAAACACTTTGAACAAGTTTGCTGAAGACCGGATGAAAACTGTTGGAAAAGATTGTGATCTACTGACAGACCGACCAACATACCAATATCAGCAAACTAATATATCTCACCATTTTTTATGGGAGCATAATAACCCAACAAAGTTGTTAGGCATAAAAACAAGAGGGCCATGATGGCCCAAAGGGCTGCCCTGAGTACTGGCAAAGATAAAAGCCTTACTGCTGTAAAAGGCTTGTGGGAATGTATGCCATAATGTCCTTAAATAATTTGTCTAGCTGATTTACTCTCATACATAGAACAAGTAAGGACCTGGATATATTTTCTCAACCATGGTATCCAACATCCTCGGTAACCAAGGGTTGATTCATTACGTATACTACATTTATCATTATATTTATGATTATAGTGTAACGGCATATCACGTATGGGTATTTGACGATGGGTATCCAACTTTTTGCAGACAATTTCGTAGGAATAGTGTTAATGCTGCAGTTCTTAAAGATAATGGCGACCACTGCGCAAAGGTCATGTAATGCTTGCCGGCTTGTTTCAAAGAGTAGAGTGTATTGCCATTTACCCGTCCTATATTGAAATTTTATGGTCATAGACCAATTGTGCAAGTTTGGTCCAGACTGGTTAAAAATGAAGTCCCCGTCTTGCAACAAATTCATTATTGCATTAATTTTTACAATTAAGGGGATATAACTGCTGTGTTCGTGGCCTGTCTCTTTTGCTGAATGTGTTGAGATCTTATTGCCATACAAAACTTTTGTTTTAAATCAAGTTTTATCAAGATTGAATGAAAAATCAAATCTTGATGCACAAATAAGGCAATTTTTACATTTTTTTCGCTAATAAAGGGCCATAACTCTGAAGTTTGTTGCCCAATCTGACCCATTGTTGGCTTCTGCTGCAGTCGTATGATCACATACAAACTTTGGAAGTTTGGTCAAGATTGGAAGAAAAATAAAGTCTCTATGAACAAAAAAGGCAATTTTGCCTTTTTTTGCACATACAAGGGGACATAACTCCAGTGTCTGTGGCCTAACTTTACCCATTTTGAGCTCCTGCTGAAATGTTTTGGTCACACACAAACTGTGGAGGTTTGGTCAAAATTGGAAGGCAAATGATGTCTTTATCAAGGTACAATGGCAATTTTTGCCTATTTTTCAACAAAAAAAGGGGACATAAAACTCTGGTGTTTGTGGCCCAATCCGGCCCAATGTTTTCTTCTACTGTGAACTTTTGATAATACACAAACTGTGGAAGTTTGGTCAAGATTGGTAGAAAAATGAAGTCTCTATGAACGAAAAAAGTTCCCACAAACAAGGGGCCATAACTCTAAGGTTTCTGGTCCAATTTGGCCCATTACCAATACCAACCGAGATTTTATGGTCATACACAAACTGTGCAAGTTAGGTCAAGATTGAATAAAAAAAAGTAGCCTTTATCGCGATAACGGTCCAGATTGTTGACGGAATACGGACGCCAGAGAGGTCCCCTATACCAATAGCTCAGGCGAGCTAAAAATTATGTTTGTTTCAGGTTACATGCCCAAAAAAGTTAGGGTAGGTATGTACGTTGTTTTTTTTTCTAAATTATTTTTGTATTTGTTAAATGGTCAACTTTCAGATTGTAAAACTAAATGAATATTCAAAACATATCGGAAATATCCTTAAACATTGTTTTGAAGTGGATTAAAACAAAACACTTATCTATCCAAAAAACATTTAATCATTAGAAAAAAAGTAAATAATACAAAATAATATCTGACACATTCAATAAAATGTTCTAGGGTCGGGGCATTTTTTGTAGGGTAGGTCGGGTAACCTAAAACAAACATTTTTTTTTTACGCCTTACTTACCAGCTGAGGCATCCAGCACAGTGACAGCACCATCCAAGACTCTCAGAGCCCTCTCCACTTCCACTGTGAAGTCAACGTGACCTGCCAAACACACAATTAATAGCATACATAGGCACATATTGTAAGTAATTTACACTGAAAAGATAAAAATTTTATGAATATATATTTTATTCAGGGATTGTTTCTATTTTAAGAAGTTGCAGAAATGTAAAGTAAGTTCAAGGATCAATCTAAGCACAATCTAAATCTATGCCAGTCAAGGTCCTTTAAAAAAAAAACATCATTAAAAAAACGCACACAAAAAAAAACAAAAAAACAAACAAATGTAACCTGGTGTGTCTATAAGATTTATATAGTGCTTATTCCACATAAATGTGACTGCTGCTGATACTATTGTGATGCCACGCTCCCTTTCTTCCTGCAGATAGTCAGTCACTGTATCCCCACGATCCACATCACCTGAACGTACAGATTTATAAATCAGAAAGTATCCTGTCAGGACAGAAGCACAAAAACCAATAATATTGGCCTTGAATAAAGAGGACCTACAGATTCAATGTAAAAACTGTTGATGATTATGATTAATTTATGCTCCGACAATGTACATCATCTACAACTCATTTAACCTGAATACACCGGTATACAATATAAAATACATATTTTTTTCTATACGAGACACTCTGAGACAGCAAAATTTATTATCAATGCTCTTATTAGGCGTAAAAAAATTTGTTTGTTTCAGGATCCATGCCCCAAAAAATTAGGGTAGGTAGGTAGGGATTTTTTTAATTTGTTGGGGGTAAATGGTCAAGATCTTGAAGATTTAAAAACTGAAAAAGGGGAAAAAAATTAATTGTGTGTTTCGGGCAACGGTCTCAAACAAGTTAGGTAGGGTGGGGATTGTGGTGTTTTTATTTTTTTTCGTTTTTTTTAAAGACATATTTCAGTTAAAAAAACATTATCTCAAATCTGACCGATACAGATTTCAGGCAAAACAATTGTCGCTAAAAACTTTAGGGTTGGTTTTTTTTTCGCTAGGTAGGGTCGGGTTGCCCAAAACACAGAATATTTTTTTTAGGCGTTAATATTTAAAATATACTTGTTATATTTTCAACCATTGTTTTGAAGTGGATGCTATTGAACCAAAAACTTATTTATCAACAAAACATTTAATTATTGGAAAAAAGTGAATAAAACTAAAAAATATCTGACAAACTGAATAAAATGTTCTAGAGTCGGAGCATTTTTTCAGGGTAGGTCGGGTAACCTGAAACAAACTTATTTTCTTACGCCTTATCAAATATTTGCTGATTTGAGTCTTCATTCTCATTTAATTCTCATTGATTTTATGTCCTGTCTATCATTTCTTATCAGAGTCGAACAGGGGAACTTATTTAAATTGTCTGTTTTAAATACATCAACTACCTAATCAATATGCATCAAATTCTTTCATCATATCATGCAGTCACAGTTTGATCAAGTCGCGATAACCCACATAAAGATATTTTAGCGATTAGCAAATCGACTAGCAGTGAAACTAGCATGGCTACATGATTTTTTGGGGATGTTTTGATCATGAATCCCAATATATTTCCTAGAAGATACATAATTTCTGATTACAAAACTGAAATGAGCATGAAAATATCTTACTTGAAAGTGAAGTTATGACAATTTTTGTACAGCACCCGTCAAAGTGCAATAAAACGATATACAAGAAAAAAACAGGAAAAGTCAGCCCAACTATGAATTTGTGTTTATAAAGCTAAAAGCTATGGGGGGGGAAATGTATTTTATAAATGGTGCACGTTTTCTGATTACAAAACTAAAATAAAATCATAATTATATCACTTAGAAGTGTTGTTATGACTATTTTTGTACACCACCCGTACGGCTGCAATAAGACGCAAATTGGGAAAATACATGAATAATGAAGACTACTGTCATTTTTTTCATTATTAAGATAAAACACTTGGCCAAAATGTAATTTTGTAAAGGTGCATGTTTCCTGATTACAAAACTGAAATAAAATTTAATTTATCTCACATAGAAGTGTTGTTATGACTATTTTTGTACATCATCCGTCAAGGTGCAATAAATGTAATGCAAAAACAACATAAACAGTAACACCAACTATGAGTTTTTATTATTAGGCTGAATACATAATGTCCATGTGTGCAGCCTAATTTTAAAAACTAGTTGGTATGATTGTTCATGTTTCTTGCATTACATTTTATTGATGGTTTTATCAAAATCAGCTGTTCTTTATGTGACTTGTTTTGCCGCAATGATTTTTAAATAAAAAGATGATATATTGTCAACATTTTACTTATTCGTTTGAAACTGTAACACATGTTTTATGCAACTTTGTTTTTAATGCATATATCAAATCAGAAAGACATATGCTTACAATATCAAACTGACAAGTGTCTGCTAGTAATTACTAATTAGTATTTATTTATTTTATTAATATTATTAATTTAATAATTAATTATTAAATTAATAATAATAATTAACAATTATTGTGCCCCAATTTAGTTCTTAACCATACTCTAAAGATGTGTGTAAAACGGTGTATATTTCAGCACTTGGAAAATTTATAGCGACTGCTCGTAAATATCCAGTTTAACATTAATTGAAATACCAGACTGACAGATGTACGAACCGACTGGGTACGAATTGTCTGGAGGTAATTAGTTGTATAATTCTAATAATTAAACAATTAGCAACGCATATGCCCTTGTTTAACATATAGGATCCATCTTAATACATGCAATATATCCCTACTAGTGTGTCGACAGCAAATATATCTCAAATATTGATATTTCTTCCGTATTGTTATTCATACACACCGCCCCCATCTTGGAATTGCGTTCAGTTTAACATGGGTTTGGAAAAGACCCATAAACAATAACTTTGCTGTAAAATTCGTTCTAAAGAAAGGTAGCATTTAATAAAAAACAAATTCATTGTTAAATATGTAGCCTGAAATCCAGCGAAATCCTCTATTTTTTAAAGAAATATTGGATTTCATACTTTTTCAGCGGAATTTTTGTATCTAAAAATAATACTCATGTGGATTGTTTTATGGTTTTCTCGGTATTTCATCATCTTATTACTATATGCAAAGTAGATTGGTTCCATAAATTTACGTTTTATACGAGTGTAAGACCGAAATAAAATGGTCCCAGCGTTGGGCCGCTTTTCGCCACTAATTAATTTTCATGAGCTTCCTCCAAGGGACACTACTCTCGCTGCTTAGGCATCGCTAGTGAAACAATATTATATTAGGCATATACGATATTGGCAGCGGATATGTACAGGTAGCGAACGGACAGTTTGCGAAATGACCAGATACCGATAAAACAAGCACTTACCTAGGTGCCTTGTAAAACCTGAGTAATATAGCATTCTTTCAGTTGTGGTTGTTTTCCCTGCATCTATGTGAGCCATTATTCCAATATTTCTGATCAACTGAAGGTCAGTGTCTGAGCTTGTCGTGGCTTGCTGATTTAAAGAAGAAGATGCACTTGATATTCGTTTCATATGCCTAATTGAAATTTGTAACCGCTTTAATGCCTTATTCAGGCAGACTGTTGATACAATTTGTGTCATTTTCCACGTTTTTATTATTTAACAAGGTTGTTTACATCAGTGTCAGTAAATGCTTTTCTAAGACCGGTTAAAGCGTCTGTAGATTGAGAAGTTTAATCGACCATATGGTTATTTTAGGTCAATAAAGTTAATAAGAGTAGCACAATTATTTCAGGGGACATATATATATAAACACTTTTAATACCAAATGATTGATAAAAATTCTCTTAAACCATTTTGATCCTGATAATTTGACTTAATACAAGGGTTTTGCCGGTTTCCATTTCAGCTGGTTGTGTCAATCAGGCGCTACTAGAATTTAATTTTATATTGAAGTAAGCGGCATGTTTCAGGAAAACCGGCAAAACAAATATCGTTAACTCAAGTTTATAGTATTATTAAAGACTAAACGTGCCAGTTTTAACTATGTTTAATTCAAGAAACACCTCGATTAAACCTGGCACATCGCCATTTAATATGTCACACCAGGGAAATCAGTCTATGCAGACGAGAAGGGTAGCAAGTGTGTTCACTCCTCAAAGGAAACAGAAGTACTGTTTAACTTTTATTTAATGGCACTTGTTCATATGTAAGAAAGTAACACCTGACCGTCTTCATGTTTGTTTGTAACGGATGGCAAAACAGGAAACAAGAGATTCTAATTTCAAAGAGCGATATGGATGCTGAAATTTATGTTTGAAATAACACATTGTTATTGTTTCTTATTATAAAATAAAAATAATTAGTACAGTAAAGGTAAAACAAAACAAACTTATTTTTTGGCAATTCTCATAGTTAGGGTATTAAAGTGAGACAGTGTATTTTTGCCAATGGTGTTAACAGAATAACTATTATGCAAACAATTAATCCAAAAGTGTGAAAACCATATGCATTGTTTGCACCCATGTGCATGATAAACTAGTTTCAATTAGGCATTACAAAGTTGATTTTAATAAATTTCATTCTTTTTCACTGTCAACCAATGTTTGAATACTAGTTTGGTTAATTATATCAGTCTTAAACAACAACTCTCTTAATATAAAAAGTTTCATTTTGGGCCGTCATGGTCCTTTCTGTCAACAACTTAGGCCGTCAACGACTAGGACCGTCCTGAGCCGCTGCCATCATGATCAGATATATACTGGACAATCATGTTTTTATGCCCCACTTTAGAGGGGGGACATATAGATTTACCCTTGTGCATCCATCCGTCGGATTTTTGTGTCGCGCATAACTCAAAAAGTATAACTGCTAGAGTGATGAAACTTTATAAGCATATTCATCGGCATTGGGTCTTGTGCACCTGGGTATTTTGGTGGAGTTTTTTCCAACATCAGTGGAGTTATTGCCTTTTTTTAGCAAAAAATGATATTTTTGGACTTGTGTCACGCGTAACTCAAAAAGTATTGCTGCTAGAGTGATGAAACTTTACAAACTTATTAATCAGCATGTGAACTTGTGCACCTGGGTATTTTGGTGCAGTTTTTTCCGACATCAGCAGAGTTATCGCTCTTTTTTTTAGCAGAAAATGACATTTTGGACTTGTGTCGCGTATAACTCAAAAAGTATTATTGCTAGAGTGTTGAAACTTTAAAAACTTATTAATCAGCATGTGAACTTGTGCACCTGGGTATTTTGGTGCAGTTTTTTTGGACATGACATCAGTGGAGTTATGGCCCTTTTTTAGCAAAAAATGGCATATTTGGACTTGTGTCGCGTGTAACTCAAAAAGAATTATTGCTATAGTGATGGAACTTTATAAACATATTAATCAGTATGTGAACTTATGCACCTGCGAATTTTGGTGAAGTTTTTTCTGCCATCAGTGGAGTTATGATCCTTTTTTTTAGCAAAAAATGACATTTTTGGATTTGTGTCACGTGTAACTCAAAAAGTATAACTGCTAGACTGATGAAACTGTACAAACATATTCATCAGCATGTAAACTTATGCACCTGGGTATTTTGGTGCATTTTTTCCGACATCGGCAGAGTTTTGTGACAACCAGCTGAATGTGGGGGCATCCGTGTCCTACGGACACATGTCTAGTTTTGTGTTGTTTTTTTCTTTTCAGGGGCAATTTTAATAGATCTTCACTTTCTACATCTCACGTTGTTGAAGAAACATCAAATTTTAGGATTGAGAAATATGGCCTTTCCCTGCCAGTACTTATAACTGAAGCTCTGACATATGCAGACAGTATGTATATTGAAGCCTTTACACTGGACAACTATGTGGTTTATTGTCGTAAGGACTGATCAAAATATTGAAGCAGTAACAAACTTTATTCTTTTGATAGAATTTCAAAGGAAAATGCCTGTTGCAAATATTTTCCATTCCACTTCAGTTCAAGTATGTCGTATTTACATTTACTCAGTAGTGTTGTTGAATGAAAATCCTGTATAAATATATCACTGTTGACAATGATGTGTACATTAATTTAGGGTTGACAGTCAGTATTTATGTTGGATAATACTTCACAAATATTTTCATTTAAACACTGAGGTGGGGTGTAAGTAGATCATGTCCCTTTTAAAGAGTACTCTTTCGATATTTCTTCATTTCATATCATCATTACGTCTTTAGAATCCACACCAATCAGTGTGAAAACAGAGGAGTCTGGCTGGGCCTGGCTTGTGGGAGGCAGGAAGCTTTTCGTCTGGAGATACAGACAGGCACAGGGAGGCAGGGTGAGTCCAGTTAGACATTGTAGTAGTTATATTTATTTTTCTTGAATAGTTTTATCAAATAAAGAGCTACATAGTTTTCATTGGTTATTTTGTATTATTTAGTATTAAGTTGATGAAATAAAAGTTTGTACAATTAAAGTTTGAAACCTTTATTTTGATTAATGTTTTATTTAGGGTAGGAACTACAAAACTGAGATTGATTGCAGTAACCACTTTAAAATGTTGTTTGTTCACTGCATACATTGATGTTGTCATAATCTTGTTTCCCACAGAATATTCTCTGCAAGGAGCTAACACTTCCACCGAGTGACTTGGCCCACAGCTCTGACAGAGTGTGCGTGATTCCCAACAGCGGCGATGGACAGACCGCCTCCTGCGTGGCCGTGTCTCCCGAAGGCGTGGTGCGCTACTGGTCCAACATTGCGTACGAGACGTCTTCTATGGAGATCAGTGCAGAACTGAAAGGGGAGGAATGTGACTCGGTTGTGAATTTAATGGTATGTGCATGTTGCATAGGTGCTTCAGTGTGGATGTTTTATAAGAGCTGAACCTCACACGTCCTTCATTATAAATAAGAACGGTCTTTATGGCAACAAACTTACACCAAATGTAATAACATATCCAACGTTTTACATCTAAATGGTGATAAATTATGCTGTGTCCACTTTAAATTTGTCACATTAATAATTAAAACATTTCAAAGCGTATTTAATTTTGAGGTGTTGTATATAAAGACAAAAATATTTTATTGTGCTTGTCTACTCCAGCAAACTGTTATGATTACAAAATTCACATATATTGTACCTTTCAAAGTAGTAGGGGTACATCTTGACTGAGGTGGCACTATTGCATTAAAATCTTACATTTAGCTTGTAAAACAGTATCTGACAGGCATGAACAAAGTACCGTGATTGTAAAACTGTGTTGTTAGGTATTTACTCAATGTTATGGCATTGAAAAAGATTATTTTCTATGTAAACACCAGTAAACAGCCCATGTGTTTCTGTTGCAGCCCTATGGATGTCTTCTGGCCACAACAACAAGTTCTCTTGTTATGATAGCATTCACTCCTGGACAGGTTGGCACAATTTTTAGCTAGACTTTTCACTGAATAGTCTAAGCTATTCTACTCACCAGTCTGTCGTCTGCGTAATGCTCTGGTTAAGGTTTGCATGCAACAAGTTCATGTCTCTGTTTTACTACTACATATATTCAGTTGTCTTCGGGGTCGTTATGTAAGATTACTAAATTACATGTATCTTTCATTTTTACTAGATGTTTCAGAAAGCATCTCAGAAAGTCAGGTCATGATTACATGTTTTTCAAAACATTAAGGCAGACGTGTAATTTATTAAGTGTTCACAAACTAAGAGAGGTATACAGTCTTATCAGTACTGGTATTTTACACAGTTTTGTAAAGGACATAAATGTCTCCTTAACATTGTTTACTTAAAAACAAATTTAGAATTGAAACACTTGTTTTGCTGATAAACATGTAGATAGTAAATTTCAATTACAGTCATAATCGATTAAGATTTTAATGAAATAATTCCCTGGATTACAAATGGCTTTGCGTACACTTATTTCAGAATGCAGTTACATGTCGGCCTTTAAAATCCAGCCAGGGCATGTTCTCTGGTATTGGACGGAGGATGTCATCCTTGATATTCGGAGGTGGACAAACGCAAGCGATTGGAGCAGTAAGGCAACTTGGTTTACCGCAAATTTGTGCCATACTTTGGGCTGAGAATATGTACAGAGTGTACAATATGCTGGTCGTAATGAGCATTGGGAATAATTGGAATGATGACATCAGCTAATGATAAGCTTAAAATTCAAAACATGACAGTCTGCAGCATCAATTTTGTTATATAAACAAAGTGGTTCATGTGTTTTTGGTTGATCGCAATCTTGGGAAAACCAGGCTTAATGCATGTGGTTAAAGTGTTGTCCCGGATTAGCCTGTGCAGTCCGCACAGGCTAATCCAGGATGGCACTTTCCGCCTACAGTGGATTTACGTTTAGAAGAGACTTCCTTGAAACAGAAAATACCATAAAAGCGGAAAGGGCCATCCCGTATTAGCCTGTGCGGACTGCACAGACTAATCCAGGACGGCACTTTCCGCCTACAGTGGATTTACGTTTAGAAGAGACTTCCTTGAAACAGAAAATACCATAACAGCGGAAAGGGCCTCCCGTATTAGCCTGTGCGGACTGCACAGACTAATCCGGGACGACAGTTTAAGCACATGCATTAGGCCCGGTTTCCCTAAGACGGGCCGCATATGTAATATTGTAAGAAGTCTACTGTTATTAAACTGGTAGTCATATTATAAAAAGTATAAATGTTTTGCATGAAAAATTGAACAAAATTAGTTCCCTACGTCTGTTGACAGCCATTACAGTCGGTGATAGCTGGTCACTACGAGGAGGGTGAACGGCCGTTCTACGTACTGTCGGGCACTCTGTTACACAAGTGGGTCGTGGGAGACTACAACGTCGAAAGGGTAAGTGAAGATAATACAGAGTTACCTCTACATGTACTTTTCTTATTATGCCCCCTTCGAAGAAGTGGGGGTATCTTGCTTTGCACCTGTCCGTCGGTCGTCGGTCGGTCTGTCCGTAGACCATTTCGTTTCCGCACGATATCTAGAGAACGCTTTGACCTACGATCATGGAAGTTGGTATACTGGTTACTTGGGCGGAAAGGAAGACGCCTATACATTTTGAGGTTAACAGGTCAAAGGTCAAGGTCACCGTTGCTAAAAATAGAAAAACGGTTTCCACTTAATAACTTGAGAACGCATCGAGATATTTTAATGAAACGTTATACATAGATACCTTGTATCGAGACCTCGCTTGAAATTGCATATGGGGTGGGTGGGTCAAGGTCACCGATACTAAAAATAGAAAAACGGTTTCCCCTCAATAACTTGAGAGACATAGAGATATTTTAATGAAACTTCGTACATAGATACCTTATATTGAGACCTCGCTTGGGATTGCATATGGGGTGGGTGGGGTCAAGGTCACCATTACTAAAAATATAAAAATGGTCTCCGCTCAATAACATGCATCGAGATATTTTAATGAAACTTGATTCATAGATACCTTATGTTGAGACCCCGCTTGGCATTGCATATAGGGTGGGTGCGGTCAAGGTCAAGGTCACCATTACTAAAAATACCAAAAATGGTTTCCGCTCAATAACTTGGGAAATTATTGAGATATTTAAATGAAACTTCATACATATTTACCTTATATCAAGACCTCGCTTGGGATTGCATATGGGGCGGGTGGGGTCAAGGTCACCATTGCTAAAAATAGAAAAACGGTTTCCGCTCAATAACTTTTGAATTTTTAAAGATAGTTTAATGAAACTTCATACGTAGATACCATATATCAAGACCTCGCTTGGGATTGCATATGGGGTGGGTGGGGTCAAGATCACGGTCACCATAACTAAAAATAGAAATACGGTTTCTGCTCAATAACTTGAGAACACATTAAGATATTTTATTGGAACTTCATACATATATACCGTATATTGAAGCCTTGCTTGAGATTGCATATGGGGTGGGTGTGGTCAAGGTCAAGGTGACAGTTTCTAAAAATAGAAAATGGTTTCCGCTTAATAACTTGAGAACGCATCAAGATATTTTAATGAAACTTCATACATAGATATCTTAATTTAAGACCTCTCTTGGGATTGCATATGTGGTGGGTGGGGTCAAGGTCAAGGTCACCGTTACTAAAAATAGAAAAATGCATTTCGCTCAATAACTTGACAAGCATTGAGATATTTTAATGAAACTTCATACATCGATACCTTATATCGAGACCTCGCTTTTTATTGCATATGGGGTGGGTGGGGTCAAGGTCACCATTGCTAAAAATAGAAAAATGGTTTTCGCTCAATAACTTGAGAATGCATTGAGATATTTTAATGAAACTTCATACATAGACACCATATATTGAGACCTTGCTTGGGATTGCATATTAAAATAATTTCTTAACAATTTCACATATTCTCAGCTTGGCTGCAAGTCGGGGGGCATACATGTTTTACAAACATCTCTTGTTAAGTATTTAATCACAATATTGTGTTAATGAGGCAGTGAAAAAGTTTCTAAATTTGTTCAGATTATTTTCTGAACATTCCAAGTAAAAAAATGATTTCTTAAGGAAAATTATGGCAAAACATTTGTTATTGGAGACTCTGTCTTCAGTGTAGCAAAAAGTTTTTGAAGATGATGTAAAAAAAAGTCCCCTTATAAGATTTTAAGGCATAATTGTCTTGCATAAGTAATGAATCGGGTGAAAACATTCTCACAAAGGATTGTTTTGTTCAAACATTAAGAACTTCGGTCGAAAAATTACTAATACCACCAAACTTGAGCTTTACCATAATATTTGAGGAAATTAATTTGTGTGGATAATTACATGATAGTTTTGTTGATATTTATTCTTAATTACAATTAACAACATGTTTAGTTTAAAAATGTGCATTAAAATGTGTAATGTAGGTAATTAGAGGATTATTAAAAGCTTGCTGGCCTTGCTTCTAATGTTTATCGGCCATTTAGTTTGCACTACCAACATATGTTACCATGAAATATAAGTAATTCTATCGTGTGTCATTTCAGTCTCTGTACCAAGTAGATGCTGATCGTTTGTTCAGAGAAGAACTTGCAAAGACAGTGTGGGTGAGTTGAAAATGCCAATGTAAATAGTTACTGATCTAACTTAATGTACACGTAGGTCTCTGTCAAATGAATACTATAAAATACCATATATATAACACACACTTTTGTACTGTACAATTCAGCTATGAAAAGTCGCATTTGTTAAACATGAGAACAATTATTTTCAGTAGTTTGTTGATTTCAGAAAAGCTTTGTTATTATAATAGCAAATTGCATAATTGTCTTTGGGTGGCCCCTTTCGGTTTCAAATTTCTCTATGTTATTCTCCCATTTTTTGCTCTCCCAAAGAACAGTACATACTTATGGTACCATTTTATGTATTTTCTCTGTGTTGCCACTGTTTTAGAACAAGAACGCCATCCAGATGTCTCAGCTCACCACCTGGCTACTAGACATGCAGCTTACCAGGTCAGGTCACACAGTCAGACTCACAAAATTGAAAAAAAGTAGATTTTATACTTAATGTGCTCTAAAAATGTAGAGTAAACAATTTACGTGTGAATTGGTCAATTAACTGTCAGCTAATTAAAACGAAGGAAATAAACAATATATACATGTACGAACATGTATAGAACTATGAAAAGTAAACGTTTTCTTACTACGTCGTAACGTGATTTACCAGTAAACGGTTCAAAGTTGTGTATTTAAATTGTGAAAAAAATATACTTAGTATGTAGCAAATACTTCACACTGTTCAGCACATGTACATGTAAATGTGACTTATAATCACAATGCAGTCTTATCCAACTGGGTTGTGTCTGTGGATTAACTGCTGAGCAACAGATAAGGATTTTGCAAGAATTGAGTATGATCCCACCATTTTAAAAATACTTGTACAGAGTAATCTAATTCAGTACTTGAAATTCTGATGGAAATACCCAAATTTTGTCAAACTGCGACCTAAAATTCCATCAATATGCTGACCATTTTACGACCATGCATGAACAATGCAATCCCAATACTACAGGTCACGTGTCATATTTAGCTTGCACTGAACACTCATACTGCAAAACCATTTATATTCGTCGGCATGAATAATTATTCGTTGGAAACTTAAATTCGTGGTTCGTTACAACCTCGAAATCCACGAAAATTAGTGCCCCGTGATTATTAATGGTTTTGCAGTATTTCACTATGATGATTTTCAGTTAAACAGTGACAAAACTGTTCGCAGTCTGTTTGAAGATTTTTGAGTATTCAGTATATGAATTTAGTTTTGTCACGCATTAAATTTTAAATTAGTTGAGTAAAAGGTGTTTCAGAAATGGCTATTTACGCAAATATGCGCCTTATCTGTTGCTCTGAACTGTGCTTTTAGTCACGTTGTGATGTTAAGTTTTCATTGCATTTATTGTGCTTTCAGTGATGGTGTGATGTTACTGGGCGCTGGAATCGACCAGGAGTCCCAACCCATTGTGCATTATGCCATAGGTGGGTATGCTGGATAATGTATTGTACAACTTCTGGGTTGAGCCCATTGTGCATTATGTCATAGGTGGGTATACTAAACAATGTCTTGTACAACTTCTGGGTTGAGCCCATGGTGCATTATGCCATAGGTGGTAAAACTGGATAATGTCAATTACAACTTCTGGGTTGAGCCCATGGTTCATTATGCCATAGGTGGGTATACTGGATAATGTATTGTACAACCTCTGGGTTGAGCCCATGGTTCATTATGCCATAGGTGGGTATACTAAACAATGCCATGTACAACTTCTGTGTTGCAGTTGTATATGATTGGTATTCATCATTTACTGACCTGGACTGGAAAATATGTTTTCATATACTGTGATATATGTTTGTTGAAAGTTTTGAACTTTTTTTCGGTATTATTTATTATTGTTTGATGTATTCTATTAATGAGGATTTAACAGCATTTCGTTCATGAAAGTTTAAGTCAATAATTAAGTTGGTCAAATATTTACCACATACTTATTTGGAGATTTTACTGTATTTTTGCAGCCACCATTGACACAGAGAGCAGTGGAACGCCTTCAAAACTGGAGTCCTTTAAAGTGCTGGAATTCGTGAAGCGCTACGAGGTAATTATGAGGACCCTAATGGAACTTCTATCTCACAATCTCTGTATCACATGGTGGGTACCATATACACAAACAAAACAGTTTGTCCCATGAGTTATGTTAATGCTATGAACTTCTTCATTGCCTTACTTTAACACCGCTATGACTATGTACAAACTGTAAGCTTGCAACTTCAAACCCAGGATCCCTAAAACACAGTTGTTGATTTAATTTCTACACATTATTCCGTAATAATCCTAGATATTTCAGAACACTAGAAATGTTCTCAATTACCTACACACAGACATAAATGCGAGTCATAATATAACTAGAAAAGGTGGGTGTGTAATATAACAAGCAAATGTTTGGGGTTTTTTGGCTGTAGGAAGAAAGGGAGACAGAGATACTAGGATATAAACTGGTGGTTCCCGAGAACAAACAGGAAACCATCTACCTGTATGACAACTCCTTGATCGTCATGGAAAATGGTAAACAAATCTGTTGCTTATGAAGGAAATGATAAATGTTTGATATACATGTAGATGAAATACTTCAGTCTATAAGGCAGTGTATTAAGTTACAGAAATTACATAGTAAAATACGAGTATTTTGGGATAAATTACCACAGGTGAACTACCAAATGAAATTTGTTTTACAGTATTGAAATAAATACGCATAATATTATGTATTTTTCTTGACCTTATTATACCCCCACAAACGAAGTTTAGGGGGGGGGGTCATATAGGAGTGAGCTTTTCGGTCTGTTGGTTTTTGGTTTCCAGATGATAACTCAAGAAAGGCTTGACATATTCAAATAATATTTGGTACACATGTGTAACATCATAGAATACAGGTCAAGTTCGATGTTGGTTACAAACCACTAAATTTTGACAGAGTTATGGCCCCTTTTCGACTTAAATTCCCTAAAAACATGGTTTCCTGACAATAACTCAACAATGGCTTGACATATTTAAGTAATTATTGGTACACATGTGTAGCATCAGAAAATACAGGTCAAGTTTGACTTTGGTTACAAACCACTAAATTTTGACACAGTTATGGCCCCTTTTTGACTTAAATTCCCGAAAAACATGGACAGTAACTCATGAAAGGCTTCACATATTTAAATTATTTTTGGTACATAGTGTAACATCATAAAATACAGACCAAGTTCAACTTTGGTTACAAACCACTAAATGTTGACAACAGTTATGGCTCCTATTGAAATTAAATTTTTCCAAATACATTGTTGACCATTCACAAATTAAAGCATTCTCTCTCTGTCCATTTCTTTCGAATGGATGCCATAGTTTTGTGACAAGGCCATATTGTGGGGGTATATCCATCACTCATGTGACAATTCTAGTTATGCTAAAAGTTTTTTTTTTAAATCTTAAACAAGTTTATTTATTGGACATAAGACAATTTCCAAATCAGTAGTATGTACGGTATAGCTCACAAAAAACAATGGCTCATAATCAAGTTAGAAGCAAGGTGATGCTTAGTGGACCTGTGTACAGGGCAAAATATTGCGGAGTAATAACTCTGTGTCACTTGGCATCAGCTGTCAGTTGTAGCCAGATTTTTTGAGTACATCATGTGATTTCATAAGATTCCACTCAGCGTAGATAACTCTTAATTAATTACTCGCATCAATCATTCTGACCCCTCCACGTCAGGTTAAATATTAGTTTTGCATGAGCTGCACTGTAGTGTTGTGTGATTATCTATGTTAAAGGTGCTGGTGAACCCTCTGAAGAGTTGCCTGCCCCTGGGGGACGCTTGCTGGGAGCCGGTAGGGGTGGATTTTTGTCCTGTAAAAAAAAAAAAATACTATCATGATTATGTGTTCTATATATGTCAGCATAATGCTATTTTACATTTCTTACAGGTCATCATTTTTCCGCCAAACGATGTAACATCACTTTATGACGTCAACATCACTTCCTTTGTTTATGTTTATTATTTTTATTACTACTGATGAAGGCATCATGCCGAATCGTTTAGTGTATTAAAATTAAATAAACAAACGTGTTTGTGCGATAATTATTATTATTTTTGTCCTGTGAAATTCTCCTTAAATATGACCCATTGTCGTATCAATTGTCATATCTACTGCTAGTTAGTTGGAACCTATTTATTTAAACTTGATTGTGTCACAAGATAAAGGTTTACTGAGACACTTTCAAGTCTGTTTCTTGGATATAACCAGCACTTGGCATCTTTTGAGCAAGATCCATTGAACACGCCTCGAGTAGGGATTAAACTCACTATCTCCTTATGGCAAGGCAGACACCATGGCCATTACAACTTCCCTCCTTGTAGACCTTGTAACCTCATATTTCTGCCAGTTGCTGTGACTTCTGTTTTCCAGATTAATTCCTCCGTCACGCAAATCTATGCAAATTTTTTGTGTGAGATATCTACTGCATATGAATGGTACCAGTGTATCAATATTGAATTGTTAGATATGCTCATGAACTTGATAAACGATTGACCAATCCTTGTGAATGCAAATACCCCAGGTTGCCACTTTGCGCTTCTAATATTCGCAAATGGTTCACAACCAATTATGTATATTTTGCCACCTTTCAGGTATTTGTGACCACACAGCTATTTTCTTCTCTGTGACACAGGGGTTCATCAGTGTAGTATCCACGCAAAGGCAGGAAGTCAGGTAATCTACAGTGAAGATTTTGTGGTCTTTGCGATTTTTTATGCCCTGGCATCTTGATGCCAGAGGCATGTAGTTGGTCCGTCTGTGATTCCGTCTGTCCGTACAAGGTTAACTGGATTTTACCGTTTTGTCTAGCACCAACGCGGCTTACTAAAACACTTAGATACTCACACATTTGTTGCTAATGGCCATTCCTAATCACCCTTACCTTGACCTAATTTGAACTTTATTGTACACAGTGTCTTGTTTTTTGTTTTTTTTTATACCCCCATCAAAGATGGCGGGGTATATTGGTTTGCTAATGTCTGTCGGTCGGTCTGTAGACCACTTTCGTTTCCGCTCTCTAAGTTCAACAGTTTTCATCTGATCTTCTCCAAACTTCATGAAAATGTTTGTGGGCATAATATCTAAGTCAAGATCCGTAATCAGCCAGATTGCTCCAGGAATTGTGGACTTATGGTCCTAGAATTATCTAAAATTGGCCTTTTTAGCCGTTTCCGCTCTCAAAGTCCAACAGTCTACATCCAATCTTCAACAAACTTCATAAAATTGTTTGTAATAATAATATCTAGGTCAAGTTCAATAATTTGCCAACTCGCCCCAGAAATTGTGGAGTTATGGCTCTTGAATTGTCTAAAATTAACCTTTTTAGCCGTTTCCGCTCATTAAGGCCAATAGTTTTCATCAATCTTCACCAATCTTCATGAAAATGTTTGTAATAATAATATCTTGGTCAAGTTTGATAATTAGCCAAATCGCCCCAGAAATTGTGGAGTTATTGCCCCTGAAGTATCTGAAATTGGCCTTTTTAGCGGTTTTCGCTCTCTAATTACAACAGTTTTCATCTGATATTCACCAAACTATGATTATTATTATTAAACTTGGCATAATATCTTGGCCAAGTTTAATAATCAGCCAAATCGCCTCAGTTATTGTGGAGTTATTTTATTTTTAAAATTTTTGGATATTATTTATTTAATAGCCTTTTGCAATTTCATGGAATTTCTATACATGGAAAATACTGGTACTTTATATCAAAGCTTTTGTGAGATACATGTACAATGACTGAGGCAGTAAGTATTCAAACAAAAAATAATTTAAAATAAAATAGTGACAGCAAGTGTTAATATAAATCAAATTTATAAGTACAATCTATCATTTGTGTATATTTAGCATTTATTTGAATTTGCTTCTGTTTTAGCATCCTAGACGATGCAGCACATGACATTGTATCTAAAGCAGATGTAGTAAGTAATCATCCACTTGATCTGTAAAAACCTACACTTATCTGTAATTATGCCCCCCTTCGAAGAAGTAGGGGTATCTTGCTTTGCACCTGGCCGTCGGCCGGCCGGTCGGTCTGTAGGATGGTCGGTCTGTCCGTAGACCATTTCGTTTCCGCACGATATCTAGAGAACGCTTTGACCTACGTTGGTATGCTGGTTACTTGGGACTAAAGGAAGACGCCTATACAACGGGTAAAAGGTCAAGGTCACCGTTGCTAAAAATAGAGAAACAGTTTCCGCTAAATAACTTGAGAACGCATCGAGATATTTTAATGAAACTTTATACACAGATACCTTATATCGAGACCTCGCTTGGGATTGCATATGGGGTGGGTGTGGTCAAGGTCACCGTTACTAAAAATAGAAAAAACGGTTTCCGCTCAATAACTTGAGAACGCATCGAGATATTTTTGTGAAACTTCATACATATATACCTTATATTGAGACCTCGCTTGGGATTGCATATGGATTGGGTGGGTCAAGGTCACCGTTACTAAAAATAGAAAAACGGTTTCCGCTCAGTAACTTTAGAATCCATAAAGATATTTTAATGAAACTTCATACATAGATACCTCGCTTGGGATTGCATATGGGGTGGGTGGGGTCAAGATCAAGGTCACCATAACTAAAAATAGAAAAACAGTTTCTGCTCAATAACTTGAGAACGCATCGAGACCTCGCTTGGGATTGCATTTAAAAAAAAATCTTAACAATTGCACATATTCACAACTTGGCTGCAAGTCGGGGGCCATACATGTTTTACAAACATCTCTTGTTTTGAACATGAATCTAGGCATATTGTTTCCCATAAAATCCAAATTCTTATGATAATTGCTTTTGAATTTGACAGGTTAATCCTGGTTTACAATTTCTATAATAAGTTTAATGCCATAATTTGTAAACAGGGGTTTCAGTGGATATTTTTTTTTTAAAGAGTCAAATCGCTCCTGGTTGAAAATTTGGAGAGGTCAACATGAATATTTCAGCGGTCAAAATGCTGAAGTTTCATGATTTTTTGTTTCAGTATGTATATGTGTCAAATGTTCCACAAAAGGTAATATGTCTTAATAAAGGTTAAGAACTTGAACAATTTGCAAAGAACGACTACACAAAAACAACATAAATATGATACAAAGTGTTGTTTTCTAGTGCTTTTGAAGTTGGGTAAAGAAAAAAAATTCATCAAAAGCAAGGAAATTAGATTATTTCCTAGAGTCAAATATGTGTAATTTGCTTGCATCAAATGCAGGATTTTGCTTCAGTTGAAATCACTGTGTAAAACTCCATATGCCATGCTTCTCTTGCACGAGTATGTTTGTTACAGGGCCAGATGTCGGCCAGTATGGCGCAGATAGAGGAGCTGAGCATGAGTGAGGACAGGTCTGCAAAACTGAAGGCTGCCTTCCTTAGTGCCTGTAGTGGAAATCTGGTAAGCACCAGTGAAGTTAGGTCTGCTGTGCTGCCTTCTTTGGTATATCGGTTTGAATTATTTAAAAATAATCTCCATTTTTTTCAGTAATGTTTCATCATTCATTGAATAATTTAATCATAATGACTTAATAACTTAAGCATTGTGTCCCAATTTTATTTGCACCATTACAATAAGGAAGTACAGTCGAAATTCTTTTACTCGAGGTCATTACTCGAGTTTCAGATGATTTACTGTATTTGTATCAACTTGTACCCTTTGTTATTTGGCTACTGAAGATAATAATTAACCATACATATTTTGCAGAGAAAAGCTGAGGAGATGATAGAAGAGTTATTCCCAGACGAACCAGTAGGCAACCAGTCTACAGAGATAGATAGACTGGTGGCTGGTTTGAGTCGAAACCTCATAGACGACTACCCTGCATCAGATCCACGGTGGGCTGAAAGCACCAGACCTGGTAAATTTTCCACAAATAAAATATTCCAAGTTACAGTTCATACTAAATACTGCTTAACTTTACTCACAATATGCATAGAATACTTATTGTCTCTTTGTTTTGCCAGATTTTTGCCATCTCCTATCTGGCTGATGTTAGAAGATTAAGTATTTTCATTTTTGGCATCTTCAGAATTACTTTGTGCTCTTTGGTAAGAGCCTTCTATTTGAATATGAATTACATTGGTAGATACATTCATTGCAGGATCCTGTTATTTAGATGAAAAAGATGCATTAAAAAGTGTAGAAATAAGTTGCAGTTTTTGTTTCAGATCCATTCCTAAATCATCATGCAGTACTAAGCATTACTTTAAACAGGGGTGGTGAAATCAATTGTCTGTTTGTACAGCGTGTCTCAGAGCATGAATGGACAAGTGAAATATTACCAGCATCTACTATGTATTTACTGTACTGACAAGCAGCAAACACTGTTTGTCCAAAATGGACAAGTAAGACAATGAATGAATTTTGTCACACCTGCAGATTAGGCAGCCGCAGTCAGCAAAATTAGCAGGTTGGGCAGTCAAGCCGAAATTCTTATGTTATTAATTACCAAGAAAATGAAAATTACCAACCTGCCTATGTAACTAAGAATCTGAGAAAGTCCAGCTCCGAATGTACCAGTTCAGGGATTGCGGGTTCATGCTAATTCCAGAAAAATATAAATGTGGCGTGTCGTAGGAAAACCGGACTTAACGCATGTGCATAAAGTGTTGTCCCAGATTAGCCTGTGCAGTCCGCACAGGCTAATTCGGGACGGCACTTTCCGCCTACAGTGGATTTATGTTTAGAAGAGACCTCCTTGAAACAGAAAATACCATAAAGCGGAAAGTGCCGTCCCGTATTAGCCTGTGTGGACAGCACAGGCTAATCCGGGACGACACTTTACGCACATGCATTATGACTGGTTTCCTCATGACGCGCCACAAATTGTGTGTTTCAGGCCAAATAGTTAGGTAGGGTCTGGGATAAAACGCTGTATTATGTGAAGTTACAATAAGACATCAGACATAGAATGGACATGATTTTTGTTCTGTTTTCACATAAAAATGAGCATTTCATGTTGTTTATGTATGTTTGTTATTCTCTGTCAATACTTCGGGTGTAATTAGCATTTTTCCATGACTTTTTCATTAAAACTGAGTGTGTCTTTGATAATTTTTACTGTATTTATAAACTGTGTTCATGCACGCATGCACACAGTTCAATTTTTGTCTGAAAATTTTATAAATGCATATAAGTATACAGTTTTGTGGTAAAATCAATTTTACTGATGCAGTTATATATGCCGGTGTCTGTTGCACTAATTACTCTGCAAAGTTCTTAAATTACAAATGGTAAACTGAATATAAAACATTGCTGTAAAAAAACAGTTTATTCTATGTTTGACGTCTTATTCCAACTTCACAAAATATTGTGTTAATAAAAAAAAAATAACTTTAAAGACACATTTTGGTCAAAACACATACAAAATTATCTAAAATCTGATATAATTGTGGCGCGTCGTGAGAAAACCGGTCTTAATGCATGTGCGTAACATGTCGTCCCGGATTAGCTGTGCAGTCCGCACAGGCTAATCGGGGATGGCACTTTCCGCCTACAGTGGAGTTATGTTTAAAAGAGACTTCCACGAAACAGAAAATACCATAAAAGCGGAAAGTGCCATCCCGGATTAGCCTGTGCAGACTGCACAGGCTAATCCAGGATGACACTTTACACACATGCATTAAGTCTGGTTTTCCCACGACAGGCCTCAATTTTGTTTTGGGCCTAATTTCAACCACTACAACCGTGGTTTTCAGACACAGGTAGTAGCACCTCATCACTGATCATCCTTCAACAGTTAAGGGACAAGCAGAAAGCCCATGAGTACATCATCAACTTTCTGAAGAAGCTCCACCTGTGGGAGAAGGTAATCACGTTTTGACTGTTGGTAGCAGCCTTTTTAGCTCGACTATTCACCGAATAGTTCGAGCTATACTACTCACCCATTCGTCGGCGTCAGCGTAATGCTCTGGTTAAGGTTTGCGTGCAACAAGTCCATATCTCTGTAACTACTACAGATATTCAATTGAAACTTCACAGATGTGTTTGGGGTCATTATGTGAGGTCAGTGACCAAGGCCCATAACTCTGCCTTCAATTTAGCAGAATTATGCCCCTTTTTGTACTTTAAAAAGTCCGGTTAAAGTTTGCGTGCAAGAGAAATTCAGGTTAAGGTTTGCGTGCAACAAGTACATATTTCTGTAACTACTACAAATATTCAATTGAAACTTTACACATGTGTTCAGGGTCATTATTTGAGGTCACTGACAAAGGCCCATAACTCTGACCTGCAATTTAACTGAATTATGCCATTTTTTGTACTTAGAAAATCAGGTTAAAATTTGCGTGCAACAACTCCATATCTCTATAACAACTACAGATATTCAATTGAAACTTCACACGTCTTCAAGGTCATTATATAAGGTCACTGGCCAAGGCACATAACTTGTTTATAGCAGAATTATGCCCCTTTTTTGTAGTGATAAAGCCTAATTACTCTGACAAAGCGGTTAAATAGTCGAGCATGCTGTCCTGAGACAGCTCTTGTTTTTTTGGCAGCTTTAGAAATGGGTCTCTTACCATCAGAAAGGGAATTTCATTTTCTGATCTCGCTTAGGCCAAAAAGTTAAATTGTTTGTTCTCAAAAAAGTAAGGTAGGGTAGGAGTTGATTTTTTATAAACCTTTTTTTAACACACATTTTGGTCAAAACATTGAAATTATCTAACATATGACTAATGCGGATTTCACGGAAAACAATCGCTAAAAACTTCAGGTTCGGGGGTTTTCGCTAGGTGGGGTCGGGTTGCCCGAAACACGGACATTTTTGTTAGGCCTTATTGGGGCAAATTGAAGAAGGCAATTTAATTAATTGAGGCGTGTAGTGGGAAAACTGGACTTAATGCATGTGCGTAAAGTGCCGTCCCGGATTAGCCTGTGCAGACTGCACAGGCTAATCTGGGACGACACTTTACGCACATGCATTATGACAGGTTTTCTCATGACGCGCCACAATTATTCAATTCATTAAAGTAGTTGTATATTGGTGGAACTCGGTGCTTTAATGGTGTTTATCCATGAAGTCATTTCATGATTCATAATTTATGGTAAATGTCACAGTTTCTATGCATTTAGGAATTTGTCGCATCAAATTTTGGGATTGGGAATGGGTCTTTTTGCTCGGGTCAAATAAGGAGCACAAATCACTGGGAGAGCATCTGCCCCATCTTGTGGGTTTAAGAACACTTCTACCAGGTACATGTAGTTCATGTAGTCTCAGAATTGAGAAGGCATAGACTGCAAAATAAAACAGTGTAAACATGGGTTTGTCGTGAATAATTTTTAAGTTTTTTTCATGAGGAATTTGGAACTGTTTTTATAGCCATATGTAAACTAGAAGTCACTAACCATTCTGGTTTGCAGATGGTTTGGCCAAAATGTGGTTTATGCTGCACATGCACATTGTAGGTATACAATTGCTCTCAATTTCAATTTATCATGTTTATGCATATTTTGTTCATAACCTCTTGTTTCTTTCCTTACATTTGCTCCAATATTGTGTATTTGCAGTTACACACAATCAAAGTAGGGGATGGTGTGATGTCCACCAGACAGTTGCTATGCCAACATGCTGAACAACTGGAGGCTGCCATAGTTCTTCGAGAAATGCACTCAGAGTAGGAACTGATATGTGCCGTGGCATGGGAAAACCAGGCTAAAAGCATATGCGTAGTGTCATCCCGGATTAGCCTGTGCAGTCCGCACAGGCTAATCTGGGACGGCACTTTACGCACATGCATTAAGACCGGTTTTCCCACGACGCCCCTCAAATGTTTTTACAATACATCTCTGTCCAACAAATAAGTCCTAGCTTTCTGAATAGCGAAACACACTGTCAATAAAATCTCATCAAAATTCAATTAAATTTCATTAATTGCTAAATAGCAAGTACTTCACAAATTTTACATTGTACTCTTACTAGGTCTCAAGGGTAAAATAATTCAACAGTTTAACAAGTGAAACCTAGTGATATTTTATTAACACTTGTCGTTTCCATATGTTTCTGAATGTTTGGCAAAAATATGAAAAAATATCTGCAACTTTTCAAATGTGAATGAAAATGTTGAAACACTAGATGAAATCCTTCGGCTCTTTCTTTTTCTGACAGATACTCAACAGTGATTGATCCAGCTATACGCAAAGTCCTCTCAGCCAGAGGACAGCAGGCCCTACCTGGGTTGTCTCCCCATGATATCTTCTACAGGGAGGTCAGTGTCTTTGTGTGCCATTCATTCTTTCTCTGAATTACTTCAGTGCCTCAGTGTGCTTTCCATTATGCATACATGTAGTTTCTTTAAGTGACTTAACCAAACTTGGCAGGAATGTCCTGAGATGGTCCGTTATCACATTCCTTCAATTGAATTCATTAAATGAAAAATTTGGGTTGCCATGGCAACCTTATGTACAATATTTCTTTCTCGGAATTTATGTTGTTGTTGTTGTTTTTTCAACAAGATAATCTGTAATTTTCAGTTCATCTTAACATGTCTAGTTCTTTTTTCCAAGTCATGAAAATTGTGCTAACAGTAAAAAGCAAAATGTATTGGTGGGCATTATTTGTAATCTACGTATAGTTCAGCTGTAAGAGCAACATGATTATGATGTTCATTGTCTAGGTGTTTTAATTTTTATACCCCCCATGGTGGGTGTATTAAAATTCTAACCGTCCATCCATCCGTTCATCCGTCTGGCCAAGGTTAAAGTTTTTCATAAAGTCCAAGATTTTGAATACTATCAAAGGTGTTTAACTGAAACTTAGAATACTTCTTTGCTATCAAGCAGTCCCTATCGTTATGTTTTCGTTTTTGACAAAGAGCAATCAGGGTCACATTATAGTGACAGCACTTGGTCATTTCTTTAACGATCCAATATTATATATTTAGCATAAATTGTTTTATAAGCTCAACTTTTCGATGAACAAAAGTAAAGTTATTGTCGTCACTCTTCGTCTGCATCAGCGTCTGCGTTGGGTTAAAAAAAAATGACTTGTTTCTCAGGCAGCGCCGCAATGTTTTTTTATGGCCTGCCACGATTTTTATATCGTGGCGTTACCTGTTTCCGATAGACACCTATTTCCGAATCAGATAATGCGCGTGTTTTTGTTTATATATGACGTCACAGGTAAACAACTTTGCAAGCAAGTGCGTTTGATATCAGCGATTTGTTCTATCTGAAAACATTCGAGAAAATGCTACGAATCAAGGTAATAAACAACTATTTTTAAACATTAATCGTTTTTTAATTGATTTTTGTTCATAACCCTTTTTAAACAATTCAAACTGGTCATAAAAACATCACATTCATTGTACGCTCTTCGCGTCTGCCATGTTTATGTTCTACAAACTCCGCCTCTTTGACTGATATGGGTAAAGTTCCTTACTGCATACTGTAAATACTACACCGCACTGTGTTTAATAGGCTACGAATTAACTTGTTTTGTTTTCGCTACACAAATTTCTGTTTTAGAAATTCAAAAAAATTGTTCAGAGATTGTTTTTATTATTTTACAATTAATATTAAAAGTTCAGAATTTCGAAACCAGAGTTGTTTCCGATCAAAACACATATTAAAAGTGTGTTTGATTATTATTTAAGCTCAAAACTCCCACATCACGGGTACCATCGCAAGCCAGGAGGCATTCGTATTCGCCAGCAACTTTAACTAGCGCATACTTGGCAGAGTGAGAGGAAAATATCCCAGTATATAGGGCTTCGAAAATGTATGGCGTACCGCTAACAACCTTGCAAGATCGAGTAGACCACAGAGTGTCTGTTGACAGTGTGAAGAATGGCCCCGCACCACTGTAAAGTCTAAGCGAGGAACAGAGACTCGTTGAGCACGTGAAAGGCCTAGCACGTGTCGGCTATGGGTACACTCGCGCTGAAGTATGCGCCAAGGCATCTGACTTTGCAGTTTACCTTGGAAAACGGGATAGGGAAGACAAATCCCTCAGTCTGCGATGGTTTTATGGGTTCATGGGCAGGTGGCCGGAACTAAAGGTTGTGAAGCCATCAGGGTTGTAGGAACAACGAGCCAGGTGTACTTCGAAAGAGGTCATTGTCAACTACTTTGAAGAACTGCAATCCATCTTCGACAAGTACGATCTGCACAAAAAACCTCACCTGGTGTACAACATCGACGAAAAGGGCATCAACATAGAATACAGTCCACCAAGTATTGTGCGGTATTGTGCGGTCGAAAACCGTTACCGTGATCGGAGGGGGTAATGCTCTTGGTGCCCAAATACCGCCGTTCTTTGTATTTTCCGGTCAACGTATGCTACCAGAGCTTATGATCGGCAAGAGCGAAGGAGCTGAAGGCTTGATGACACAATCTGGATGGTCAAACAGCGAAGTGTTTCTCCATTACATGAAGTAACACTTCTGAAGTTTGCCATGGGACGGGACCAACGTGACACAACTTTAGTGCTTTACGATGGTCACAAGAGCCACATCTCCATTGAACTGATCGAGTGGGCCAAGGACAACAGAATAATTTTATTTGTTCTTCCGCCACACTGCTCCCATATTTTACAGCCTATGGATGTTGGTTGCTTCGGCCCATTCCAAAAAAAGTACAGCCAGGAATGCCTAACCTACTCCAGGTTGCACCACAAATGCGTCACGTGATATGATGTCTGCAAATTGGCGTGTAAAGCATACACCGTTGCACTGTCTCCGGTAAATTTACAGGCATCATTCAGAAAGACTGGAATATACCCCCTACAGACAGCGAGTGGTGTAATTGATGAATTTGGTGATGCCATAGCACCATCAGAATTATATGTATCATCGGCAAACAACCATGAACAACTAGCTTCTAATGCGGAAACCATGGCCCAATACGAACCGGACGTTGACGACCATGCCTGCTTTTTCAATGATTTCCAGACTGCAGTTTCGAAGAAGTTAGTGAAACCCCATAGAAGCATTCACAAGGTTGTTGGAGGCAAAGCCATGACAGAAGATACAACATTCAAGGCTGTCAAGGCTTATATGGCCGAGTCAACCACCCGAAAATCGACCGTTGTCCAGGGCACAGCAATACATAGCCCAGTAGCAGGTCCCTCGCACGCACCTCCAGTAAATGACGACGATGCAATGTCGACAGATGACGAAATGGTGGATGACGAGAAATGTTGCGTCTGTAAAAAGTACTACTGTACATCAAATTACGGACACTCACTGTCGATTTATACATGGGCGCAGTGCGATGTATGCCAACACTGGACAATCTTAAGTACTGCACAACAGTCAGAGTTGTCAGGAAGAACACTCCTTTTAAATGCCCATGCTGTCAAAATTAACCTGTTTTCGTTTCATTTGTTACTGTTTTATTTAAGAAAAATTGTTACAAGTGTTTGTTTTTGTTAGTGCAAATTATTTGCGCCGAACTTTTGACCAGTCACTGCTTGAAATGACGTCATTCACATGACTATCGGAAACTGGTGTCGCACTTTCGTTTTCACATTTTTCGATACTTGTTTGTTTTGAATGTATAGCTCGTTTGTTTGAGCTAGTTTGTTCCAGTTTTTTTCTGACAATTACCTTACAGACATATATATTGATGCTGCATTTGGAGAAAAGACTACAATAAACACAGAACATTTTAAAAGGTCAGTTTTATTGTTAAACTATCGGAAACTGGTAACGCCAGGATATTAACTATTTTTGACGATCGCGTCCGGGTTTTAAAGGAGCAGTCCAGAAATATGTTTTTAAAAATAAAACTGCAGAAAGTGTTTCTAATGGGCATGTAACCGAACAAAATACAAAAACTATGCATTGACATCTGTGAATTATTATCATTTTGGTAACTTGCTATCGCCTATTTTCTGTATGCGATAACTGGTGATGACTCAGGAGTAAACAAGCGTGTACATTATAGTATATTCCGTTCGTACCAAGTGCTTTTGAACAATTCCTTTCGTAAATAAGAAACAGATTTCAGACGAATAAACACCATAGACGTTCATGAGAACTATTACTAAAATTCTGATGTATTTAATTAGATCCCATGGACAGCGGCTTAAAATTGAGTGAATCCGCATTTTAACATAGCGGAAATTGAGTAACCCGGTGGAGATTTCGGTATTTCCAATAACTTTCCTGTCTGATTTAATTATATAAATCGGATATAAACAAATTGTGAAATACTGTGTAAATTTCGAACAAAAAGTCATATTGGATTGGGAACCTTTATAAATATCATCTATTTGTTGATTTAAACTTTTGTTTCGTAGATGCTTTTGCTTGTGTAATGGCATTCCATATTTTTTGATGAAAATCTGTGTCAATATAAGTCCTATTGAAACAAACAAAAATGCCAGCTGCATTGACAAGTTTTGATTTTCCTTTCCAAAAATTATTGGTGATTTATTGCAAAAATAATTCCTATTTTTGACAGTTATAAAAATATGAATTACGAAAAGTTAAATTCTATAAATCAAAGTACTTTAATGCTGATGGTATATCAATTTGAAGGCACTTATGTTTATTATAGGGATGGGACCGAATATTCGAATATTGGATAATATTTGAATATAAAAAAAACGAATACGAATATTCGATTTTCAAATTTATTTAAAGTACAATATTTCTTTAAAAAATCATGTTTTTTTCCAGTTTGATTGCAAAGTTAACATGAATTCCAGTCGTATTTCCTGCCTAGCAGGTGGGCGGGGGCAGTGTAACGTTTTTACAACACATGGCAAACATGTCCAATTAACGACAATTGATAATCGGCAGGGGAGCCACGTCTTTACAATGGCCGCGAATTAACGGTTTGTAGGAGGCGCGAATATGACACATTGTATCCACAAATAACAAAACTGGGCCATGTTGTGATAACGGTTTCACAATTTGCACAAGGCATACATCGTTGTTTATTATCCTTAAGTGACATCTATACGGTTAACTTGTTTACAGTCAATTACTATTACTCTCTTAAGTAAACCAATAAAAATGAATCCTTTATCAGCCAATTAATTTCTTTAACAAAATTTGCATGATCTGGTCAATCTTAACATACGTCGCTTGTAAATTATTCTCCATTATATCAACACCGTATATTATACAAGAGTCTTCATTAATGAACAATTCCACCATCACATGCTTGGAAGTTCTTTACGCGGTCATTAGACAAAACCCAGGCAACGTGTAATCTGCTCAGCAGATGCAAGCTTCATGGTTCTGAAAAAAAAAGTGGAACGATTAACAAATTAATTAACAATGCATTTAAAAGTATCTTACATTTCTTTATATTTGCCTAACACTAAGTTATATCGCTCATTTACAACTGAAACAAGGTAAAACAACTGCGTACAAGTCGTATACATATTTCGGATAGGTAAATATTTGGACAGAGTGCCATATATAGTAGTATATAGTAGTATTTACCAAACGAATATTCGAATATATTCGAATACCTAAAATGATTATTCGATTATTAATTTCAGTGTTCGGTCCCATCCCTAGTTTATTATGAACATTCAAATTGATTGTCTTTTTACGTCAGCTTGCATAAATGACCGTTAGTGGTTAGTAAATCTATATTCAAAATTTTATAAAAAGGGATGCTTCTGTTGTTATTAAAACTTAAAATGTCTTTAATCTGTACTTATTTACTTGTTTTAATAAGCCATTACATAGTGCCAATAGAAAAGAGAAGGATTAAAAAATATATATATATATATCAATAAAAAAAGAAATCACCCTCCCTCCTGATTTTTTTGGAAAAAGTGCCTGAGAAACAATTCATTAATTTTTTTTAGCCTTTTTTGTCCGAGTCCATTTCTCAAAAACTATGAATGGCTTCCATTTGAAACTTTCAATACTTGTTCACTATCGAAAGGGTAATTCATTACAACAATGCAGGTAACCCTATGATTTGTACTTCCAGAGTTATCTGCCCTTGTTTGGACTTACAACTTAGAACATTTTGACATTTTTTTGTCAAATATAACATTTCTCAATAGTTATTAAAGACATTCAATTAAAACTCAAGATACTTGTTTATAGTGCTGACCCCATTCTGCCCCATTCTGCAGACATGAGGAGGTAACTT
Source organism: Congeria kusceri (assembly GCA_027627225.1). Lineage (NCBI taxonomy): Eukaryota > Metazoa > Mollusca > Bivalvia > Myida > Dreissenidae > Congeria > Congeria kusceri. The sequence goes on from CM051028.1 coordinate 56,718,162, forward strand.
TTTCAAGGATTTTGTTGGAGTTATTACCCTTTTTTTTCAACACAATTTTTGCTTTAGGTCAAATTTCTCAATACCTCTATGAGGTATTGACTGAAAACTAAAAGTTCTTAATCACAGTGATGAATTTATTCTGTTGACAAGAGGATGTAACTATATCAAGGATACCGTTAGAGTAATTGCCCTTTTAGCTCATCTGAGCACAAAGTGCTGATGGTGAGCTTTTGTGATCGTCCTTTGTCCGTCATCCGTGCGTGCGTGCGTGCGTCTGTCCGTCATCAACTTTTCATTCAAACAACATCTTCACCTAAACCACTTAGCAGATTTTCACCAAACGTCACAGGAATTATCCTTGGGTGGACCTCTATCAAAATTGTTCAAATCTTCGGTCCGCTGCATATGTAGATCACCAGAGCTAAAAATTTAAAAGTTTAAACTTGTTCCATATTTGGCTTGAAACATTGATCACTACAGATATTGTTCAAATTATGCCCCTGGGGTAGTAAGTGGCCATGCGCTGTGGGTCATATGGTTTAATTAGACTATAACATTCTTCTTCTGAAACTGCAAGGCCCAGATCTTTATGCTCTGGTAAGTGGTTTAGTGTGATTTGGCCCTCTCTTTATAAGCCATTATGATGCCTTAAACACAGGTGAACGACCTAGGGCCATCAAGGCCCTCTTGTTTATTGTGCCCCCGGCATCTTGATGCAGGAGGCATATAGTGATAGTCCTGTCGTCCGTCCTTCCGTCCGTGACAAGGTTAAGTAGATTTTACCGCTTCGTCTAGCACCGACACCGCTTACTTCAACTCTTGGATACTTACACAGTTGTTGCTTATGACCATTCCCAATCCACCCATATCACCCAACCTCACTTTGACCTTGACCTAATTTGCACTTAGAATAATTCTAATGGGCTATTTCTTGGTTAACTAGATTTTACCGTTTCGTCTAGCGCCAACACAGCTTTCAACAACACTTGGATATTTATACAGTTTATGACCATTCCCTATCCACCCATATCACCCAACCTCACTTTGACCTTGACCTAATTTGCACTTAGGATAATTCAAATGGGCTGTGTCTTGGTTAACTAGATTTTACCGTTTCGTCTAGCACCAACACCGCTTGCTACAACACTTAGATACTTACACAGTTGTTGCTTATGACTATCCCAAATCCACCCATATCACCCAACCTCACTTTTACCTTGACTTAATTTGGATTAAGAAAGGGGTTATCCAGCACCAACCGGGGGCATGTGTGTTTATCAAACACAAAATCTTGTTTGAACTTAGAATTTTCGCTTTTGGTCGAATTTCACAATAACTATAAGAGGTATTGACTTAAAACTCTAAATACTTGATCACAGTTATGAACCCATTCTGTAGACAAGATGAGGTTACTATATCAAGGATTTTGGTGGAGTTATTGCCCTTTTTTCAACTTAGAATATTAGCTTTAGGTCAAATTTCTCAAAATCGTTGAGAGTTATGTACTTTTAATTTAACACATTTCATCACAGTGATGAACATATTCTATTAACAAAATGCCAGACTTCTATAAAATACAAGAAAGACGGCGTCAAGCACCCGTTGGCGGTGCTCTTGTTACATACATAGCAAAAATATCAAATTTATGATGTATTGACGGTCTAAAAAAGGTGTTCATGTTAGTAAACATTGATTCGGCAGGTGTCGCAAGTTCAGGACATATTTGAAGCGTTGGTAGACTACGAGAACGACATCATGATGGGAAACCTCACGCCTGCTGACATCATCGTTATCATCATCACTGTCAACCCAGTGCTTGAGGTAATGTCTAAACAGTTCTATTTTAGCTCAATTGTTTTGAAAAAGGCTTGAGGCTTATTAAGATACTTCAAGCCTGTTTCCTGTACTGGGTGCCTTATAGAAGACAGATAACTTAAAGGCACTAACGAGGTGACTCACATTAAACTAAACGTTAAAAGTTTAATGTTGAGATAACAAACTTATAAAATGATGCATTATGAGCTAAATAAAAACTTATGTACATTTTCATTACCGGGTAAATAAATGGAATTTGAACAATTTGATGTTCAGTTCAGTGTTTACATTTTCAACACTACAAAACTAGCCAAAATTCCTCATGTTGTATGTAGACTATCGTGCAGCTTGCCGAATGTTAAAGGTGTATAGTCGGTTTTAATTCGCATAGCCACGAAATTCGGCAGTAAATACGGCTAGTGTTTGTAACTGTTTTACTTGGAGGATCAGTGTTTTTGCATTAACCAATATCCAGCAAACCAATTGTTTCTGACATAGGTTATATACTAACGTAAACACGTGCTAAGACAGACAATTATAAGATAACCGTTTTACTGTAGAGTCTGAATTAGGCCATTTGTTCCTGTTGTGCGGCTTTAAACGCTACCTGAGTAGGATTCGAACTTGCGGTAGCACAGTGGAAACCGTATCCATTACGCCACTCTGACAGTTGATGTAATGGCACATAAATGAACTGGTAATAGTTATGAGATATCTTAGTCTGGTGACAATCAAACCAATGAGTTAAAGGGACATGCCGACAGTTGGTGGACTAGAACATTTGCAAAAACAGTTCATTTGCAGGGAATTTATATTGAGGCGTTGGTAAATGTGATGGTTTTGTGTATATGAACGATTAACAAAGTTTTAATATTGTTTTATATAAACAATTGACAATGGTATATCATGTTATCATATAAACTATTTTCATCGATTACACTTTTCTGGGCATGACACAGTTGTCGACAATGACACTTTCACTGCTGCTGGATAATTAGTAGTAGAAGTAAGGTCCATACGAATGAAATTTACATGATGTACCGTTACATGCAAAATTGTTAACATGAATGCATTTTCAGTTGTGTGTTATTTTTTACGTCCTCAAAGGGGGGCACATGTTAATCGATCTGACTGTCCGACAAAGGTTAACGTTTTTTTATAAAGTCCAATATCTTGAATACTATCAAAGGTATTTATGTGAAACTTGTAATACTTCTTTATTATCAATGTCCCACCAGGGAAAGCAACCCCCATAACTCTGTTTTGTGTTCTGACAGATATAAATCCCTTTTCAGCTCGACTATTCACCGAGCTATACTACTCACCTGTTCTTAGGCGTAATGCTGTGGTTAAGGTTTGCGTGCAACAAGTCCATATCTCTGTAACTGCTACAGATATTCAGTTGAAACTCCACACGTCTTCGGGGTCATTATGTGAGGTCACTGACTAAGGCCATATTTCTGACCTGAAATTTTGCAGAATTATGTCCCTTTTTCAAGTTTTTGTACTTACAACTCCATTATCTGTGTATATCTTGGTCACTGACCAAGGTCCATAACTCTGACCTGTAATTTAGCAGAATTATGCCCCTTTTTGTACTTAGAAATTCAGGTTAAAGTTTGTGTGCAACAACTCCATTATCTCTATAATTACTATAGATATTCAATTTAAACTTCACACATGTCTTCACGATCATTATATAAGGTCACTGACCAAGGCCCATAACTCTGACCTGCAATTTAGCAGAATAATACCCCTTTTAGCTCGACTATTCACTGAAACTCTGACCTGCAATTTAGCAGAATAATGCCCCTTTTTAGCTGGACTATTCACCCGTTTGTTGGCGTCGGCTTTGACGTAATCCTCTGGTTAAGGTTTGCCTGCCACAAATTTCAGGTTAAGATCTGTGTGCAACAAGTGCATATCTGTAACTACTACACATATTCAATTGAAACTTCACACATGTCTTCGGGGTCATTATTTGAGGTCACTGACCAAGGCCCATAACTCGGACCTTCAATTTAGCAGAATTGTGCCCTTTTTTGTACTCAGAAATTCAGGTTAAAGTGCAACAACTTCATATCTCTATATCTACTACAGATATTCAATTAAAACTACACCCATGTTTTCAGGGTCATAATTTAAGGTCACTGGCCCATAACTGTGACCAGCATTTTAGCAGAATTATGCCCCTTTTTTGTACTGACAAAAGCCCATAACTCTGACAAACCAGTTTGAATAGTCGAGCGTCCTGTCCTGAGACAGCTTTTGTTTAACCTAGAAATTGTGGTTAAAGGCATATGTCTCGTAATATGTGTCAAATCGAAATAATTTTTGCATTATTGTTGTTTTTACACTACATTAGCATGAGGACGAATATCATGCATTTTTTAAATGTCAAAGGTTTAGTCGTGAGAGAGAAATGTATATTTACTCGTGGCATAATGGTAGAAATGAGTTTAATAACTTGTAATCTATCTGATCAAAGCTGAACATGACGACATTATTTGAAACATTGCTTTTTTTGTTAATTCAATACTTCGAAAAACTGACACTTTGTATAATTCATTTGACTATAGATACTGTCATATTGTATTATTATTATTATATTATTGTTATCATTGTATTATTATGATGTTAAACACAACTATGTTATTAACAATGTGTTGTATTCCGTATGTTGTATCTTGGGCCAGTATAAAATTGAGTTGAGTTGGGTTATTACATAAAGAAAACTTTAGACAAACTGAGTTTTGTCAGACAACAGTTTTCAAATGAAGCTAAAGAGGTTTAGCATTCAGTATGGTGCACTGGGAAAAACTATTATACCTTTTTGTAAAATCAAAGAATTGCACAGACACAATTTATATGAAAATACATGTAAGAACAACATATTAATAAATGAATATAACATAAAAGTTTTAACAATTTCACAATAAATATTACATATTCTAACATGATGCTCGCTAATTTTTCTGTAGACAATGAACAAAATTATTGTTAAACTACCCAATAAACAAGGCAAAAAAAAGAGCGGACAGAGTTGTGTTTCTTTCATGAAATGCTATTGGATTGTGTGTTCTAGGCCATGCTTCATGCAGCCTTGCAGCATCGTGCGAACAAGTCTTCCTTGTATGGCAGCGAGCGAGATCTGAGTTCCAAGCCCGAGTTCATAGCTTGGACCTCTACAACCGGGGCTTCCGGTACCCGGACCCTGCTACAGAAACAGGTTGGTTGTTTGTCATTCGAAAAGCATGCCCATTTGAAAAGTAATAAAGGACAGGAAAAAAAATAATACTTTGCCCAAACATTCTTGACCTAAAAATAGTGTAATATTGATAACTGTCCTTTTACGGGACCCTTCTAAAGATGGCAGCAGTCACTGTATACATTGTACACAACAGTTTGGTGTATTCCATTTGCAGTGGAGTTTGATAGTAATTTAAAACCAGCTAGAACAATGCTAGGTTGGCAATAAAAATAATAGCCATATATTGTATACTTGCAAAAATACATATTCTGTGAAAATATTGCTCATTTTCTAATAATTGTCTTATCTTGTAGCCATTTGCTTGATAAGCTACAAGTAACACCAACAATATAACATAGCCACAATGCCTACCAATGAATCTGCAAGCTGTAAGACTTGATTCTGGTTCTAGTTTCAGCTCACCCTGCAGACGGGTATCACCGAGTGCCGTGACCTCGAGACACGCTCCCAGCTCTTCCAGCAGATGACGGGGCTAGCAGACGTCATTCTGGATGGGTACAGCGCCCAGATTGCCTCCCTTGTCGACAATCCGGACATGGGGGAGTACAGAGCTCAGCTTGAGGACCAGTTTGCTCAGCAGAGGCGCGCACTTATTGCACCATTCTGTACGTGGTTCTTGTGCCTATTTGACAATGTTACTTCCTAATGAGTACATGTAATTTATATCAGCGAAGCTTGTAGTCTTGGCAATCGCTTCACACATTCTTATATTGATTTTTATATGGTTAAGAATGATTAACATTTGTTTATTATTGACATGGTAAGATGAATATGATATGCTAGGTTCTCAGTGCATATTCAGGTACCAAGAAATTGTGTTTAATTCTGCATTATTCAACAAAGAACTAGCCTTATTGTGCCAATGTAAATACAATTTGATTCATCCCTTCATCCGTCAAGGGACCAAACATTTTGTCACTGCAATAGAATTACTTTGAGAAAAATAATTGTGTGCATGTTGATCAAGAAATAATTTTCAATTTATTGTTGTTAATCGGCCAATAACAATTTGGAGTTCTGATGCGTAGGAATTAAACCACGAGGCGTTAGCCCGAGTTGTTTAAAAGCCACGCATCAGAACGACAAAGAGTCGGTTATTAGCCTATAAACAATGGTAATGGGAAAATTATTTTGATTCTAACATGATTTGACATAAGTTTTTTCAATTGTAATTGAAACTACTTTTACTATGCTCCGCTCAGAATCGGGACCTCTTTTTGCGTTGTTTATTTGGTAGTTAATTTAGTTCTTTGTCTGTAGAAAAATTTGCGAGTATCATAATTATGTAATAAAGCTACCTGTTTGTTTTCAGTGGAGTATGATCAGTTTGAAAAAGCCGGTTCCCTGGCCGAGAAATACTGCGACTTTGAGATGCTCATACGAGTGTGTGAGGCAACAGGGAACCAAGAGAGGGTGCAGCGCTACCAGACACAGTTTGCGGACAAGGTGAGAAACATGAGTTCTTTGGGAGTATAGCTCGGACACATTGACCTGACACTCGTGAACTCAGCACAAATATGCTCTTGATTTATTTCCTATATTTATACTTGGTTTTGTTTGTGCACATGTTTTGTAATCATGTGATTATTGATGCCATAACTGTAATTTCAGTGGGATACTCTTGTCAATTTAACTCAATTCCAGTACAGAAACTAACATATTCGCTGTAATCAATTTGTAATATTCATGTATTCATGCATGAAGGTTAATTAATGACCTCTTAATTTGTTTGAGCTATAATTTGATTGTGCAAAAAATCCTGTTATTTTGTAATACAGTATGCCTAATTATCATAATCAAGTAATTTCAGAATGTTGAGTACTATTAGCCATTGTCTATTTTGGCTACTGGCAGCACTAGCTTAGACATTGAACAGTTGTTTATTCCTGTATTCTGTTTTAACACGACATATACATATATGTTTTTTGATAATAACTTCTTCATTTTACTGGTAATGGTTGCTGTGTTTTTCAGGGCTTTTCAGATTTTCTATTCTCATGGTATATGAAAGAAGGTGAGTTTTATTAACATTCTTAGAACGTCAGTTAATGATACTTGTAGTTCATATTGTAAAGTATGTGAACAGACATTATGAGTGTTACCATAGAAACTATCGGTGTACAATTCATGTGCATGAATAAATATGAGAATAACTTGAATTCAAATGAACACATATCCTATTTGGCCCAGTCATAGTATCACATTATTACCTGCCGTTTTAGTATGTTTACGTGTAACTACTTGTGCCACTTTGAGGCGCGTTACGGCCACGTTGAACTACGCACCTGCCAAGTAGCCCAACGTAGCTAAACGAGGCGATGAAAACGTGACACTATGACTTGTGGGTATAAGGCACGCAAGGCACGATGGATCACACAGTTATATTTGAGGCGTGTGGTCGGAAACCTGGGCTTAACGCACGACGTGCATAAAGTGTTGTCTCGGATCAGCCATTGCACTCCGCACAGGCTAATCCAGGACGACACTTTCCGCTTGTATGGTATTTTCTGCTTCGAGTAAGTCTCTTCTAAACATAAATCCACTGTAGGTGGAAAGTGTCATCCCGGGACAGCACTTAAAGCACATGCATTTACAGATGTAGCCTGATTTTCCCATGACAGGTCTCATTTCTTGATATGAAATTAAGGATTTAACGATAATTTACTGGGGGAAATAAATCTGTCAAAGACCTCAGTTTACGAGTAACAGTTGATTTGATAATATCACAGAGGTCTAAAAGTCTCAGTTGCAATGGTGTAATGGATATTGTGTCCGCCTTGTGATCCTGTTTTTGATCCCAACTCAGGAAGAGTTATTGGGATCTTTCTCAAAGTCAACAAGTACTGGTTTTACCCAGAAACATACTCACTGATGTGTCAGTATGCCTTTGGTTTTTAACACAACAATTTATTGGTTTAAAACTAAGCTAACTTAAACTGTTTATTTATTATGTGCAATTTCGTTTTGAGTTAAGTTCACAGCATATTAGTCACAAAAACCATTCTCTTTCATTCAGCATTCAGTTGAAAAGAACATTCTTCAAAAATCTTTGTCTGCTCCCCAAATAGGTTAATTATTAGCAACAGCCAGGACTGTGTTCATGGCCTGTTTTCACCATAATATTCTAAGAATATTCGTGGCCCGTCATGGGAAAACCGGACTTAATGCATGTGCGTAAAGTGTCGTCCCGTATTAGCCTGTGCAGTCCGCACAGGCTAAGCCGGGATGGCACTTTCCGCTTTTGTGGTATTTTCTATTTCATGGGAGTATCTTCTAAACACAAATACACTGTAGGCGGAAAGTGCCGTCCCGGATTAGCCGGTGCTGACTGCACAGGGTTATCCGAGACGACACTTTACGCACATGCATTGAGTCCGGTTTTCCCACGACGGGCCACATTCTTATTGCTGTTCTCTTGTAAAAAGGCTGTTAATTTGAATCTTTCTTGATATAAGCTAACTCTTCTTATAGCATTCTTTGTTTACAACAATTTGTTCACGACATCAGCAACATTTGTACCAGCATATTTGCGAACACACAATGATTATTTCTTTAGTCGAAGTCTACTCTTTATTCTTAAGCCTAAGAATGGGTTGGTGAATACGTGCCCATGTATTGAAAACATTCGGATTGTTGTTGACAGGAAAGCAAGGCCGTCTGCTGACGCTGCCGATACCGCAGCACACCCAGCTGCAGAGCTTCCTACAGAAGGACGAGTTTGGATACCTGAAATGGCTCCACGACATCGAGTGCAAGAACTTCGCAGAGGTAGGTAAAGTGACATCGAATGCAAGAACTTTGCCGAGGTAAGTAAAGTGACGTCGAATGCAAGAACTTCACCGAGGTAAGTAAAGTGACATCAAATGCAATAACTTCGCCGAGGTAAGTAAAGTGACATCGAGTGCAAGAACTTTGCCAAGTAAGTAAAGTGACATCGAGTGCAAGAACTTTGCCAAGGTAAGTAAAGTGACATCGAGTGCAAGAACTTCGCCATGGTAAGTAAAGTGACATCGGGTGCAAGAACTTAGCCAAGGTAAGTAAAGTGACTTCGCGTGCAAGAACTTTGCCGAGGTAAATAGAGGAGCGATATCTCAAAGGGTCAGGGAAATAGTCCAGGGATCATGGACGGTATTCCAGAAACATCTTAAGTAGGTAATCTCTTTTCCTTAACCTTAAAATCAGCTTTTTATGTTACTTTTTATTTTGTTTGTACAGTGCATTGTGCTTAGTGTTTATTAAATATCACCTATAGTAATAACTATTGATTATACGAGGGTTGTTCAAAAATAACGTAGATTATGTGTACAGCATTGTTATTTATTTATCGAATAGCGATAAAAAATATACTACAACAATAAACGATCATTCATTAATATTTCCAAATCTCATTCAGTTGTGATTGTGTAAAACAGTCAGTATCAGCGGCCCGGCGCACGTAGAATGTTGAGCGTCGACGTCAAAGACGTCATGATGTCAGTAGCAGCGTTATTTTTTCTCGAAATACTCTCCGTTGTGCTGTATACATCGCCGATGACGGTGGATCCACTGGTCAAAAAAATTTCGGTACCACATCTCATCAAACTGGGATGTTATTCTTGCAGTGGCAGTTTTGAGTTCATGTAAAATTTTAAACTTCTAATCTTTTAGTTGAGACTTGATAGCAGGGAAAATCCCGAAGTCAAACGGAGCTAAGTACGGAGAGTATGGGGGGTGGGAAAGTCTGCCAAAGCCCATAACACCAATTTCGATTGTTGTTGTTTCTGCCGTGTGCGGGGAAGCGTTGTCCTGATGCAACAGAAACTGTTCAAGTGGCACGTCAGCTCGTTTCTTGCGAAGGGCGTTCAACAAGTCACGGCGCAGGACCTGTTGTAATAAAATATTGGTCGAAAGATACGATGTATGATAAGAGAATATGAATAAGATATTTTTATTTAAAGCCATAAAGCTTACCCAAATTATAATTCGACTTCAATTATAAACAATCAAAATCATATACAATGTTGATATGTCTACTGTAATTAAATCTGATACGTTTTGGTGAAACGCACATTTCTTGCGGTTTTGAGAACTGTTTATATGCTCTAATATTTGTTGGATGAAAAACATTAAACTATTAATTTACCTTTGAATAATATTCTGCATTGATATTCAGTTCCTGGGGACTGCGTGCTGCAGAATCATCCCCTTCCTGTCACAGAACATCATGAACATGTGTTTCGCGCCAGACTTGCTAACACGTGCTTTCTCGGGTGGTGGCGAACCTGGGCGCTTCCACACAGCTGACTGACTCTTCGTCTCAGGGTCGTAAAACCACAACCAGGTCTCGTCTGTTGTAATGATTCTATCTAGGAACGCATCCCCTTCTCTATGGTAGCGTCTGAGGAATGATCGCGACTCTCTCACTCTGCGCTCCTTTTCAACATCTTTTAGAAGACAGGCAACCCACCGTGTGTGCACCTAAAAATTTGATAACGTTAATAATAATAATAATAATAATAATCGTTATTATCTTTATTTTATTAATTATAAAAATTAATTTAAAAAAATAAATGATGCACCAATTTCCCGTTTTGCAAAACCTTAAAGTTTCGTTAGGAATAGTTTTTGTGTCAATAACATATACTCATTATGATTATTTTAGCGTGAAAGGTTGTAAATACACATAAATAATACCTTAGACATCTTCAGCTGAACTGTTAAAACATTGTGTACAGCACCAACGCTGATTCCAAACATCTCTGACAATGTCCGCACTGTAAGGCGCCTGTCTTTATCGAGAGCGACCCGTATTGACGTCACGGTCGAATCCTTGATCGACGTTTTCCTTCCCCGACGTTTATTATCTTTAAGCGAATCCTGACTATCACCGTTTGTACCAGTTAAACACTAATGCACGACTCACTGTTGTTTGACGTGGTGTTTTCTTCATTAGTTTGTATGTTTCCGTAGGCGTTTTACCCAGATCATGACAAAATTTAATTACGGAGCTAGTTTCCAAACGCTCCAATGACGACATTTTAGTGATGTCAGCAACGATACCCGCAATGATTAAATGTTGTTTATTCACAATCAGAACGTTGAAATGACGTCAAAATTGCACAGCACGTCATCAATACGTAGCGTCATTGTTACGCTGAAAATTACGCCAATCGGTATTATATTAATGGCATTAACCGCAGCTCATGCTTTATAATTAGCGAGTACTTTCGGACTGCGCCGCCTTTGCGTAGCCATAGTTACAAAACGGATCTGCCAAGTTTGTATGATGTAGATATATTCATCGAAATATTACGGTTGCTGTCTACTAAAAATGCGAATTGCTTTGATGTATTATACATGTATGTTTGCATAATAATTTAAGTTTTATAGCAACAGTCTACGTTATTTTTGAACAACCCTCGTATACATGTAACTTTAAAGTTTCACAAATGTATACATAGTTTGTAAAACAAACATTTAGAAATTTTTAACTTAAGTGAAAATATTTGAGGGGCGTCATGGAAAAACTGGACTTAATGCATGTGCGTAAAGTGTCGTCCCGGATTAGCCTGTGCCGTCCTGGATTAGCCTCTGCTTATTACACAGGCTAATCCGGGACGACACTTTACGCACATGCATTAAGACCGGTTTTCTCACGACGCGCCTCATTTTAAGGTACACTCAAGATGTTTCTGGAGTAAGGCCCCAGGCTAGATCTATCTGATTGCAGGGGATAGTGTTGTGCTGCCCCTGGCTAGATCTATCTGATTGCAAGGGATAGTGTGGTGCGGCCTCTGGCTAGATCTATCTGATTGCAGGGGATAGTGTTGTGTGGCCCCTGGCTAGATCTATCTGATTGCAGGGGATAGTGTTGTGCGGCCCCAGGCTAGATCTATCTGATTGCAGGGGATAGTGTTGTGCGGCCCCTGGCTAGATCTATCTGATTGCAGGGGATAGTGTTGTGCGGCCCCTGGCTAGATCTATCTGATTGCAGGGGATAGTGTTGTGCGGCCCCTGGCTAGATCTATCTGATTGCAGGGGGATAGTGTTGTGCGGCCCCTGGCTAGATCTATCTGATTGCAGGGGATAGTGTTGTGCGGCCCCTGGCTAGATCTATCTGATTGCAGGGGATAGGGTTGTGCGGCCCCAGGCTAGATCTATCTGATTGCAGGGGATAGTGTTGTGGCATCGACTAGTAAAATGGATGTACAAATCCAGATTGTTATTGTTTTTAAAAAGCAATATTTCCCTGACAACAGCATGTGATGGAAATGTTAATAAGATTTTTTTCATAATGATTACTTATTTATGAGGGAAACGGTATTTTGTCTTTAACAACCATTATGCTTTCTGATATAAACTGAATATTCTCGTATCCAAATAAGTGGTAGCTGAATATTGTCAATTTTAATAAAGAATAAACAGGCTATACTAAAATGTGTCTTAAAAATCTATCTACATCACTAGTGACAAATGGACAGTTACATGTACATAACCGACATTCTCAGTACTTCAAACAGAATAACAGGTTCTGCAAGTTTACCCCTTCTTTCGAACTATAAGGTAAAATCACTGAGTGGTCTTGACCTAAATACACTTTCATATTTCCAATTTATTATTTAGAATTTATTTGCAGTATTGTCATTTCTTTTTTGGGCATGATAATCTTTATGAAAAATTTTGCAATTTAAAGTTACTGTATTTGGACATTTCAGGCTCACAGGACTCTTCTGAATCTTGGAAGAAATGAAGCAGAATATCTGGCAAAGAAAAAGGCATGTTTTTATTGGTAACTTTTACTGCCCTGAGTCTGTGTTTGTATATGGTTTTTTAACCAATTGAAAATTAATTGAGGCTAGTTGTGGGAGAACTGGGCTAAATGCATGTGTGTAAATTGTCGTCCCAGTTCAGCCTGTGTAGTCTGCATAGGCTATTCCAGGACGGCACTTTCCACCAACAGTGGATTTATATTTAGAAGAGACTTCCTTGAAAAAGAAAATACCATACAAACGGAAAGTGTCGTCCCGGATCAGCCTGTGCGGACTGCACAGGCTGTTCCGGGATGACACTTTACGCACGTGCATTAAACAAGGTTTCCCACGACACGCATCATGTAGATGTCAGAATGTCATGAATATGCTGATCTCGACATCTCTTGAATGAAAGTAGATTATAACTGAGGTTGTGTACAGTAGATTTATATTTGATGATTGATGTTTTCTTGCTTCATTCTTGGTATTTCTGTATAACTGAAAGTAATAAATTCATTTATTATAACGATATAACAAAAAATGCAAAAATTAGTTTGTAGTGTATTTGTATGTCTTCATTATACATAATTTTATGTTATTGTGTTCGAGCATATTCTTACAAATTAAAATCTTGTAAGCTAACATTTTCCAACAAGGAATAGAGTCCCCCAAAATCTTAACGTAATTTATAACTATGTCGTGTCATACAATCACATACTTGTTTGTCTTGTTTTGCATTTTAGACGTTGTTGAGCCTAAGTAAGCTGGCTGCACTGGCCTACGGAGATGATGACGATAAAATAAATGCCAACATTCGAGGTACATGTAAAGTTCAGTCGCATAAACATTCATAGGGCTTTCTTCACAGATTGTGGAAGTCACACTTCAAATGATTTTTTGGAAAATATTGAATGTAAGATTTGGTTAGGTGTGAAACAGTTGTGTTCTTTTCTGTTTTAAAACAAAAGGATTTTTATGAAGAAATTGCTATAAATGGGTATAATAGAGTTACATTTGGACATTTTCTTGATAAAGTATCGCGTATGTACAACTGTGTATGAAAATATTTTAAAAACTATCATTAAGTATGATGTTGGATCATGAATAAACTTGTATGCTCCCCAAAAAGTGGGGAGCATATAGTTGCCGCTTTGTCCGTCTGTCCGAATTTTAATCTCACTGCAATTCAGTTTGTCCAGGTGTGAAACGAATTTCCCCAATGATTTTTATTCATCATTTTCCATGTCCGTCCGTCTTTCCATCTGTCTGGTACTTAGTTTCCGTGTAAAATCTCAGGAACTAATGACCAGAATTTGATAAAATATGCAGCATACCTATAGGGTGGACAATCCGACATGCGCATATTGTCAGGTCTTTTCAGTCCGATGATTTTTATGCTCCCCGAAAATTTTTCATATAGTCGCCTGTTTGTCCGTCCGTCTGTCCCGATTTCTTATCCAGAGTATTTCTCAGCAACTACTGACCAGAATTCAATGGAACTTAATGGGAAGCTTCTTTACCAAGAGGAGGTGTGCACTGAACCAGGAAGCTCCGCTTCAATGATTATTCTCAAAGTTATGGGACTTCGAAGATTTCTGAAATAATTTTATGCACCATTCTTGTCCGGTCTATTTCTATACAACTACTGGTCAGAATTCAATTAAACTTGATAAGAAGCTTCATTACCAAGAGGAGGTTTGCACTGAAACAGGGCGTTCCGCTTCAATGTAATTTATCAGAGTTATGGGACTTTGAAGATTTCTGAAATAAGCATTTAGTGCACAATTCTTGTCTAGTCTATTTCTACGCAACTACTGGCCGGAATTCAATGAAACTTTACAGGAAGCTTCATTACCCAAAGGTGTGCACTGAACCAGAATGGTCCACTTCAATGATTTTTCTAAGAATTATGAGACTTTGAAGATTTCTGAAATAAGTATTTAGTGCACAACTGTTCTTTTACGCTCACTAACTCGAGAATGAATTGAGCTATTGTAATTAAACTTCATACATAGGTACCTTATAGCGAGACGTCACATGGGATTGCATATGGGGTCGGTGCGGTCAAGGTCACCGTTTCTTAAAGAAAAACGGTTTCCACTCAATAACTCTAGAACGCATTGAGATATTTTAATGAAACTTTATATGTAGATACCTTATATTGAGACCACGTTGGTATTGCTGATGGGGTGGGTGGGGTCAAGGTCACCGTTACTAAAAAAAAGAGTTTCCGCTCAATAACTTGAACACATTGCGATATTGTTATGAGACTTCGTATGTAGACACCTTATATTGAGACATCGCTTGGGATTGCTGATGGGGTGGGTGGGGACAAGGTCAAGGTCACCATTACTAAACAATAGAAAACCAGTTTCTGCTCACCATTACCAAACAATAGGAAAACAGTTTCTGCTCAATAACTTTAGAACGCATTGAGATATTTTAATAAAACTTCAAATGTAGACACCTTACATTGAGACCTAGCTTCTGATTGCATATGGGGTGGATGGGGTCACGGTCAAGGTCACCGTTAGTATAATTAGGAAAACGGTTTCTATTCAAGAACTAGAGAACGAATTGAGATATTTAAATGAAACTTCATATATAGATACCTTATATCAAGGCCTCACTTGTAATTTCATATGGGGTGGGTGGGGTCAAGGTCACCTTTACTGATAAAAGAAAAACAGATTCCGCTCAATACCTAGAAGACAAATTAAGATATTTAATAAAACTTCATATGTAGATACCTTATTATCTAGACCTCGTTTGCGATTGCATATGCGGTGGGTGGGGTCATGGTCATCGTTACTAAAAATAGAAAAAAGGTTTCCACTCTATTTCTATGAATGAAGGTATTGTAATGTTACTTCAAATGTAGATATCTTATGTTGAAACCTTACTTGTGATTGCATATGGGATAGGTGGGAGTCAAGGTTACTGTTTCTTTTTCACTTACATAAACATAATTCTGTTCAGGGTCAGTATTCTTAAATGTCCTAATGAATAACTAAAAGGCTATTTCTTAACTTAAGTTGTACTTAAGTGCAATTCCTAGCCATGACCTTCACCTTGCATCCAAACTTTCTTTTAATATTGTTCTAACTTTTATGAATTTCATTCAAAAAATTTGCCGTTCGTGGAATTTCCACGTTTCTTGTCTTACAGTTATGGGACTTTGATAATTGCTGAAATTAATATATAGAGCACAATTCTTGTCTGGACTGTGCTCTTCTGATTGCTTTCCCATTACTTGGCAAAGCGCATTGGGGAGCATCCATCAGTTCACTGATATACTTGTTCAATGAGTTATTGCCCTTTGATTAGAAATAGGACATTTTGTACGTGAGATCTTAGGGACTAATAACCTCAATTCAATGAAACTTTATTTGAAGCTAACCTACCAAGGGGACATGCGCATATTGTCAGGTTGTTCCGCTCTGATTATTTTTCAGGGAGTTATTGCCCTTTTTATATTAAAAATAATACATTTTAATGGAATATATTTGTTTTTGAGTGAGATCCTAGGAACTAACAACTCTAATTCATTTAAACTTTATATGCAGCATTCCTACCAAGGGGACATGCGCGTATTGTCAGGTTGTTCCGGTCTGATGATTTTTCAGGTAGTAATTGCCCTTTGATTATTACTGGCTTATTTTGCTTGTCCACACTTTAACTTGGCCATGGATGGAGGGATCTTAGAATTACTTGGCACAAATGTTTACTGCAATGAGCTGGTATGTACCGCTCATGAATCAGGTCCCTAGGTCAAGGGTCAAGGTCACATCTAGAGGTCAATGTGCAAAATTGACACTGCTTGTCTGTGCTTTAGCTTGCCATGGATTTTAAAAACGAGTTAGCACAAATGTTAACGTCAATGAAACAACATAAAGTGCATGTAAACCAGATCTATATGTCAAAGGTCAAGGTCATACTTAGAGGTCAAAGGTCAAAATCAGTTTTTTGCTCGTCCTGACTACAACATGTTAATGGATTGAGCTATTTTCCAATTAAATGGCACAAATGTTTGCCTAAATCAGCATGTTATGAGCATGAGTTAGATCTGTAGGTCAAAGGTCAATGTCATATTTAAAGGTCAAAAGTCGAAATTGGCTGTTTGCTTATCCAGACTTCTAACTTCTTGAATGGATTTTAAGACTACACAAATGTTAGCCTCAACATGACAACATATCTCCATATGAATCAGGTTCTTAGGCAGCATCGGGGAACACCATTCGGTTCTACCGATATTCTTGTTAATTCTGATCATCATTTAAATATTGTTCAAACAAGTAACAAAAAGTTATCTGCAATATTTTTCTAAAGAAAAAAAAGCAACATATGTTTTAGCTTACTGTTTGTACTGGTATATTTTATTCTTGTTCTGATACACCAACTTCTACATATATGTACCTGTAGATATCAATGAAGAACAGGAGTTGATATTGAACCAGGAGCTTCTTCCAGTGGAACTACTCGAGGTAAATATTTTAGGCATGTCGTGGGAAACCGGGCCTACTGCATGTGCATAGACTGCACAGGCTAATCTGGGACGGCACTTTCCGCCTACAGTGGATTTACATGTATGTTTAGAAGAGACTTCATTGAAACAGAAAATATCATAAAAGTGGAAAGTGTTGTCCTGAATTAGCCTGTGCGGACTGCACAGGCTAATCTTATCCGGGACAACACTACGCACATGCATTAAGGTCAGGTTTCCCACGACACGCCTCATTTGTATATTCAGAATGCTTTCGAACTTTGTGGTCTGTGGTATTATTTTTTCATACATGTAAGATCATAAGGTCTCTTTTGGACCAACAAAAATGAATCCATCCATGATTACATTTAATGTGTTGTGATGTACAGTACAGCTCTTTCCAAACCAACAAACTTTGTGACGTATAGGGTTTGGGAGATTGTCATAAGTGAGTCGATTCTTAGTAGACAATGTACTTCCAGGGCTTTTTTTCCCTCTATAGTAGGGGCTGTTATAAGGCGTCGCAGTTCAGAGGGGGATGGTTGTTTGAAAGATGCAGTCCACACAACGGAAGAATCCGAAGCGCAAACTCACAAACTGTTAATGTTTTAGTTTTCATTATTTCACGAAGAGTAATGTTCAAGAATCAACAATAACAACAATAATAATCTTCAGCTTAGATTGAGTTCTGTCACACAGTGCTAATAATGTCAACACTGTCACATAGACATGTCAACACTGTCACATAGACATGTCAACACTGTCACATAGACATGTCAACACTGTCACATAGACATTAAATGGATAAGTTTGATTTCATGTAAATGTTCTCAAATTATATACACATGTATTCACAAAGTTTCTATTACACAAAGAGTCACAAATACAAGAGTCACACAGTAAGGTTAAGTTCTGTCTACTAAATTCTGTATCTATTTCACAAAGTGAAAACCCATTAATACACAAGGTGATGGCTAATTATAGAGTCATTCTAATTCTTACTGTACTTGAAAATGACTTAACTACAACAATCACAAGATTGATACAACAGTAAACAATAAACAGTATGTTTCCTAATTAGCAATCATCACCTATCTTTGACAGACGCAGGAAAGGAAATATTTAAGTAAGATTATACAATATTAGTGTTAAGCCATGTCTCACACATACATGTATAACATATCAAAAGGAGTTATAAAAACAATGTCTAGCTCAGTTGGTAGAGCGCTGGACTGTCAATCCGTGGATCCTGAGTTCGAGCCCTAGCCCGGCCACATAACTTGTGTGGGGATTGGTCATGAAATTATTTCTCCGGCCATTCTCACCCTACCTCTGATTCAAGTAGGGCAGTTGTCAGTTACTGGTATGTGCACTTAGTACTGGTAAACCACTTAGATTGGCTAAGCTTGCCCAGGAAAAGTGTGAGTAGGTTAACTGACCGCCGTGATTTGACCGAAATACTGTTAAAACGGCGAAAAATCCAAACATACAAACAAACAAAAGCAATTTCAAGCCATAACTGATTAAACATGATAATATGTAAACTTGAAAATGACTTAATGTCTTAAACATACATGATGGATTAGAGATTACAATGTTATAGGAATTTGAATAATTTAGTTACATAAACATATTTAATAAACAATTAAGAACATTAAAATAATGTGCATTTTTGTATACTTGCAAAAATGTGCAGCCTAATAATACCATACAAATGACTTGTTACCCTTACTCTCTTCATGTGTGCTATATACGTTGACTTTTTCCTCTCAGGCTATATGAAACAAAATTGTCATAAATATATGGTCATAGGATACATTTTCAGCCTTCTAGTTTTGCTATAACAAATTTTAATCCTGCGAGTATATGTGTTTGCGCATATTTGTACTTTCAGTGTGTGGTGATGTATGTTCACTGTGTTTTTTAGGGCCAATTTGGGGCCAAAATTCGGCCTCATTCCCCTGGTTAAAAATAATTGTGTTTTAATTTCTCCTATAATTACCTTTTCATTCCCCTCAGAATGTAAGCTTTATTTGAACAAAATAATTGACCAAAATCAGACAAAAATTGACTAAGATAGAGGAATTGTCGTAAACAATCCCAGCAATTGTTTTTCAATAAACCGTGAGTAAGTGCATGATCTTAGTTATCATTTGTAGCAACACAGCTCATTAATGTTTTATAACAAAGTAGAATATAAATATGTAATAATGCTTTTCTAAAAAAAAATCCTCTTTTGCCGTAAAATTCCCCCATCTGAAGGCCCTGCCACGTTTTCCCCAAAACTGAAAAAAAACTGGTTCATTATTGTAGTATGTGTATACTGATATTCTCTGAACAGCAGTTGTTTCTGTTTCCAGCAAATGAATGTTGATGCTGACCACATGAAAGTTATGTCTCCAGTTGAGCTGATACGGGTAAGATGCCCCAAGCTGTTTCTGTAGTTGTGTTAAACAAATGCCAGATAGACAATCAGTAAAGATGTCTCCATTATTGTGATATTCAGCTATTTCAGCTCTAGTCTAAATAACCAGTTTTTCATTTATTATTTTAAATTTATTATTATAAGATACAAAACACATGCAGGTACACAATGTCGTTTTATGTTCATGAACATTATTTTGTTTCATTGTTTTCTATCATGTGTCTTGGTGGTCAGAAGACTCGAATAGCATTTTGCTTTGCTCACATTGTATCTCACGTGTTTCTAACCTGTCCATTACAGCTGTACATCTGTGATGAGAATGTGACGGCTACGGAGTACGACTTCAAGAAGGCCCTGGATCTCATGCAGTTCATTGATGCGGTAGGTAATCCTGGCCCGTTGTTCACAAACCAAGTCAGATTTTTGGGTTCAAGATGAACTGTTTAAGCCTTTCTATTTTAGCTTGTTTGTGTCGAACGCCTGAGCTTATTGAGTCCATTTCCTTGGTAGAACCAGTACTTGGTTCATTTTGAGAAAGATCTGAATGCTCCTGAGCAGGGATTGAACTCTCGACCTCTCGATCACAAAGCGGTCACCGTATCTATTGCACCACTATGACTTGAAGATATTTATGAGATGCTGCTCTGTTTACTTAGAAGATCAAGAGCAGCTTTATTGTGGGGCTACAGTTAATCCTTGCAAACGTAGGGCCTGGTCAATCAGAAAAATTAAAACATGTCATTTCAAATACATCCTGCTAATGTCTCAATGAGTTCGAAATTAATTTGTTTCCCATAAATGGCAGGAAATAGTATACATAGGTACTTTCAACCTCACCAGATACATTACAAAGGACAAGGAAGTACCGTAACCTTTTCTTCTCTACATTTCATGTAGTTTTTCATTCAAAGCTCTTGGCAGGTGGCGGGCCTACATTTAGTGTACCCTGGACCTTACATGTAAATTAGTGCAATCTTTATGTATTACCAATGAAGATGACTCGCAAATTCTTATTCTTCTTTGATATTATTAATGAGCAATAACATGTAAATTCTGTTTCTCACTGACACTGTTAACAATCCTGTTGCAGTCTTCGAAATAATCCACTTGCCTTTTGCGGGGGACAAGTAAAACCCTATTCAGGCAAGTTAAAAATGTTACCTGCCTGCCAGAAAGGGCAAGTTCAAGAACATTCATAATTATGAAATTTTAAGATTCACTGACCAAAAATACAACAGTGTGCAGATTTTTGTTCTCAGAATGTATCATAATCACCTTATTTTCTTTCCAAATAAACAGATGAAATCATCACCATAATTTAAAGCGATTGTTATTTTCCACATTTCGGACAAGTTCTGTTCAGATGTAAGTTGAAACTGTATGGCCTACGCCCGAATGGGTAAGTTGAAATTGTATGGCCTATGTCCGAATGGGCAAGTTGAAAATGTATGGCCTACGCCCGAATGGGCAAGTTGAAACTGTATGGCCTATGTCCGAATGGGCAAGTTGAAATTGTATGGCCTATGTCCGAATGGGCAAGTTGAAATTGTATGGCCTACGCCCGAATGGGTAAGTTGAAATTTTATGGCCTATGCCCGAATGGGCAAGTCCTTCCAAACAACTATTGTGAAGACTGCTGTTGTAGGAGGACCCGGCCATCGACTATGATGACATCCGGACAAGTATCTGGTGTCGGTCTATCCTTAGAGACAGGGCAAGGTCAGTAAAGTGCAGGGCCCATATTCACAAAGTCCTGAGGAAGATCTTACTGAAGCAAATTTCTTAAATTTATCAAATTTCTTAAATCTGTGGCTGTTTTATCTACATGTTCTTTAACATTAAAATGTTTTAAAGTAGTAAATATTGCTGAGATGTTTTATATTTTACCCTTTGGAAACAGAAATCATTGGATTTCAATTTTCACTTAAGTACAACTTAAGTTTTCTCTAAAGAGCTTTGTGAATACCAGCCCTGGTCCTCCTCCTCTCCCGACTCCTTCCATTAGAGCTTTGTGAATACCAGCCCTGGTCCTCCTCCTCTCCCGACTCCTTCCATTAGAGCTTTGTGAATACCAGCCCTGGTCCTCCTCCTCTCCCGACTCCTTCCATTAGAGCTTTGTGAATACCAGCCCTGGTCCTCCTCCTCTCCCGACTCCTTCCATTAGAGCTTTGTGAATACCAGCCCTGGTCCTCCTCCTCTCCCGACTCCTTCCATTAGAGCTTTGTGAATACCAGCCCTGGTCCTCCTCCTCTCCCGACTCCTTCCATTAGAGCTTTGTGAATACCAGCCCTGGTCCTCCTCCTCTCCCGACTCCTTCCATTAGCAATATTTGAAGTATTGGCACATTCAAGATTCCTATTAAAATAAGATAACAAATTATACTTCTGGCCCGACAAAATAGTTTGAACCTGATTTTCAGGTTTAAGATAAACTATAGCATGGTACTTTAGGATTAGCGTAAAAATGGTACTGACAGAAAATCTGGATTTTAGGCCAATGAGGTGGTACAATCTAGGAGAAAATGCTTCTATAATTAAAAACAATATTGTTTATAAGCCTGATGAAGTTTTATCAAATTAAGAAGTTATAAAATATTGTTAAAGTTCAAAAGTTTGTCACACCGGCTTGTTAGATTTCTACGACTACCGTTACATGTTTGTCTAGTCAGCTTAACCATTTTCCAGTTGGACGCACACACCCACTGGTGATCCCTTGGACAGCGTTCGAGATACCATTTTCTTTAAGACCATCTCTCTCGCCATCACAGACGGTAAGCTTTGTTTCTGTAGAATTTCATAGTCATATTGTATTCTAATTGCATGCGTGTATTAATTTGAGCATCAAGATGACTGTAATGGTTTAAAAAAAGTATATGGTGTCTTCACCTTATACTTGTACGTTACAAATTTTAAGTGTGAAATACTGTTATTTAATGTGCATCTATTATGTGGCATGGATGTTCAAACATTTTATTTCAGGTGCTTACATTTTGTTTTCCAGTAGAGGCTTAAAAACTGTTGGGTTTTCTCTTTAATTCTCTGTTTTTAATTTACAAATTATATTTGGCTGCTTGTCTTTCATACTGAAACATATTTTCATGTTTAGGTGAATGTACTGCAAAAATAAAATGTATTCTTGATAAATAAAAATGATACTTAAGTTTATTTGTAGTGCCAACCTAGACATAACAGAAAATGTTCACAATCTCAAAAGTAGAAGTGTTTGCTATTCTTGAAGAATTTCACAACATTCATTTGAGGCGTGTCATGGGAAACCCAAGCTTAATGTATGTTGTAAAATGTCGTCCCAGATTAGCCTGTTCAGTGCACTTTCCGCATTCCGGCTTCCTAATCAGCTGAAACCACAATTTGTAAGCTGTATACCACATATTCAAAACGTATACCACATATTCAAAACATGACATGACATACTCTGTTAAATAGAAGATGATTATGCAATAATTTGGTTAAACATGCTACATACAGCCTGTTGTTTCAGTTATACATCCATAATTTATTTAAATAACTCATGAGTATAAAATTAAAAAAAAAATGTCGTTACATTTTTCTTAGACATTCTTACTTTTTGTCCGACAAATGTGACAGATTTTGCAAAGTCTGCATGTATATATTTTCTCTTTCAGGCTGGGAGCCACAGCAGTTTCTGCCGGACATTCGTCTGCTGCTGTCCTCTGAGATCTTTGGTGAGCTGGGAACCAATAAACAGCTTCAGTTCCTACTGGGCGCAGTGTACGAACTCACCCAGACCGTGACAGTCAGTGTCTGATCATAGATCTTTGTAGTACAAACTCGCGTAGACCATAATGCTGTGAAATCATTCAATTCTTGGTTGGTACCATGTTTGAACTTATGTACACAGACTGTCATGGAGTTAGGTAATAACAAGTGTTGATACAGGATTTCAAATGGTCAGTCTATTTGATGTTACTGTCAAGATGTTCCGAGAAAAACACGCTGGAGTACAGAATTGCAGTCTCTTTGAAATATTTGTGAAGTACATGTGAACTCAACTGATATATTTTCAAGTCAGGATAAAATGAGAGTGAACTTAGTGTATTGTTGTTATGTTCAAATGTTGTTATTACAGTATTTCCGTTTGACCAATTTGACAGTCTTGCATGTAAAAGTGAAATAACTGATTCACCGCAGTCAAATTAACATCTGTTGTACTGACAAATGTGCAGTAGAAAAGCATCATTAGCATGTTGCCAAGTTGATTGTAAAAAGACAGAAGTCAAGTAAATTAAATTCATGATCAAATGGTAAAGCTGAAATATTTTTTGCATTGAAAGGCCTAGTTTAAGGAATGTCTGGGGTCTCCGTGAGGTATTCCACTCAGTGTATTGGTCCACCATAAAATCTCTTGTCATTATCTTCAATCTTTTCTCTCAGCTGACTGAGCAATGGCTGTGTGCACTGTTTCTTTTGCAGCAGTGTATTGATATCATCTGATGAGGGTTGCCACACTGTGTCCACACTGTGACTACAGCAGGGTGCCAATACACAGGGGTACAATACCTCAGATTGGGGGGGGGGGGGCGGTCAAAATAAAGAAGGATTAAACTAGGCCTTTAAATACATAATTATAACTGTCCTTGCATAGATTATGGTTAGGAAGTAAGCAAGGATTACTGTGGTGGAAATATGAAATTGCAGTACTGTACGCTTATAAAACTTGTCTATATTGTTGTATGTGATAAGTAAATGTCATGAACAAACAGTACATTTTCACCAGCTGTCATTTGAAAATAAATATTCAAAATAGAATAGATTATACTTGTTTAAACTCCCATTAATTCAGTCTTTTAAATGATTAATTCCATTTACCGAATCATCTTGAGACGATGCAATTAGATGGGTGCAAGCATCGAATTAACGAAAAAAAATAAGTTTGAATGTACATTTTCTTGACACCAAAAGCTTTAGCTTACTAGATAAAATCAAGTCCGTTTCCTGGGTAGAACCAGTACTCTGTGTCTGACAAGTGATTACATGTTCCAATCTCGAAGCCATGATGAACCTGACTAACCCTAATGAAGATGCGCATACTCCTTAAAGCCATACAAAATATGGGCATGGCAAAATTCAGAATGAACAAATAAACCTGTCCTGCTATTATTAATAGCTTTTTGTTATGATGGAATATTCAATGAAGTGTTTGTGTCAAATTCATTGTTTTATGTATCGTTTTATTTGAACTGGCTAATAACTTTCTGACTGAAATACATTAATTTTGACCCAAAACACTTTGGACTGTATGTACATTTACCCCCATAAATTCTGGATCAAATGTACATTTACCCTCTACACAAACCCTTACCTGGAGCACTAGCTGGGTACGTGTTTTCTGTAAGGACTGGAATCGCTTGATGAACACCAAAGCTATGCCAAGAGCCGTTACCATCATAAGCGATAACATAAATTTGAAATCACGTCTGGACTAATAATGGATTTGGCGTAATTCTTAGGTACATAGAAGTATATAGAGGATGTTTGTTGGTTTCGGTAGAATATCGATTTTAATTAACGAGTGTTCATAGAAATTTATATTTTTACGAGTGGCGCGGCCACGAGTGAAAAACAAATTTCTATTATCAGGAGTGAATCAAAAATTGAAATTCTACCGAAACCTACAAATTTTCTTTATATTTTATGCTTTTTACGCCATATTGTTACATTTTATGTGCTATCTCAATGTGTTTAATTTGAAAAAAAAATGCGGGAATTATTACATCATGACTTCACAATTTTGAGCCCGACATCGTTGACGGTCAATTTCATTTACTGTATTAAATCGGGAACCAGTGTGAAACATAGTGATAATTTGGAATGTTTCAAACAGTGAATTACCAATTTTATGTCACTGATATTTCCCTATAAATCACTGGAAAGCATAAAATAAATTGTAGTATGTGTATATCTCAAGCGAGTTTAGTCGACATCAATATTTTCACGGGTTATGTAATAGGTATTTACCACTACATCAGAATCCTCAATTAAAACACTACGACACACTTAACCTTAGTTACGTAAAAATACACAATGTTTAACCTTTGATCGTCGCGGAATTAAACTGGTTAATAAAAATGCAAAAATATACTTTTAAGGCTTACTTCGATGGGTGTCGTAAGGGGTAAAAATTATGTTTGTTTCAGGTTACATGACCCAAAAAAAAATCGGGTAGGAAGGTAGGGATTTTTTATTATTATTATTAAATGGTCAACTTCAAGATTCTTGAACTGAATTAATATTCAAAACATATCTGTAATACCTTTAAACATTGTTTTAAAGTGGATTCTATAAAAACTTATTTAACCAAAAAAACATAATTGAATTATTGAAAAACATTAATAAAACAATGGCTGGTTGGTAAGTTGTCGTTGGTCAGCTCTTAAGCAAAATGGTCGTATTTAATCCCCATACATTCTTACTATATAATATTGTATATTATATTTACTCGCCCAGCGTCAATTTGTGAGATATAAAAAGCCTAAAAATATATGTTACCTGCTTGCCTCCTATTTAAATAAAACACCATCAAATGTAGCACTCATTAAATGATTCACGAAGCCTATGTTACTGGAAAAATATTAATAATTAAGTGCGCGAATATTCGTCATGAACTAGTACATCCAGCGACTGTACCAACATTCATGTAGTCAGCGTGGAATGAATCGTATGACGAGTAGAAAGCGGTTGTAATCGGCTGACTATCCAAATAGATAGTGGTGACGCCGCTTGAAATGTAAACACTGCCATGATGCAATTTTACGAAAGTTGATGCAATACGTTTGATCGGCTTGAACGTGTTTTCGGTAAACACGTTGCATTGGTAAGAACCACGTGAGACTTGAACTCTTCACTGGACGCAAGTTGAGCTCTGATATTACGTGTCGATGATTTTATCATCTTTGAATTTAAGAAAGAAACAACGAAATAGCTACATGTTTATTTCAATAAAATTTCAATAAAGAGCATTTTATCGAGTAAACTCAATTACACATTTTAATTATCGGAAATTCTTTGTATCAGTATTTAGGCAAGACCGTTAAAGAAATGAACGAAAGTTTTCGCGCCTTTTTCTTTGCAAAATTATATTTATTGGCCAAACAGTACATGGTTATTGTTTTGATAAATATGGGTAGTCATCTGTAGGTTCAAAGCATAATTGTGCTAATTTCCTCGTGTTCCCAATAGAGTTAGAGCAGTTATCCGATTAACCTATATAAGCCGCCAATGGCTACGGATTCCCTTGACAACAACCAGGTTTATCCCAACCATTTGCTTCACGAACACACCAAAATGCGGATTGAAATGTGATGTGGGGTAAGCCGGAGTACCGGGAGGGGAGTTACACCCCACCGCCCTCAGTTTGTTAGTAAATAGGAATGAAGTCCTGAATTTGGGGCATTAAAACGGTCGGTAAATACGTGTTGATAAATCTTGTATTCTCCAGTGAAGTTGTATGCGAACCCCGCAATCTAAAATATGTTCTAAAAACACTGATTTTGTAAGTTTAAACTTTATAAATATGAAGTATATGATCCAATAAACACTTTACAACAAAATTAAACGGAAATAAAGAGTGCATGCGTGTGGGAATACTGTACAATATAAACAAGAAATATGACTAAAATTATCAGTGTCTTGTACGAAGAATCACCCAGCAAGCAAGCCCATTTGGGCTCAATATGGGCTATACCTGGGAAACTAGACCATATGGGACCCATTTTATATTGTTCTTCCCAAATCGGGCCAATATCGGCCCAAGCGTGCCAGCCCACTTGGGTCCCCAGCAAGTATGCACATATGGGTCCCAGTAAGTCATCCCAAGTGGGCCCAGTACGGGCTTTACCACATGGGCCCCACCTAGGACCAATTTGTGTGCTCTTGTCCATATAAGACCCAGTTGGGTCCCACGCAAGCGAGCCCATATGGGCGCTCAACAAGTTAGCCCATATATATCCTAGCAAGAAAGCCCACATGGGTCCCAAACAAGCAAGCCCATATGGGTCCCAAACAAGCAAGCCCATATGGGTCCCGAACAATGAAGCCCATATGGGTCAACAATGGAAAGCCCATATGGGTCCCAGTAAGAAGGGCCATATGCGTCCCCAACACACAAGCCCGTGTAGTTTGGAAATAATTGTGACCAATTTAGGTTGGTTAAGACATATACAATTATCAAGTGTTTGTAAAGCGAAATGGTTAAACTTTTCACAGCTTCTTAAGTTATCTTTTATTTTATTTTTTTAATTTACACCCGTTTTCTTACCTTTTAATTATTTAAGATAATGTATGTAATATGGATTATAATGTGTATATCATGTGATTCATTACAATTACAGTTTGTAAAAAAGTTCAATTTATAACAAGAAATGTCTTTTAAAAAGACAATCGGCGTTGAAATTAATATTGAAATGTCATTTAAACATTACCTAAACAGACGGCCAAGATGATCGGTTACGTGACTTCTCAGACCCCAGACTTTTTGGTCCCCACTAATATTAGGAGACTAATTATTGGACCCCAGATTTTTCGGACACTATAAGAAAACTTCTCGGACCCAAAAGTTAAGTTGAGATAAATTTATTATTTTTAAATTTAAATAAAATTATCATTAATATCTATGCCGTGAATAAACCAATCATGCAGCTCCATGTTTCCACCAGTGATATTTGAATAACCAAAATAATTTAGGTTAACATAATTGTTAACTGAATTTGTCAAGCCAATTTAACAAATTAACAATGTAAGAAAATAATTTCGGGAATGAATTAAAATTATTATGTATCCGACGAGTCTATATAGTTATTTATAGTACCGGTAATATACCATTCATGTTAGTTATCTAATATAATAACGATTTGAAGTCAAATCAGCATTTATACTGTGTATCCCAATAAAAAGCAATAGTCAGGGAACATTCAGCGATTTTTGAAATGATAAGACTTTATTTTTGATAACGCAAACATAAAAATTCATTAGACTATGACAATTTTAAATTATATCAGTAGAAATATGATATATCAAGGGTTCCTGTGTATAATTAGTATTGCAAATTGTGTATTCGTGCTACGCGAATAACAATTCGACGTATTCCGAATCTTCTTTCATAACATTTTATCTATAGAAAATGTAGCATCTTTTTACAGATTACATAACATCTACTGGAGAAGTTGATAGAAAGATGCAATTATAAATAATTGTTAATCAATCGTAACCACAATTTTAATTCAAATTAACAGCAAGTTTATAAATATAAATTCCTCATTTATTGAAGTTTTAAGGTTTATGATTCTCTGAACGCTATTATTGACGCATGTACGAGTATATTAACAAAGCAATACAACTGTTGCTAGCTACGCGCGCTATATTTAGAATCACTGGAATGCGATGAACTCGCTGGAATCAATGGGCTACATGGAACGGCAACTCTGTGAATGAGATTTATGAATGGCAACATTGCACAATTGCTATTTACAGAGCGTACTGCTTATATAAAAATGTAGGCTAAACAAAATAGTTATTTCGTTACGTGAATGAATATAGCATTCTGTTTATGGCATACAATGAGAAAATACGTTCATAATTAGCCTCAGTTCTAGAGTATATGTCGAGGATATGTTTATAACTTCATTTTAACCGCTTATGTAAACAATTATGTAAATTTGTAATCCCCAAAAGTATGCAACAGTTATTGGTATACGTTAAACCATTGTTTGAGGTTTGCATTCCCTAAAATTATAACATTTGCCCAATTCTATTTGGCATTCAATTTTCCCGCTGCATAATTATCGCAAGAAATGTAGGTCAAAAGTGATCTTAGACAGCTACGCCGAAAAAAGGTAACTTTTAACTTATGGCACCCCTACTTTTGCTATTTACTTGTATGTACCGAAATATTCACCCGAGTGTCCTGGAATAAGGCCACCAAATGAAAGCGCTACGTCGGTTATTTTTGACTCGTTGCGAAAGTGTGTTTTCTTGTTACTAATTCTCATTCTTAATATTTTGACAATAAATTACTGCAATGTATTAATTTTAAATGTATGACCTTTTGGACTGCGTAGGCTACGAACAAATATCATAATTAAACATGGATCTTTGGCTACGAAGCACTAACAATCGTTGCGCCTAACTACTACGCTTGATCGGTTATTCTGGCCCGTTGCAGATTGACTAGTTAATTGGCATGTATATAATTTCGTTTGCATAAGATAATTACCTCCCTCGAAAAAATATTTTGTTCGTTACTTACAAATTAGTGTTTTATTATGATGTTGTATATTATTGAATAATAAGGAAGCCACATTATAAACTTTAAAGGTGGGAAATTGAGCTTCATTCAAACAAATGTTTCCTTTTAGCAAAAATTCTCTAATAATTCACATGGTTTTAGTTTCTTTTGTCGCCAACAGTCTTTCTACGCTGTCAGCGTTTTGATTGTTGTTGTTGCTGTTGTTTTTAAACACATTTTGTAACCATTAGGTATTTCAGTATGATCAAATATCTCTCAAACAAAAGCATCCACGGAATCAACGGGCGATGTTCTGTTTATTTAACATTTCATTATCCAGTCTGCTAGTAGCTTTAAAGTACAGTAAAATATCTATATTTTCGTACACTTAAAAATAATTAAAAAATTTCGTGTCCGAAAATTTGGATACACAAATATTCCCAAAGTACAGGTGTCCGAAAACTTGTAGACACTATGGCAATATTGCAAATACCTTCGGATATGTCCAGTGTTTAACGTTTTTTGCCGAATATACACGGATAGTATCGATTAATGATTGCGCGTGCTTGTTAAATACCACGCCGTATAGTATTATTGACTTTTTGTGATGTTTGCAATGAATTTGAAATCATTTCACATGTATGATTTTGTTTTACAGAAAATTACGAAGCTTTGAGATAAATGCAATTTCACAGCTTTGTTATCGCGCACCTGAAACGACATAAAAACAACAACTGTGAATAAATTAAGCAGAATTTATTGGTAAATAATTAAGACTAGTTCCTTAATAGGATAATTTCAACAGCATATTTAATATACGATATCAATACCGGTATACACAATCGGGTAAAACAATTATTTATGGCACATGGCTCTTAACCCTATAGCGCTAATGTAACGGTCGACCGCCTCCACTCATTCATCTGCCAGGTTTTATGATCTTCATCCGGTTGTATAAACACAAGTGCGATGTGTCACCGGATGAACGCAAACATGTTAGAATTCTGCTCAAATACCACTGTCATATCAAATGTCCGAACATTAAGATTCATCAATTATAGTTCAAAATCAGGATGTCCGAAAATATATAGTGATAAAAAATAATTATTTTTGCTAAAAAAGAGTGTCCGAAAATTTACAGAGTCCGAAAAAATAGATATCTTACGGTATTTTCCAGTCTGCTAGTAGCTTTAAAGTATTATCTTCGTAAGTTCTTTCATTTATTGTAAAGCGTTTTATCTTGAAAGCCACAGACATCATTTTTATCGTAACTCCCAGATTAAGTCCTGTCTTGCGATAAATCACCACACGTGGTTATAGTATGCTGCCATGCAACCGGCACAAGTGAAACAATGAATGAATGGTCCACTTTGCAAAATAATGATTTTAAGTGTGTATGTGCGATCTTTTATATCAATAATTTTCGAAATGAGCGGGTGAAAGTGAAAATATAACTTATAAGCAGACAGATAAACATAAACCTGACGAAGGAAATACTAAGATATCGAATAAATCAACTAAAACGAGTGTCAACTTTTGCATCGTTTCTTAGTGTGGTTTAATACTAGGGCTTAATAATTATATAATACAAAGACTGTTGAATAAATATCGTTATAAGTTTAAACTAAAATATTTGTTTAACCCAAATTGTCAAAAAATTAAACGATGAGGCGAGAGTTTTTTTTATTTCTTGGTTCTCGGATCCGCCGACCCGATTTCAAAAGCAAAAAAAAAATTGTAGAATGTAACCGATATCATAAAAATGACCTCGTGAAAGGGTTTCAACCTGTTACACGGAATGCAAAACAAAAAATTAATGTCGTGATTATCATGTAGTGATTAGGTTAATGTTGTGTAATATGATTTTTGTAAGTAATAATGCACTAAGATTTTAATATCAATGCCCATTTCCAGTTGTGAAATTCTAGTCGTTAATTTTTACTCAATTCTGTGTTGTTGTTTTTTTTTTTCCCTCCTCCAACCGGACACTTTTCCAAAAATGTCAGAGAACCAAGATATAAAAAACTCTGGCCTATTGTCCCTTGAAAGCCAGCCTTCTTTGCACACAACCTGCTAGAACCTTCTGGCTTTCCGGGGCTATCAGCCTTCTTTGCACACAACCTGCTAGTACCTTCTGGCTTTCCGGGGCTATCAGCCTTCTTTGCACACATGCTGCTAGCACCTTCTGGCTTTCCGGGGCTATCAGCCTTCTTTGCACACAACCTGCTAGCACCTTCTGGCTTTCCGGGGCTATCAGCCTTCTTTGCACACAACCTGCTAGCACCGTTTGGCTTTCCGGGGCTATCAGCCTTCTTTGCACACAACCTGTTAGCACCTTTTGGCTTTCCGGGGCTATCAGCCTTCTTTGCACACAACCTGCTAGCACCTTCTGGCTTTCCGGGGCTATCAGCCTTCTTTGCACACAACCTGCTAGCACCTTCTGGCTTTCCGGGGCTATCAGCCTTCTTTGCACACATGCTGCTAGCACCTTCTGGCTTTCCGGGGCTATCAGCCTTCTTTGCACACAACCTGCTAGCACCTTCTGGCTTTCCGGGGCTATCAGCCTTCTTTGCACACAACCTGCTAGCACCTTCTGGCTTTCCGGGGCTATCAGCCTTCTTTGAACACAACCTGCTAGTACCTTCTGACTTTCCCGGGCTATCAGCCTTCTTTGCACACATGCTGCTAGCACCTTCTGGCTTTCCGGGGCTATCAGCCTTCTTTGCACACAACCTGCTAGCACCTTTTGGCTTTCCGGGGCTATCAGCCTTCTTTGCACACAACCTGCTAGCACCTTTTGGCTTTCCGGGGCTATCAGCCTTCTTTGCACACAACCTGCTAGCACCTTCTGGCTTTCCGGGGCTATCAGCCTTCTTTGCACACAACCTGCTAGCACCTTCTGGCTTTCCGGGGCTATCAGCCTTCTTTGCACACAACCTGCTAGCACCTTCTGGCTTTCCGGGGCTATCAGCCTTCTTTGCACACATGCTGCTAGCACCTTCTGGCTTTCCGGGGCTATCAGCCTTCTTTGCACACAACCTGCTAGCACCTTCTGGCTTTCCGGGGCTATCAGCCTTCTTTGCACACAACCTGCTAGCACCTTCTGGCTTTCCGGGGCTATCAGCCTTCTTTGCATACATGCTGCTAGCACCTTCTGGCTTTCCGGGGCTATCAGCCTTCTTTGCACACAACCTGCTAGCACCTTCTGGCTTTCCCGGGCTATCAGCCTTCTTTGCACACATGCTGCTAGCACCTTCTGGCTTTCCGGGGCTATCAGCCTTCTTTGCACACAACCTGCTAGCACATTTTGGCTTTCCGGGGCTATCAGCCTTTTTTGCACACAACCTGCTAGCACCTTTTGGCTTTCCGGGGCTATCAGCCTTCTTTGCACACAACCTGCTAGCACCTTCTGGCTTTCCGGGGCTATCAACCTTCTTTGCACACAAAATGCTAGCACCTTCTGGCTTTCCGGGGCTATCAGCCTTCTTTGCACACATGCTGCTAGCACCTTCTGGCTTTCCGGGGCTATCAGCCTTCTTTGCACACAACCTGCTAGCACCTTCTGGCTTTCCGGGGCTATCAGCCTTCTTTGCACACAACCTGCTAGCACCTTCTGGCTTTCCGGGGCTATCAGCCTTCTTTGCACACATGCTGCTAGCACCTTCTGGCTTTCCGGGGCTATCAGCCTTCTTTGCACACAATCTGCTAGCACCTTCTGGCTTTCCGGGGCTATCAGCCTTCTTTGCACACAACCTGATAGCACCTTCTGGCTTTCCGAGGCTATCAGCCTTCTTTGCACACAAGCTGCTAGCACCTTCTGGCTTTCCGGGGCTATCAGCCTTCTTTGCACACAACCTGCTAGCACCTTCTGGCTTTCCGGGGCTATCAGCCTTCTTTGCACACAACCTGCTAGCACCTTCTGGCTTTCCGGGGCTATCAGCCTTCTTTGCACACATGCTGCTAGCACCTTTTGGCTTTCCGGGGCTATCAGCCTTCTTTGCACACAACCTGCTAGCACCTTCTGGCTTTCCGGGGCTATCAGCCTTCTTTGCACACATGCTGCTAGCACCTTTTGGCTTTCCGGGGCTATCAGCCTTCTTTGCACACATGCTGCTAGCACCTTTTGGCTTTCCGGGGCTATCAGCCTTCTTTGCACACAACCTGCTAGCACCTTCTGGCTTTCCGGGGCTATCAGCCTTCTTTGCACACATGCTGCTAGCACCTTCTGGCTTTCCGGGGCTATCAGCCTTCTTTGCACACAACCTGCTAGCACCTTCTGGCTTTCCGGGGCTATCAGCCTTCTTTGCACACATGCTGCTAGCACCTTTTGCCTTTCCGGGGCTATCAGCCTTCTTTGCACACAACCTGCTAGCACCTTCTGGCTTTCCGGGGCTATCAGCCTTCTTTGCACACATGCTGCTAGCACCTTCGGGCTTTCCGGGGCTATCAGCCTTCTTTGCACACAACCTGCTAGCACCTTCTGGCTTTCCGGGGCTATCAGCCTTCTTTGCACACAACCTGCTAGCACCTTCTGGCTTTCCGGGGCTATCAGCCTTCTTTGCACACAACCTGCTAGCACCTTATGGCTTTCCGGGGCTATCAGCCTTCTTTGCACACATGCTGCTAGCACCTTTTGGCTTTCCGGGGCTATCAGCCTTCTTTGCACACAACCTGCTAGCACCTTCTGTCTTTCCGGGGCTATCAGCCTTCTTTGCACACATGCTGCTAGCACCTTTTGGCTTTCCGAGGCTATCAGCCTTCTTTGCACACATGCTGCTAGCACCTTTTGGCTTTCCGGGGCTATCAGCCTTCTTTGCACACAACCTGCTAGCACCTTCTGGCTTTCCGGGGCTATCAGCCTTCTTTGCACACATGCTGCTAGTACCTTCTGGCTTTCAATGGACAATATATCAGATAAATTATCCATTATATGAAAACAAATATTATACCAAAATGATAACTATTCATATACAGACATAAGTTGGACTTCGTTAACAGTGAAAGCAATACGTAGGCATATGGGCACGAAAAAAAAAAATAATTTTACCGAAATAAAATTGTACGTCAGGCCTTCTTTATGAGATACTTAGGAGTCACATCAAATAAAACAAAATATACGTACGCTGGGGATTATTGAATGCTTTCGACAGTTGACATTTATTTTCAAGCTTATCGATAACCACTTGTGCACTTCACTCGATGTAACCACTTCCTAACGTCAAGATTGTCTCTTTAAATCGACTGTCAAACGGTGAAGGTTGCTTATAGACAGACACCCAAGTTCTGACTTGTTCATTGGTCAATTGACGCACACCCCTAATGGAAATTGCGTGGATTAAACGACACACCCCCATGACCAGCGCGTGATCGTATTAGCGTGACAAATCATCGTTTAAAGCGCGATGGGGAAATTTTTTGGCTATCTTCCATCGGTCTAGAATTTTTGTGTGAACTATCTGTATTGTTAAGCAGTGAAATTGGCGTGTCATATTTTAGTATTTAGTACAAACTACAAACAGGAAAGAAAAGCACTACATGAAATTCGAAACTAATAACCGGTCGATGTCGTCTGCAAAGTGATCGTTAGCGAGATAAAGTAATAATTTTAGTTTGTCCACCAGCGATGAAACCATCCATTAGCCAGTCCGAAAAATAAGTAATTTTGTTTGTTTTCGTGGTATTTCGTTAATTGCGGTTGCCACTTGGTTCTGTAAACGAGGGCATACTGGTGTAAAGCATGGGATCGCCCAACATGAGTTCAACAGTTATTCACATAATTTATATGATTGCAAACAACACAATATTTGTCTATTTTCGGGTTTGTACGAGATCATGTATACAGAAAAGATGCTTTGTAATGTAAAAAAATTTCGTGATTATATAAATGCAAATAGTTGATTTTTTTTATTTAAACGTATTTAGCATTTGTAACGCTTCATGGTACACCTCTTTATGTGTACGGCAATAATCTTCATATTATATTGCGATGAAGATTGTTCGTATGTAATACTATAAAAATCACCAACAAACAACAACAACAAACAAACCAGCAAACAAAGAGTAATCGTGGAGGTCCCACACGACATATAAACGTTTCCAGCTTGATCCCTAATTGATCCCATTCAGATGATTGTCACGTCCTAGTTCCGTAAACCAATTTAATTATTTACGTTGGGTTTTTGGTGTCCCAAATTCATCATACAACCTTAAATGGAATTCAGATATTGGCCTTGCGAAAAATGCTTGAAGGGGACTTTATCCACCTGCTACTTAGCAATGAAGGGCGTTTTAATCAAGAGTTTATACAACGTAGTCCGGTTTCACTGATTAAGCGAGCGATCTGCGCTGTGCCGTTCTGACACAAGAACTGCCACCTACCGGTTAAAATTACATCAAAATCAACAATTTGAGCGCTACTTAAAACTTTGGGTTGAACTTACGAATGTCTCTGCATTTATATTGTAGTTTTAAGTACAATTGCAAGATGCAAACACGTGTAGTTATCCAGTTTTTTCGCGTAAGTAGTGTACTTTCCACGTGACTATTAGCATATCGATTTTAAACGCATGTTTGGCATTTATTGCACCATGTTAAGGCCAAAGACTTTTTATTTTAAGTTTTTCAGACACTTTTGGTAAAAAAAAGTGTCCAGTCGGGCGCGGATGTTCAAAATGTTTGTAAAGAATGTAAATTGAATATCCTAAATGAATATTTACAACTGATGCATACCTTTGTTGATTTGGTTTATACACGAACAGTCTCATTTCTCCATATATCGCATTTAATATTATTTATTTCGATAGTGTTTAAAATAAAATAAATAAGTAAATTTTCATTATCAAATAGCGAACTCGTTTTCATGTGGCTAGCTCCTAAAACAGTATTATGAAATGTTTCTATATTTGAAATAAATCAAAAGAATATCATTATTTCACGTGAAAGCAATGAGCTGATGAACTGTCCCATGTTTCAGATCAGCGCCACTTGAATAGCCGAAAGAGTCAAACTCATCCGCTCATCAACGTAAGTATGTTTATCTATACAAAGTAAAACTACCGGTAGTCTATTTGTTGATTTAATAGCCTCTACACGAGAATTTGGTAGAAACATCAGTATTTCACACACAAAACAATGATGCAGAGCATAAAAAGGCGCCGTGAAACTATGAAAAGTACATAATGTTTAATATATCTTCATTATGTAATGTGCGTACAATTAAATCTTACCGCCTTTTTAAACACATTTTGTTACCATTAGGTCTTTCAGTATGATCAAATATCTCTCAAACAAAAGCATCCACGGAATCAACGGGCGATGTTCTGTTTATTTAACATTTCATTATCCAGTCTGCTAGTAGCTTTAAAGTACAGTAAAATATCTATATTTTCGTGCACTTAAAAATAAATCAAAAATTTCGTGTCCGAAAATTTGGATACACAAATATTCCCAAAGTACAGGTGTCCGAAAACTTGTAGACACTATGGCAATATTGCAATTACGTTCGGATATGTCCAGTGTTTAACGTTTTTTGCCGAATATACACGGATAGTATCGATTAATGATTGCGCGAGCTTGTTAAATACCACGCCGTATAGTATTATTGACTTTTTGTGATGTTTGCAATGAATTTGAAATCATTTCACATTTATGATTTTGTTTTACAGAAAATTACGAAGCTTTGAGATAAATGCAATTTCACAGCTTTGTTATCGCGCACCTGAAACGACATAAAAACAACAACTGTGAATAAATTAAGCAGAATTTATTGGTAAATAATTAAGACTAGTTCCTTAATAGGATAATTTCAACAGCATATTTAATATACGATATCAATACCGGTATACACACTCGGGTAAAACAATTATTTATGGCACATGGCTCTTAACCCTATAGCGCTAATGTAACGGTCGACCGCCTCCACTCATTCATCTGCCAGGTTTTATGATCTTCATCCGGTTGTATAAACACATGTGCGATGTGTCACCGGATGAACGCAAACATGTTAGAATTCTGCTAAAATACCACTGTCATATCAAATGCCCGAACATTAAGATTCATCAATTATAGTTCAAAATCAGGATGTCCGAAAATATATAGTGATAAAAAATAATTATTTTTGCTAAAAAAGAGTGTCCAGAGTCCGAAAAAATAGATATCTTACGGTATTTTCCAGTCTGCTAGTAGCTTTAAAGTATTATCTTCGTAAGTTCTTTCATTTATTGTAAAGCGTTTTATCTTGAAAGCCACAGACATCATTTTTATCGTAACTCCCAGATTAAGTCCTGTCTTGCGATAAATCACCACACGTGGTTATAGTATGCTGCCATGCAACCGGCACAAGTGAAACAATGAATGAATGGTCCACTTTGCAAAATAATGATTTTAAGTGTGTATGTGCGATCTTTTATATCAATAATTTTCGAAATGAGCGGGTGAAAGTGAAAATGTAACTTATAAGCAGACAGATAAACATAAACCTGACGAAGGAAATACTAAGATATCGAATAAATCAACTAAAACGAGTGTCAACTTTTGCATCGTTTATTAGTGTGGTTTAATACTAGGGCTTAATAATTATATAATACAAAGACTGTTGAATAAATATCGTTATAAATTTAAACTAAAATATTTGTTTAACCCAAATTGTCAAAAAATTAAACGATAAGGCGAGATTTTTTTTTATTTCTTGCTTCTCGGATCCGCCGACCCGATTTCAAAAGCAAAAAAAAATTGTAGAATGTAACCGATATCATAAAAATGACCTCGTGAAAGGGTTTCAACCTGTTACACGGAATGCAAAAAAAAATAATTAATGTCGTGATTATCATGTAGTGATTAGGTTAATGTTGTGTAATATGATTTTTGTAAGTAATAATGCACTAAGATTTTAATATCAATGCCCATTTCCAGTTGTGAAATTCTAGTCGTTAATTTTTACTCAATTCTGTGTTGTTCGGGTTTTTTTTCCCTCCTCCAACCGGACACTTTTCCAAAAATGTCAGAGAACCAAGATAGAAAAAACTCTGGCCTATTGTCCCTTGAAAGCCAGCCTTCTTTGCACACAACCTGCTAGCACCTTCTGGCTTTCCGGGGCTATCAGCCTTCTTTGCACAAATGCTGCTAGCACCTTCTGGCTTTCCGGGGCTATAAGCCTTCTTTGCACACAACCTGCTAGCACCTTCTGGCTTTCCGGGGCTATCAGCCTTCTTTGCACACAACCTGCTAGCACCTTCTGGCTTTCCGGGGCTATCAGCCTTCTTTGCACACATGCTGCTAGCACCTTCTGGCTTTCCGCGGCTATCAGCCTTCTTTGCACACATGCTGCTAGCACCTTCTGGCTTTCCGGGGCTATCAGCCTTCTTTGCACACAACCTGCTAGCACCTTCTGGCTTTCCGGGGCTATCAGCCTTCTTTGCACACATGCTGCTAACACCTTCTGGCTTTCCGGGGCTATCGGCCTTCTTTGCACACATGCTGCTAGTACCTTTTGGCTTTCCGGGGCTATCAGCCTTCTTTGCACACAACCTGCTAGCACCTTCTGGCTTTCCGGGGCTATCAGCCTTCTTTGCACACATGCTGCTAGCACCTTCTGGCTTTCCGGGGCTATCAGCCTTCTTTGCACACAACCTGCTAGCACCTTCTGGCTTTCCGGGGCTATCAGCCTTCTTTGAACACAACCTGCTAGCACCTTCTGGCTTTCCGGGGCTATCAGCCTTCTTTGCACACAACCTGCTAGCACCTTCTGGCTTTCCGGGGCTATCAGCCTTCTTTGCACACATGCTGCTAGCACCTTTTGGCTTTCCGGGGCTATCAGCCTTCTTTGCACACAACCTGCTAGCACCTTCTGGCTTTCCGGGGCTATCAGCCTTCTTTGCACACATGCTGCTAGCACCTTTTGGCTTTCCGGGGCTATCAGCCTTCTTTGCACACATGCTGCTAGCACCTTTTGCCTTTCCGGGGCTATCAGCCTTCTTTGCACACAACCTGCTAGCACCTTCTGGCTTTCCGGGGCTATCAGCCTTCTTTGCACACATGCTGCTAGCACCTTCTGGCTTTCCGGGGCTATCAGCCTTCTTTGCACACAACCTGCTAGCACCTTCTGGCTTTCCGGGGCTATCAGCCTTCTTTGCACACATGCTGCTAGTACCTTTTGGCTTTCCGGGGCTATCAGCCTTCTTTGCACACAACCTGCTAGCACCTTTTGGCTTTCCGGGGCTATCAGCCTTCTTTGCACACATGCTGCTAGCACCTTCTGGCTTTCCGGGGCTATCAGCCTTCTTTGCACACAACCTGCTAGCACCTTCTGGCTTTCCGGGGCTATCAGCCTTCTTTGCACACAACCTGCTAGCACCTTCTGGCTTTCCGGGGCTATCAGCCTTCTTTGCACACAACCTGCTAGCATCTTCTGGCTTTCCGGGGCTATCAGCCTTCTTTGCACACATGCTGCTAGCACCTTCGGGCTTTCCGGGGCTATCAGCCTTCTTTGCACACAACCTGCTAGCACCTTCTGGCTTTCCGGGGCTATCAGCCTTCTTTGCACACATGCTGCTAGTACCTTCTGGCTTTCCGGGGCTATCAGCCTTCTTTGCACACAACCTGCTAGTACCTTCTGGCTTTCCGGGGCTATCAGCCTTCTTTGCACACATGCTGCTAGTACCTTCTGGCTTTCCGGGGCTATCAGCCTTCTTTGCACACATGCTGCTAGTACCTTCTGGCTTTCCGGGGCTATCAGCCTTCTTTGCACACAATCTGCTAGTACCTTCTTGCTTTCCGGGGCTATCAGCCTTCTTTGCACACATGCTGCTAATACCTTCTGGCTTTCCGGGGCTATCAGCCTTCTTTGCACACATGCTGCTAGTACCTTCTGGCTTTCCGGGGCTATCAGCCTTCTTTGCACTCATGCTGCTAGTACCTTCTGGCTTTCAATGGACAATATATCAGATAAATTATCCATTATATGAAAACAAATATTATACCAAAATGATAACTATTCATATACAGACATAAGTTGGACTTCGTTAACAGTGAAAGCAATACGTAGGCATATGGGCACGAAAAAAAAAATTAATTTTACCGAAATAAAATTGTACGTCAGGCCTTCTTTATGAGATACTTAGGAGTCACATCAAATAAAACAAAATATACGTACGCTGGGGATTATTGAATGCTTTCGACAGTTGACAATTATTTTCAAGCTTATCGATAACCACTTGTGCACTTCACTCGATGTAACCACTTCCTAACGTCAAGATTGTCTCTTTAAATCGACTGTCAAACGGTGAAGGTTGCTTATAGACACACACCCAAGTTCTGACTTGTTCATTGGTCAAATGACGCACACCCCTAATGGAAATTGCGTGGATTAAACGACACACCCCCATGACCAGCGCGTGATCGTATTAGCGTGACAAATCATCGTTTAAAGCGCGATGGGGAAATTTTTTGGCTATCTTCCATCGGTCTAGAATTTTTGTGTGAACTATCTGTATTGTTAAGCAGTGAAATTGGCGTGTCATATTTTAGTATTTAGTACAAACTACAAACAGGAAAGAAAAGCACTACATGAAATTCGAAACTAATAACCGGTCGATGTCGTCTGCAAAGTGATCGTTAGCGAGATAAAGTAATAATTTTAGTTTGTCCACCAGCGATGAAACCATCCATTAGCCAGTCCGAAAAATAAGTAATTTTGTTTGTTTTCGTGGTATTTCGTTAATTGCGGTTGCCACTTGGTTCTGTAAACGAGGGCATACTGGTGTAAAGCATGGGATCGCCCAACATGAGTTCAACAGTTATTCACATAATTTATATGATTGCAAACAACACAATATTTGTCTATTTTCGGGTTTGTACGAGATCATGTATACAGAAAAGATGCTTTGTAATGTAAAAAAATTTCGTGATTATATAAATGCAAATAGTTGATTTTTTTTATTTAAACGTATTTAGCATTTGTAACGCTTCATGGTACACCTCTTTATGTGTACGGCAATAATCTTCATATTATATTGCGATGAAGATTGTTCGTATGTAATACTATAAAAATCACCAACAAACAACAACAACAAACAAACCAGCAAACAAAGAGTAATCGTGGAGGTCCCACACGACATATAAACGTTTCCAGCTTGATCCCTAATTGATCCCATTCAGATGATTGTCACGTCCTAGTTCCGTAAACCAATTTAATTATTTACGTTGGGTTTTTGGTGTCCCAAATTCATCATACAACCTTAAATGGAATTCAGATATTGGCCTTGCGAAAAATGCTTGAAGGGGACTTTATCCACCTGCTACTTAGCAATGAAGGGCGTTTTAATCAAGAGTTTATACAACGTAGTCCGGTTTCACTGATTAAGCGAGCGATCTGCGCTGTGCCGTTCTGACACAAGAACTGCCACCTACCGGTTAAAATTACATCAAAATCAACAATTTGAGCGCTACTTAAAACTTTGGGTTGAACTTACGAATGTCTCTGCATTTATATTGTAGTTTTAAGTACAATTGCAAGATGCAAACACGTGTAGTTATCCAGTTTTTTCGCGTAAGTAGTGTACTTTCCACGTGACTATTAGCATATCGATTTTAAACGCATGTTTGGCATTTATTGCACCATGTTAAGGCCAAAGACTTTTTATTTTAAGTTTTTCAGACACTTTTGGTAAAAAAAAGTGTCCAGTCGGGCGCGGATGTTCAAAATGTTTGTAAAGAATGTAAATTGAATATCCTAAATGAATATTTACAACTGATGCATACCTTTGTTGATTTGGTTTATACACGAACAGTCTCATTTCTCCATATATCGCATTTAATATTATTTATTTCGATAGTGTTTAAAATAAAATAAATAAGTAAATTTTCATTATCAAATAGCGAACTCGTTTTCATGTGGCTAGCTCCTAAAACAGTATTATGAAATGTTTCTATATTTGAAATAAATCAAAAGAATATCATTATTTCACGTGAAAGCAATGAGCTGATGAACTGTCCCATGTTTCAGATCAGCGCCACTTGAATAGCCGAAAGAGTCAAACTCATCCGCTCATCAACGTAAGTATGTTTATCTATACAAAGTAAAACTACCGGTAGTCTATTTGTTGATTTAATAGCCTCTACACGAGAATTTGGTAGAAACATCAGTATTTCACACACAAAACAATGATGCAGAGCATAAAAAGGCGCCGTGAAACTATGAAAAGTACATAATGTTTAATATATCTTCATTATGTAATGTGCGTACAATTAAATCTTACCGCCTTTTTAAACACATTTTGTTACCATTAGGTCTTTCAGTATGATCAAATATCTCTCAAACAAAAGCATCCACGGAATCAACGGGCGATGTTCTGTTTATTTAACATTTCATTATCCAGTCTGCTAGTAGCTTTAAAGTACAGTAAAATATCTATATTTTCGTGCACTTAAAAATAAATCAAAAATTTCGTGTCCGAAAATTTGGATACACAAATATTCCCAAAGTACAGGTGTCCGAAAACTTGTAGACACTATGGCAATATTGCAATTACGTTCGGATATGTCCAGTGTTTAACGTTTTTTGCCGAATATACACGGATAGTATCGATTAATGATTGCGCGAGCTTGTTAAATACCACGCCGTATAGTATTATTGACTTTTTGTGATGTTTGCAATGAATTT
Source organism: Congeria kusceri (assembly GCA_027627225.1). Lineage (NCBI taxonomy): Eukaryota > Metazoa > Mollusca > Bivalvia > Myida > Dreissenidae > Congeria > Congeria kusceri. The sequence continues at coordinate 56,761,794 of CM051028.1, forward strand.
GAAATCATTTCACATTTATGATTTTGTTTTACAGAAAATTACGAAGCTTTGAGATAAATGCAATTTCACAGCTTTGTTATCGCGCACCTGAAACGACATAAAAACAACAACTGTGAATAAATTAAGCAGAATTTATTGGTAAATAATTAAGACTAGTTCCTTAATAGGATAATTTCAACAGCATATTTAATATACGATATCAATACCGGTATACACACTCGGGTAAAACAATTATTTATGGCACATGGCTCTTAACCCTATAGCGCTAATGTAACGGTCGACCGCCTCCACTCATTCATCTGCCAGGTTTTATGATCTTCATCCGGTTGTATAAACACATGTGCGATGTGTCACCGGATGAACGCAAACATGTTAGAATTCTGCTAAAATACCACTGTCATATCAAATGCCCGAACATTAAGATTCATCAATTATAGTTCAAAATCAGGATGTCCGAAAATATATAGTGATAAAAAATAATTATTTTTGCTAAAAAAGAGTGTCCAGAGTCCGAAAAAATAGATATCTTACGGTATTTTCCAGTCTGCTAGTAGCTTTAAAGTATTATCTTCGTAAGTTCTTTCATTTATTGTAAAGCGTTTTATCTTGAAAGCCACAGACATCATTTTTATCGTAACTCCCAGATTAAGTCCTGTCTTGCGATAAATCACCACACGTGGTTATAGTATGCTGCCATGCAACCGGCACAAGTGAAACAATGAATGAATGGTCCACTTTGCAAAATAATGATTTTAAGTGTGTATGTGCGATCTTTTATATCAATAATTTTCGAAATGAGCGGGTGAAAGTGAAAATGTAACTTATAAGCAGACAGATAAACATAAACCTGACGAAGGAAATACTAAGATATCGAATAAATCAACTAAAACGAGTGTCAACTTTTGCATCGTTTATTAGTGTGGTTTAATACTAGGGCTTAATAATTATATAATACAAAGACTGTTGAATAAATATCGTTATAAATTTAAACTAAAATATTTGTTTAACCCAAATTGTCAAAAAATTAAACGATAAGGCGAGATTTTTTTTTATTTCTTGCTTCTCGGATCCGCCGACCCGATTTCAAAAGCAAAAAAAAATTGTAGAATGTAACCGATATCATAAAAATGACCTCGTGAAAGGGTTTCAACCTGTTACACGGAATGCAAAAAAAAATAATTAATGTCGTGATTATCATGTAGTGATTAGGTTAATGTTGTGTAATATGATTTTTGTAAGTAATAATGCACTAAGATTTTAATATCAATGCCCATTTCCAGTTGTGAAATTCTAGTCGTTAATTTTTACTCAATTCTGTGTTGTTCGGGTTTTTTTTCCCTCCTCCAACCGGACACTTTTCCAAAAATGTCAGAGAACCAAGATAGAAAAAACTCTGGCCTATTGTCCCTTGAAAGCCAGCCTTCTTTGCACACAACCTGCTAGCACCTTCTGGCTTTCCTGGGCTATCAGCCTTCTTTGCACAAATGCTGCTAGCACCTTCTGGCTTTCCGGGGCTATAAGCCTTCTTTGCACACAACCTGCTAGCACCTTCTGGCTTTCCGGGGCTATCAGCCTTCTTTGCACACAACCTGCTAGCACCTTCTGGCTTTCCGGGGCTATCAGCCTTCTTTGCACACATGCTGCTAGCACCTTCTGGCTTTCCGCGGCTATCAGCCTTCTTTGCACACATGCTGCTAGCACCTTCTGGCTTTCCGGGGCTATCAGCCTTCTTTGCACACAACCTGCTAGCACCTTCTGGCTTTCCGGGGCTATCAGCCTTCTTTGCACACATGCTGCTAACACCTTCTGGCTTTCCGGGGCTATCGGCCTTCTTTGCACACATGCTGCTAGTACCTTTTGGCTTTCCGGGGCTATCAGCCTTCTTTGCACACAACCTGCTAGCACCTTCTGGCTTTCCGGGGCTATCAGCCTTCTTTGCACACATGCTGCTAGCACCTTCTGGCTTTCCGGGGCTATCAGCCTTCTTTGCACACAACCTGCTAGCACCTTCTGGCTTTCCGGGGCTATCAGCCTTCTTTGAACACAACCTGCTAGCACCTTCTGGCTTTCCGGGGCTATCAGCCTTCTTTGCACACAACCTGCTAGCACCTTCTGGCTTTCCGGGGCTATCAGCCTTCTTTGCACACATGCTGCTAGCACCTTTTGGCTTTCCGGGGCTATCAGCCTTCTTTGCACACAACCTGCTAGCACCTTCTGGCTTTCCGGGGCTATCAGCCTTCTTTGCACACATGCTGCTAGCACCTTTTGGCTTTCCGGGGCTATCAGCCTTCTTTGCACACATGCTGCTAGCACCTTTTGCCTTTCCGGGGCTATCAGCCTTCTTTGCACACAACCTGCTAGCACCTTCTGGCTTTCCGGGGCTATCAGCCTTCTTTGCACACATGCTGCTAGCACCTTCTGGCTTTCCGGGGCTATCAGCCTTCTTTGCACACAACCTGCTAGCACCTTCTGGCTTTCCGGGGCTATCAGCCTTCTTTGCACACATGCTGCTAGTACCTTTTGGCTTTCCGGGGCTATCAGCCTTCTTTGCACACAACCTGCTAGCACCTTTTGGCTTTCCGGGGCTATCAGCCTTCTTTGCACACATGCTGCTAGCACCTTCTGGCTTTCCGGGGCTATCAGCCTTCTTTGCACACAACCTGCTAGCACCTTCTGGCTTTCCGGGGCTATCAGCCTTCTTTGCACACAACCTGCTAGCACCTTCTGGCTTTCCGGGGCTATCAGCCTTCTTTGCACACAACCTGCTAGCATCTTCTGGCTTTCCGGGGCTATCAGCCTTCTTTGCACACATGCTGCTAGCACCTTCGGGCTTTCCGGGGCTATCAGCCTTCTTTGCACACAACCTGCTAGCACCTTCTGGCTTTCCGGGGCTATCAGCCTTCTTTGCACACATGCTGCTAGTACCTTCTGGCTTTCCGGGGCTATCAGCCTTCTTTGCACACAACCTGCTAGTACCTTCTGGCTTTCCGGGGCTATCAGCCTTCTTTGCACACATGCTGCTAGTACCTTCTGGCTTTCCGGGGCTATCAGCCTTCTTTGCACACATGCTGCTAGTACCTTCTGGCTTTCCGGGGCTATCAGCCTTCTTTGCACACAATCTGCTAGTACCTTCTTGCTTTCCGGGGCTATCAGCCTTCTTTGCACACATGCTGCTAATACCTTCTGGCTTTCCGGGGCTATCAGCCTTCTTTGCACACATGCTGCTAGTACCTTCTGGCTTTCCGGGGCTATCAGCCTTCTTTGCACTCATGCTGCTAGTACCTTCTGGCTTTCAATGGACAATATATCAGATAAATTATCCATTATATGAAAACAAATATTATACCAAAATGATAACTATTCATATACAGACATAAGTTGGACTTCGTTAACAGTGAAAGCAATACGTAGGCATATGGGCACGAAAAAAAAAATTAATTTTACCGAAATAAAATTGTACGTCAGGCCTTCTTTATGAGATACTTAGGAGTCACATCAAATAAAACAAAATATACGTACGCTGGGGATTATTGAATGCTTTCGACAGTTGACAATTATTTTCAAGCTTATCGATAACCACTTGTGCACTTCACTCGATGTAACCACTTCCTAACGTCAAGATTGTCTCTTTAAATCGACTGTCAAACGGTGAAGGTTGCTTATAGACACACACCCAAGTTCTGACTTGTTCATTGGTCAAATGACGCACACCCCTAATGGAAATTGCGTGGATTAAACGACACACCCCCATGACCAGCGCGTGATCGTATTAGCGTGACAAATCATCGTTTAAAGCGCGATGGGGAAATTTTTTGGCTATCTTCCATCGGTCTAGAATTTTTGTGTGAACTATCTGTATTGTTAAGCAGTGAAATTGGCGTGTCATATTTTAGTATTTAGTACAAACTACAAACAGGAAAGAAAAGCACTACATGAAATTCGAAACTAATAACCGGTCGATGTCGTCTGCAAAGTGATCGTTAGCGAGATAAAGTAATAATTTTAGTTTGTCCACCAGCGATGAAACCATCCATTAGCCAGTCCGAAAAATAAGTAATTTTGTTTGTTTTCGTGGTATTTCGTTAATTGCGGTTGCCACTTGGTTCTGTAAACGAGGGCATACTGGTGTAAAGCATGGGATCGCCCAACATGAGTTCAACAGTTATTCACATAATTTATATGATTGCAAACAACACAATATTTGTCTATTTTCGGGTTTGTACGAGATCATGTATACAGAAAAGATGCTTTGTAATGTAAAAAAATTTCGTGATTATATAAATGCAAATAGTTGATTTTTTTTATTTAAACGTATTTAGCATTTGTAACGCTTCATGGTACACCTCTTTATGTGTACGGCAATAATCTTCATATTATATTGCGATGAAGATTGTTCGTATGTAATACTATAAAAATCACCAACAAACAACAACAACAAACAAACCAGCAAACAAAGAGTAATCGTGGAGGTCCCACACGACATATAAACGTTTCCAGCTTGATCCCTAATTGATCCCATTCAGATGATTGTCACGTCCTAGTTCCGTAAACCAATTTAATTATTTACGTTGGGTTTTTGGTGTCCCAAATTCATCATACAACCTTAAATGGAATTCAGATATTGGCCTTGCGAAAAATGCTTGAAGGGGACTTTATCCACCTGCTACTTAGCAATGAAGGGCGTTTTAATCAAGAGTTTATACAACGTAGTCCGGTTTCACTGATTAAGCGAGCGATCTGCGCTGTGCCGTTCTGACACAAGAACTGCCACCTACCGGTTAAAATTACATCAAAATCAACAATTTGAGCGCTACTTAAAACTTTGGGTTGAACTTACGAATGTCTCTGCATTTATATTGTAGTTTTAAGTACAATTGCAAGATGCAAACACGTGTAGTTATCCAGTTTTTTCGCGTAAGTAGTGTACTTTCCACGTGACTATTAGCATATCGATTTTAAACGCATGTTTGGCATTTATTGCACCATGTTAAGGCCAAAGACTTTTTATTTTAAGTTTTTCAGACACTTTTGGTAAAAAAAAGTGTCCAGTCGGGCGCGGATGTTCAAAATGTTTGTAAAGAATGTAAATTGAATATCCTAAATGAATATTTACAACTGATGCATACCTTTGTTGATTTGGTTTATACACGAACAGTCTCATTTCTCCATATATCGCATTTAATATTATTTATTTCGATAGTGTTTAAAATAAAATAAATAAGTAAATTTTCATTATCAAATAGCGAACTCGTTTTCATGTGGCTAGCTCCTAAAACAGTATTATGAAATGTTTCTATATTTGAAATAAATCAAAAGAATATCATTATTTCACGTGAAAGCAATGAGCTGATGAACTGTCCCATGTTTCAGATCAGCGCCACTTGAATAGCCGAAAGAGTCAAACTCATCCGCTCATCAACGTAAGTATGTTTATCTATACAAAGTAAAACTACCGGTAGTCTATTTGTTGATTTAATAGCCTCTACACGAGAATTTGGTAGAAACATCAGTATTTCACACACAAAACAATGATGCAGAGCATAAAAAGGCGCCGTGAAACTATGAAAAGTACATAATGTTTAATATATCTTCATTATGTAATGTGCGTACAATTAAATCTTACCGCCTTTTTAAACACATTTTGTTACCATTAGGTCTTTCAGTATGATCAAATATCTCTCAAACAAAAGCATCCACGGAATCAACGGGCGATGTTCTGTTTATTTAACATTTCATTATCCAGTCTGCTAGTAGCTTTAAAGTACAGTAAAATATCTATATTTTCGTGCACTTAAAAATAAATCAAAAATTTCGTGTCCGAAAATTTGGATACACAAATATTCCCAAAGTACAGGTGTCCGAAAACTTGTAGACACTATGGCAATATTGCAATTACGTTCGGATATGTCCAGTGTTTAACGTTTTTTGCCGAATATACACGGATAGTATCGATTAATGATTGCGCGAGCTTGTTAAATACCACGCCGTATAGTATTATTGACTTTTTGTGATGTTTGCAATGAATTTGAAATCATTTCACATTTATGATTTTGTTTTACAGAAAATTACGAAGCTTTGAGATAAATGCAATTTCACAGCTTTGTTATCGCGCACCTGAAACGACATAAAAACAACAACTGTGAATAAATTAAGCAGAATTTATTGGTAAATAATTAAGACTAGTTCCTTAATAGGATAATTTCAACAGCATATTTAATATACGATATCAATACCGGTATACACACTCGGGTAAAACAATTATTTATGGCACATGGCTCTTAACCCTATAGCGCTAATGTAACGGTCGACCGCCTCCACTCATTCATCTGCCAGGTTTTATGATCTTCATCCGGTTGTATAAACACATGTGCGATGTGTCACCGGATGAACGCAAACATGTTAGAATTCTGCTAAAATACCACTGTCATATCAAATGCCCGAACATTAAGATTCATCAATTATAGTTCAAAATCAGGATGTCCGAAAATATATAGTGATAAAAAATAATTATTTTTGCTAAAAAAGAGTGTCCAGAGTCCGAAAAATAGATATCTTACGGTATTTTCCAGTCTGCTAGTAGCTTTAAAGTATTATCTTCGTAAGTTCTTTCATTTATTGTAAAGCGTTTTATCTTGAAAGCCACAGACATCATTTTTATCGTAACTCCCAGATTAAGTCCTGTCTTGCGATAAATCACCACACGTGGTTATAGTATGCTGCCATGCAACCGGCACAAGTGAAACAATGAATGAATGGTCCACTTTGCAAAATAATGATTTTAAGTGTGTATGTGCGATCTTTTATATCAATAATTTTCGAAATGAGCGGGTGAAAGTGAAAATGTAACTTATAAGCAGACAGATAAACATAAACCTGACGAAGGAAATACTAAGATATCGAATAAATCAACTAAAACGAGTGTCAACTTTTGCATCGTTTATTAGTGTGGTTTAATACTAGGGCTTAATAATTATATAATACAAAGACTGTTGAATAAATATCGTTATAAATTTAAACTAAAATATTTGTTTAACCCAAATTGTCAAAAAATTAAACGATAAGGCGAGATTTTTTTTTATTTCTTGCTTCTCGGATCCGCCGACCCGATTTCAAAAGCAAAAAAAAATTGTAGAATGTAACCGATATCATAAAAATGACCTCGTGAAAGGGTTTCAACCTGTTACACGGAATGCAAAAAAAAATAATTAATGTCGTGATTATCATGTAGTGATTAGGTTAATGTTGTGTAATATGATTTTTGTAAGTAATAATGCACTAAGATTTTAATATCAATGCCCATTTCCAGTTGTGAAATTCTAGTCGTTAATTTTTACTCAATTCTGTGTTGTTCGGGTTTTTTTTCCCTCCTCCAACCGGACACTTTTCCAAAAATGTCAGAGAACCAAGATAGAAAAAACTCTGGCCTATTGTCCCTTGAAAGCCAGCCTTCTTTGCACACAACCTGCTAGCACCTTCTGGCTTTCCGGGGCTATCAGCCTTCTTTGCACAAATGCTGCTAGCACCTTCTGGCTTTCCGGGGCTATAAGCCTTCTTTGCACACAACCTGCTAGCACCTTCTGGCTTTCCGGGGCTATCAGCCTTCTTTGCACACAACCTGCTAGCACCTTCTGGCTTTCCGGGGCTATCAGCCTTCTTTGCACACATGCTGCTAGCACCTTCTGGCTTTCCGCGGCTATCAGCCTTCTTTGCACACATGCTGCTAGCACCTTCTGGCTTTCCGGGGCTATCAGCCTTCTTTGCACACAACCTGCTAGCACCTTCTGGCTTTCCGGGGCTATCAGCCTTCTTTGCACACATGCTGCTAACACCTTCTGGCTTTCCGGGGCTATCGGCCTTCTTTGCACACATGCTGCTAGTACCTTTTGGCTTTCCGGGGCTATCAGCCTTCTTTGCACACAACCTGCTAGCACCTTCTGGCTTTCCGGGGCTATCAGCCTTCTTTGCACACATGCTGCTAGCACCTTCTGGCTTTCCGGGGCTATCAGCCTTCTTTGCACACAACCTGCTAGCACCTTCTGGCTTTCCGGGGCTATCAGCCTTCTTTGAACACAACCTGCTAGCACCTTCTGGCTTTCCGGGGCTATCAGCCTTCTTTGCACACAACCTGCTAGCACCTTCTGGCTTTCCGGGGCTATCAGCCTTCTTTGCACACATGCTGCTAGCACCTTTTGGCTTTCCGGGGCTATCAGCCTTCTTTGCACACAACCTGCTAGCACCTTCTGGCTTTCCGGGGCTATCAGCCTTCTTTGCACACATGCTGCTAGCACCTTTTGGCTTTCCGGGGCTATCAGCCTTCTTTGCACACATGCTGCTAGCACCTTTTGCCTTTCCGGGGCTATCAGCCTTCTTTGCACACAACCTGCTAGCACCTTCTGGCTTTCCGGGGCTATCAGCCTTCTTTGCACACATGCTGCTAGCACCTTCTGGCTTTCCGGGGCTATCAGCCTTCTTTGCACACAACCTGCTAGCACCTTCTGGCTTTCCGGGGCTATCAGCCTTCTTTGCACACATGCTGCTAGTACCTTTTGGCTTTCCGGGGCTATCAGCCTTCTTTGCACACAACCTGCTAGCACCTTTTGGCTTTCCGGGGCTATCAGCCTTCTTTGCACACATGCTGCTAGCACCTTCTGGCTTTCCGGGGCTATCAGCCTTCTTTGCACACAACCTGCTAGCACCTTCTGGCTTTCCGGGGCTATCAGCCTTCTTTGCACACAACCTGCTAGCACCTTCTGGCTTTCCGGGGCTATCAGCCTTCTTTGCACACAACCTGCTAGCATCTTCTGGCTTTCCGGGGCTATCAGCCTTCTTTGCACACATGCTGCTAGCACCTTCGGGCTTTCCGGGGCTATCAGCCTTCTTTGCACACAACCTGCTAGCACCTTCTGGCTTTCCGGGGCTATCAGCCTTCTTTGCACACATGCTGCTAGTACCTTCTGGCTTTCCGGGGCTATCAGCCTTCTTTGCACACAACCTGCTAGTACCTTCTGGCTTTCCGGGGCTATCAGCCTTCTTTGCACACATGCTGCTAGTACCTTCTGGCTTTCCGGGGCTATCAGCCTTCTTTGCACACATGCTGCTAGCACCTTCTGGCTTTCCGGGGCTATCAGCCTTCTTTGCACACAATCTGCTAGTACCTTCTTGCTTTCCGGGGCTATCAGCCTTCTTTGCACACATGCTGCTAATACCTTCTGGCTTTCCGGGGCTATCAGCCTTCTTTGCACACATGCTGCTAGTACCTTCTGGCTTTCCGGGGCTATCAGCCTTCTTTGCACTCATGCTGCTAGTACCTTCTGGCTTTCAATGGACAATATATCAGATAAATTATCCATTATATGAAAACAAATATTATACCAAAATGATAACTATTCATATACAGACATAAGTTGGACTTCGTTAACAGTGAAAGCAATACGTAGGCATATGGGCACGAAAAAAAAAATTAATTTTACCGAAATAAAATTGTACATCAGGCCTTCTTTATGAGATACTTAGGAGTCACATCAAATAAAACAAAATATACGTACGCTGGGGATTATTGAATGCTTTCGACAGTTGACAATTATTTTCAAGCTTATCGATAACCACTTGTGCACTTCACTCGATGTAACCACTTCCTAACGTCAAGATTGTCTCTTTAAATCGACTGTCAAACGGTGAAGGTTGCTTATAGACACACACCCAAGTTCTGACTTGTTCATTGGTCAAATGACGCACACCCCTAATGGAAATTGTGTGGATTAAACGACACACCCCCATGACCAGCGCGTGATCGTATTAGCGTGACAAATCATCGTTTAAAGCGCGATGGGGAAATTTTTTGGCTATCTTCCATCGGTCTAGAATTTTTGTGTGAACTATCTGTATTGTTAAGCAGTGAAATTGGCGTGTCATATTTTAGTATTTAGTACAAACTACAAACAGGAAAGAAAAGCACTACATGAAATTCGAAACTAATAACCGGTCGATGTCGTCTGCAAAGTGATCGTTAGCGAGATAAAGTAATAATTTTAGTTTGTCCACCAGCGATGAAACCATCCATTAGCCAGTCCGAAAAATAAGTAATTTTGTTTGTTTTCGTGGTATTTCGTTAATTGCGGTTGCCACTTGGTTCTGTAAACGAGGGCATACTGGTGTAAAGCATGGGATCGCCCAACATGAGTTCAACAGTTATTCACATAATTTATATGATTGCAAACAACACAATATTTGTCTATTTTCGGGTTTGTACGAGATCATGTATACAGAAAAGATGCTTTGTAATGTAAAAAAATTTCGTGATTATATAAATGCAAATAGTTGATTTTTTTTATTTAAACGTATTTAGCATTTGTAACGCTTCATGGTACACCTCTTTATGTGTACGGCAATAATCTTCATATTATATTGCGATGAAGATTGTTCGTATGTAATACTATAAAAATCACCAACAAACAACAACAACAAACAAACCAGCAAACAAAGAGTAATCGTGGAGGTCCCACACGACATATAAACGTTTCCAGCTTGATCCCTAATTGATCCCATTCAGATGATTGTCACGTCCTAGTTCCGTAAACCAATTTAATTATTTACGTTGGGTTTTTGGTGTCCCAAATTCATCATACAACCTTAAATGGAATTCAGATATTGGCCTTGCGAAAAATGCTTGAAGGGGACTTTATCCACCTGCTACTTAGCAATGAAGGGCGTTTTAATCAAGAGTTTATACAACGTAGTCCGGTTTCACACAAGAACTGCCACCTACCGGTTAAAATTACATCAAAATCAACAATTTGAGCGCTACTTAAAACTTTGGGTTGAACTTACGAATGTCTCTGCATTTATATTGTAGTTTTAAGTACAATTGCAAGATGCAAACACGTGTAGTTATCCAGTTTTTTCGCGTAAGTAGTGTACTTTCCACGTGACTATTAGCATATCGATTTTAAACGCATGTTTGGCATTTATTGCAATATGTTAAGGCCAAAGACTTTTTATTTTAAGTTTTTCAGACACTTTTGGTAAAAAAAAGTGTCCAGTCGGGCGCGGATGTTCCATATGTTTGTAAAGAATGTAAATTGAATATCCTAAATGAATATTTACAACTGATGCATACCTTGGTTGATTTGGTTTATACACGAACAGTCTCATTTCTCCATATATCGCATTTAATATTATTTATTTCGATATTGTTTAAAATAAAATAAATAAGTAAATTTTCATTATCAAATAGCGAACTCATTTTCATGTGGCTAGCTCCTAAAATAGTATTATGAAATGTTTCTATATTTGAAATAAATCAAAAGAATATCATTATTTCACGTGAAAGCAATGAGCTGATGAACTGTCCCATGTTTCAGATCAGTGCCACTTGAATAGCCGAAAGAGTCAGACTCATCCGCTCATCAACGTAAGTATGTTTATCTATACAAAGTAAAACTACCGGTAGTCTATTTGTTGATTTAATAGCCTCTACACGAAAATTTGGTAGAAACATCAGTATTTCACACAAAAAACAATGATGCAGAGCATAAATAGGCGCCGTGAAACTATGAAAAGTCCATAATGTTTAATATATCTTCATTATGTAATGTGCGTACAATTAAATCTTACCGCCTCATATTTTTCATCAGTGATTCTTGTTCAATCTAAATAATTTATTTAGTATTTGTCAGGCGAATCAAAATTTACAAGAAGTTACGTTGTTTCCAAGAACAATAATGACGGGCATGCATATCAGCGTTTCTCATATTTCTCATATGTGTATTGGAATAAGCATTTATACTATGTGTGCCAAATAAAAACAAACACCGGGGAACATTCATCGCAATTAAATATGATTTGACTTCATTTTGTGATAACAAAAACGTCAAGTTATAGTAAATAGTGGCGAATTAAATTTATATTCCTTCGGGAAAATACGTCTCAAGCGTTGTTTGTGTATAACTATTATAGTTTTAATGCATTCATAAAACGCACGTAAAGTAAAAATACCAAATTTAAGTGAAATTAAATTACTTATGTCCGAAGCTTCGGTCAGTGTCTATATATAGGAAGATGCAAAATATATTTATACATTGAATAGCCTCTACAGGAAAGGTAAAGAGAAAATGCAATTCTAAATAATTCTTAATAAATAGATCTACCAACCGTTATTCAAATAAACATGCATTTTAATGCATTCGTAAGACGCACGTAAAGTAAAAATACCAAATTTAAATGAAATTAAATTACTTATGTCCGAAGCTTCCGTCAGTGTCTATTTATAGGAAGATGCAAAATCTATTTATATATTGAATAGTCTCTACAGGAAAAGATAAGAGAAAATGCAATTCTAAATAATTCATTATAAATAGATCTACCAAACGTTATTCAAATAAACATGCATGGTAAGTTTATAAATATGTAATTCTCCATTTATTATTAATCTTATCGTCTATCGTTCTCGGGATGCTTGTTATAACGATTCAGTGTTGCTGACGTGTTTCTATTAATAGGCGCAGGTTAGTCAGCGATTGTATTCTATGGGAATGTTGCTACCGAATATGCGATTTTAACGGGGGATTTTCCCAAGGTCATGTTACACGACCTGTTAACACTGGCATGTAAATTGAAAATGAAAATTGAGCCAATGCAACTTCTGAGAAGGGAGCTCAGAACTGGAAATTAGTCATAAAACGTGAACAAAGTAAAGAGGTAGGTCTGGATTTTTCCACATTGGCTCATTGTTTTCATTTACCTCCGAAAAAGAATGGAGCCAATTTTGTACAGGCCGTGGTGGGGATTTCTTTTAAACTAGGAAATGTAATGTTAGGATTTGTTCATTTTTGGGACTACTGGCGGGAAATTGTCACAACATTTGATTGGATGTTCAGAAAGGTCAAAAGTTGGGTTAAACAGCTACGCCGAAAACAACAGGTCGGCGGATCCGAAAACCTAAAAATCAACTAACACTGGCCTTAATTCTCATCATCACAGTACTAGTATGGCAGATCTGGCAGTTATAACAGGGTTATTGATCACAGTATACTCGTGCAATTACCAGTATTGCATAAAGTTTATCTGGGTTTTAACATAGTTGTATATATCATTTTTACGTAGATTTACAAGTTACATGCCTTAATGTATGTAAAGTACATCCAAACAGACATGATATTTTACATTGCACCGTATATAAACCAAAACAATAAAGAGAGAGCGCGTGGCTTAAAACTCGCATTATTCTTTCCACATGGACCCAAGAGCGTAGTCCGCCCAATCAACAGAAAATATTTCATAACTTAATATAATTTCAGTTATTTTTATTTTAGTGTATGTCTATCTGTATCAACACTATTATCGAATGACCCTATACATGAATGTTATTGAACAGCAAACCTATGGCTGTATATAATAATCAATATATGTCATTAGTATACATATATAATGCCCCAGAATGATAGGTATTTACAGGGTTTGACCTTAACTTTTGGGAAGTGGTGGTCCACAGGACCGGCTATCTTCCAAGCCTACTAGTCCGATACTGTATGAACTGGTCCCGATAATCAAAATACATCAAACTGCATAGTACATACAATAGTTTAAAAATCAAAATGATTCTTAGAATTGAAAATTGAAAATAATAAGAGCACACATACAAATCTATTATTCATTATATTATATAACATATTTTCGCTCAAAATATTGTAAAACAGTGTTGCTTAAATAAAGATGAGATATCAAATTCTTGAACTTGACATAAATGTGACACCCATGCGTTTTCGTGTGCTTAGCAATCAAAATGTAATTAGAGCAAGTTAACATAAATATGTATCGTTATTTGATTGGGCTATTAACGTTTCTTAACGTTTTGCAATCATTCACGCAATGCGGAAATCTAGACTCTAATTTTGTTTACTTCGATTGTGTTATTTAATAAAGATACAATTAAAACTGCCTGTTGTAGACATTTTTAAAAAAATAAATTAGTGCTGAGTCGAAAAGTTGTTCAACTATTATTGAGCCAGGATTAATATTAACGACATCCAATTTTTGTACAAAGTATTCAGCCAAACTTCGGAATTTCTGTTTTTGGTCAAAGAAACATGTGAATAAATTTAATTGGTCCCGCTAATGTTGCACATTATAATTTGACTCCCAGCTGTTATTAACTTATTATTTTATACAATACATCTGTCGGTTGTTTTATTAAATTTGTGTTAAAATAATAAAAGGTCATTAAATGATTTAGTTAATTATTTTAAATGGACATTACTTCTCTAAAAAGCGACTATAATGCCCGTCAGATATACTTTCTTAAGTCAAAATGGTGTTAAGTTGATTTTACAACGTGTAACCTGCTGTTATAACATAATGATTGGAAAGTTGAAGAATCGGAAAACGGGCGATTTATACACGATAGCTTGTGGTAAAATGCCAATTAACAATATCGTCTCGGACGGTTCCCTGTATTCTTAATCACAAATGATAACTGAAGAATAACACAGTAGGTACCAGTCCAAAAACCACTGGTCACCGGACCGGTCGTCCTTCGAAGACAACCGATCGAAGCAACAAAACCAAAGGTCACGGACCGACGGACACGCGTTAAGGTCGAACCCTGCACTTAGAGCTGACCGACTTACTAGTATATACTTACTATTACGTTGACGATAGAAAATAAATGTGTTGACAAAAAGTATGCTAATCATTTGTACCAACAAGGACTTATTTCTTATTGTCCGCATTTTGACAGAAGAAAAGATTATTGCTGCGTAGAATACAAGCTTTAGATAATGGGACACCACAATCAGTGACGGTATTTGTAACATTTTCTTTATCGGTTATTTAAATGTTGCGCCGTCGATGGTCTGATAATGGGAACACGCAAGGTTGCACAAGGGTGAAGGTCGTTCATGACCCCCCCGAGATACTGTAACCTCATTGGTTGAAAATGTAAACAAGAGGACACACCTCCGAATGCCCAATGTTCACCATTTCAGGTCACAGAAAGTTGGTTTCTTAAAGGGGCATTCGTTTTACATTGACGAAGTTGTTGCCAAATTTGAAAAGGTGTAGGTTTTGAACCAAAAAATGGGAATGATTCAATCAAACGAAATTATAAAATAATAATAATTTCCATGTATCATATCATCATCTTCTGCAGCAGCAGCACCACCACCACCATCACGATAATCATCATCTTCTGCAGCAGCAGCACCACCACCACCATCACGATAATCATCATCTTCTGCAGCAGCAGCACCACCACCACCATCACGATAATCATCATCTTCTGCAGCAGCAGCACCACCACCACCATCACGATAATCATCATCTTCTGCAGCAGCAGCACCACCACCACCATCACGATAATCATCATCTTCTGCAGCAGCAGCACCACCACCACCATCACGATAATCATCATCTTCTGCAGCAGCAGCACCACCACCACCATCACGATAATCATCATTTTCATCATCATCATTAGGAGCGTCATATTATCATCAAAATAGTCAACGTCATTATTATAACATCATCGTCATCACCACCATACCTATGAAGTATAAACAATGTTAAATAAAGAACTTTTCTTCGGTACCTTAAACATAATCATCAGCTACCGCAATACCATCACAAGTATCCTCAAAAGTAGCTATAAAAACGAACATAAAGGAATAACATTATTATCATCATCATCATCATTATCATAATAATCATCATCATCATCATAATCATGATCATCATCACTGGCATCATAATCATTTGCAGTCTTAAAATCATCAAATTCTCTTCGTCATATCTGAACGCGTGATTTTCTATGAAGGCTGGTGTGCTTTTTAAAATCATTGAAAGCAAGGTGTATTTTAGTTTAGTTTAACCATATTTATTTTATTTCGATTTATTTGTAAGCCAGAGGCTTTGTGAGAACTATTCCTTTCCTGGGTAGAATCAGTACTTAGTGTTTTTGAGAAAGATCGCTTAAACGCTCCATGGGCCCATATTCCATAAACATCTTCAGTGAATCTTAAAATGTTGTCACTTAAGTTAAACATTTCACAATGTTATATTTAAAAAAAATGCATATGAATTAGTGAATATTTTTATATTTATTCATATAAACATTAATGCTTTAGATGCTGAATAAACGCTTAGCACAATGCACTTTATGAAAAAACACGAAATAAACAGTTAAAATAAAATGTTGATTGTAAGGTTAAGGATAAAATATTACTAAAGATGTTTCTGGAATATGGTCCTTGAGTAGGAATCGAACTTGAGATCTCCCATAAGGCAAACCCCTCATACATTACACAACTGTGAAAGTTGTACGTTTTAAAATCGTTTATTTTCAACAACTTATCACGATTTTTTTAATGTTAACGGATGAAATATCTGAAATCGTAAATTAGATTCACCATAAAATTTCTATGTGCCTTGATGATACTAAAGTTAGTGAAGCTGGAAACGTTGGGAACATTTGCGCCCCGCGTTAGACGCACGTTAGACGCAGTCAACGAGTGATCCGTAAATTTCCAGTTCCTTTTTATGGGGCTTTACTGTTTCTTTCCCTCTACACCTGTCATTCAAACATCAACAAGCTCCGCCCATTTCTTTAAGCCGCTAATTCTTCATTGCGCACATGTATATAAATCGCCGCGACTCCCTGTGTAAACACTCGAACTTTTAAAAGTTTTGAATGCTAACTTTTAACATTTTAAATAAGTTCAGCATTGGCGAACTTTATAAACTTTTTCAAATTATATTTAAGTAGTCCGCAGAAGCGAAGAAAATCTAAGTTCACAATCTTGCATTAGTTGCTGCTGCCGTCGCTGACATAAAACATCGCTCGATAAGAATGGATACAGTGGGGATCCTAGAGAAAGTGGGCATGATGGAGAAAAAGATGGGAACGTGGAAGAAGTTGGGAGTCATCGGCATCCCCGTCAGTAAGGGCCAGGTAAGAGATGCTCTTTTAATTTTTGTTATGAAATATGTGGGCAGTTTTACATGTAGTTTCAATGTCATTATTCAAATCAAGTCACAGCGCTCGATCTACTAGTAAAATTTTTGCGCTCGTAAATTAGCGTATACTATGATATAGTTTCAGTTATGAGAAAGTTGTAATTTGATCACATGTGGTAGTTTTAATTTTCTTTTTATTTTAGTTAATAATAATAATTTGGAAATTACAATGTATTTTGTTTTAGTTTTTGCGTGTTTGTAATAATAATGTATTCATAGCGCCATCAAGTTGATTTTACAGTATTTCTAAATGTAATCATACATCACTCGCTCATTCATTCATTATTCAGTCGTTGTTTCGTTGTTTTATTTACTTGTTTATTTATTTATTTATTTATTATATATTTATTTATTTCAGCTAAACTAATAATATCTAATAATATCTATAAAAAAATACTTAAAAGTCATTGATACGTTTAACCAAATTATATTCATATTTTGCAAGTTTACTGTCAGTGGCGTAGCTTCCACTATAGGCACGTGCCTATACATTTGTTCCAGAGATGAAAAATTTAAATATGCCAAAAATGCAATAAAAACATGAGGGGGGATGGGCGTGAGGGGATCTTTCTTTGCTGTGTTGATACTTCATTGTTTAACGAGTCGATTACGTCAGTATGATATAAATTTCGCGAAACACGCTTATTTTACAATTTCTTTGTAGAGACGGGGTTTAGCTGAAGTTAGTTGTTTGTAGCCACGTACGAGTATAAACACTCCTGGCCCAAGTTATCGCTTACATCGTCATTTTGTAGATTCATTATTGTGCCTATACATTTTTTAACCCAAGCTACGCCGCTGACTGTATTTAATTTAATGCAAGAATAATGTGTTATTTAAGCCTCAATACAACAAACATAAGGCCAGAGTTTGCTATGCCCCCGGCATCTTGATGCGGGATGCATATAGTGATTGTCCTGTCCGTCCGTCCGTCCTTCCGTCCGTGACAAGGTTAAGTAGATTTTACCGTTTCGTCTAGAATCAACACCGCTTACTACAACACTTACTTACACCGTTGTTTGCTTATGACCATTCCCTATTCCCCCATATCATCCAACCTCACTTTGACCTTGACCTTGACCTAATTTGCACTTAGAATAATTCAAATAAGCTGTTTCTTGGTTAACTAGAATTTACCGTTTCGTCTAGCGCCAACGCCGCTTGCAACAACACTTAGATATTTACACAGTTGTTACTTAAGACCGTTCCAAATCCACCCACATCACCCCAACTCATTTTGACATTGACCTTGACCTAATTTGCACTTAGAATAATTCAAATGGGCTGTTTCTTTGTTAACTAGATTTTACCGCTTCGTCTAGCACCGACACCGCTTGCGACAACACTTGGATACTTACACAGTTGTTGCTTATGACTAACCCCAATCCACCCATATCATCCAACCTCACTTTGACCTTGGCCTAAATTGGACTAAGAATTGGCTATCTAGTACCAACCTGGGGCATGTGTGTTTATCAAACACAGAATCTTGTTTATTTCGTGGTTCTCGGAAATTTTTGGAAAAGTGTCCGGTTGGAGGAGGGAAAAAATAAAAATAAAAACAACAACAACACAGAATTCAGTAAATTAATGACTAGAATTTCACAAATGGAAATGGGCAGTGATATTAAAATCTTAATGCTTTATTACTTACAAAATCACATTACACAACATTAACTGAATCACTACATGATAACCATGACATTAATATTTTTTTTGCTTCCGTGTAACAGGTTGAAACCCATTCACAAGGTCATTTTTACGATATCGGTTACATTCTACAATTTTTTTTGCGTTTTGGAAAAAAAACGGGTTGGCGGATCCGAGAACCAAGAAATCAAACAACTCTCGCCTTACATTTTCTTCAAAATGTTCCAAATGGATTAAAATGAATCCCACCACAGATAGTAGTTTTCCTATAATATATATTATATAGCGTAGCTATTGGAAGGTCGAAAACACAAATAAGCAGATTGTAGGTGGACGTTGACCTGCCTTAGACTCGAAATATAGATACTGTACTAAATCCATCAGAATATGCAGAGAAAACTTGACTAATATTTTACCGGGCTTTCATCGGTAATGCTAACATTGACGGCATCGTTATCATCTAGGCATCGGAGCCTGTCGTTTAAATTGATAGTTACAAGGATTTTCGTAACATAGTATGTAAGGTTCTTCATAAAACACCAGGTCAACTTAATCACCTTAAACACAAGTTATGTGAATATTGGGCAGAGGTCATTGCAAGTTTTTTGTGGGGGATTGCTGTATAAGATAGAATCCCCGTGAACTCTGTATACAATGAAAATACACCACACATCATATACGACGCTTGATTTTGATAACATCTTGTATTTTCTAGTGACTTGACGAGACCGAAATGCCCGTTAGGTAATTGCCCAAAAGGGTCATTTGACACTTTGGATTTCATGACCGGTACTAGTATCTTTAATATTCTAGCGGCGGGACGGGACCGATAAGGGACCGCAGTCGCTCCGCGACGGCGGTTTGATAGAGCGGCTCAAGAAGATCGGTTGCGAAGTGAAGGACTACGGTGACGTCGACTTCGGCTACATCGACGACGACGAGCCGCACGAGAAAGTAAACAACCCGAGGAACATCGCACGTGGCTCGCTGAAGGTATTTACCAATAAACGGTTCCAAAAATTCCAATCATATGCAAATCAACCTAGTATTTTATCCAAACATTGTTCTCGAATATTACGAGTAAAACAGTTAACCTATTTTACACAAAGAGCACGTGGTAAAGCTTGTGCCGTGTTTGTGATTATCGATGAATGAAAATTAAGCCTTTAAGCTGGAGTGAATTTAAATGGTGGTGGCAAAAATACTGGATCTATTCGAACGGTTGCATTGTATGGATAGTATATGTACCGGTATATATGTTATTTTGTTAAATAATATTATGTTATGTTCTTTACGTAGACTGCGGCCCAGGTGGAGCGCTGTTTGCGGACAGAGGGACACTGCCTGGCGATAGGAGGCGATCACAGCATGGCGATCGGAACCATATTGGGGCATGCGCGCGTCCACCCGGATATGGCCGTGCTCTGGATAGATGCGCACGCAGACATAAACACGCCTCTGACGTCAGAGAGCGGCAACATCCACGGGATGCCGCTGTCCTTTGTCGCCCACGAGTTGGATCCCTACGTCCCCCATATGCCCGGATGGGATGACGTTCAGCCATGGTGCCTGATATTTAAACTTTTTTTCAAAACGCATACATTCGTTTATTTCATTTTAAATACTATGTATTAATTGATATTTGAACTTAAAAAAGGGATTTAACGTAATAGCAGTTTCCGTAAGTTTCGTCCACTGAAAACCCAATGGCTTATCACCATAGTTTCAAAGAAGGTTGATGAGGCGTAAAAAAAAAAGTTTGTTTCAGGTAACATGCCCCCAAAAATTAGGGTAGGTAGGTCGGGATTTTTTTTTTTTGCTAATGGTCAACTTAAAGAATCTAACACGGAATAAATATTCAAAACATATCAGTAATATCCTAAAACATTGTTTATAAGTGGATACTATCAAAATAAAAGACTTTTTTTTATCCAAAACACATTTAATTATTGAAAAAGGTAAATAAAACAAAAATCAATCTGACAAACCCAATAAAATGTTCCAGTGTCGGGGCATTTTTTTATGGTAGGTCGGGTTACCTGACACAAACATATTTTTTTTTTTACGCCTGAGCCATTTGGCTTACAGTGCACGAAAAGTCATTTTTACATGTAGTTTGACGTGGGTTTACATGGCGTCTATAGAAAATGACGAATGCATTACATTAATATAATTAAATTTCCTGAGATGTATATCAAAGTCAGATTGATAGTTGCGTATTACGAATGTCAGTATCAACGTCGACCAGATCGCGTGGATCGGCCTGCGAGACGTGGACCCCCTCGAGAGAAAGATCATCGACAAGTTCGACATGAACGCCTACAGCATGCACGACGTGGATCTGCACGGAATCAAGAACGTACTGGATATGGCGCTAAAAGCCGTGGACCCAGAGTGAGTGAAACGAATTATTTTTTCGAATTGTTGCCCTTGACCTATTTAGTCAATTGTGAATTACCTCCCTTAGTTTACAGTGAGCGATTTAGAAATGAAATTTTCAAATATTTCATTTGCATACAATGGAAACGACAATAACAACAATGCTTCTACCACTGCTTCTGCTACTACAACTGCTGTTGCCACCACCACTACCAACAACAAGAACAACAATAATATTAATAATAATGTTGCTGTGGCTACTACTACTACTTATACTACTACTACTAGTACTACTACAACTACTACTACTACTACTACTACTACTACTACTACTACTACTACTACTACTACTACTTATAATAATAATAATAATAAAGAGTCCGTTTTTCTCCAGTGGTACCAAGCCCATCCACGTGAGCTTGGACGTGGACGCCATGGACCCCGTACACACCCCAAGTACCGGAACTCCCGTTAGCGGCGGCCTGTCGGTCCGGGAGGTGTGCTACATAGCGGAAGTGCTCGCTCTTACCGGTAAGTATTGCGTTTGAAGTTTAACTGAACAAGGTCCGTCATAGGTTTACGAAGACGAATAATGTGTTCTTTCAATCCTTGACAAAATACGGTACTAACTACTTCTAAGATACACAAGTAGTTGTTTTTCCATGTTGACAGAATAAGTTTAGAACTATTAACAAAAAATTATCTTATTTTACAGGTCGGCTGGCAATGATTGACATCGCCGAAGTAAATCCCGCAATTGGTGACGCCAAGGACGTCGACCTTACCGTACGCACCACCATTGACGTCATCGCCAGTTTTTACGGACAACGGCGTCAGGGGATCGCTCCCACCGGTTCCGACATCCCTCAGGCGGCGATCCGACGCAACTCGCTTATTAACGCACTTTAGTGCAGTGACAGTGTTTTCCATTTGTTGATGTCCTTGATATGTTCTTGATTAATACTCAATATAGACTGAGCAAGTGTTGCAGTTTTAAATAATATCATTTTGGCTCTTTCTGTTGGTATTTTATTGACTGTTGCTTTTGCATATTGTAGTTTTATTTGTAAAACGTTTAACCTAAGCGCGTGCGGAGATATTAAGTTTCATAAACAAGCAATACTAAAAATATTGTTCGCTACACGTATACCTTTGAAATAATCTCCGGATACCTTTGAAGTAGTCCTTATTGGGGTTAGCATGATTTATCCGTTTATTACCGCTCTTGGAAAACGCTGAACAATGAGCAAATTAATCGCAGTTGGACGCCTTTCCACGATGCAACAAACAACGATCCCTAATTTACGTCCCCATATTACCAAGAAATTCATTCAGCCATTGTTATTTCAACATGTATATTCATGTACATGTATCAGTAATATTATTTAACTATTGTGTTACGAAACGGGTGCCATTTGTAGAGCATAATAATAAAAAGACCATCAACATTCTATGACATAACCAACTAAAAACACCAGGCCTCACGACTACGAGCATTCTTAAGCGTAATCTTCGTCTTAATCCTAAATAATAAACCAATGGAAATCAAAGCGCAAATATTACGAGCAATCTCATTGGTCAATATTTTAAGTTGAGACTAAGTTTGAGAACGTTTGTAGTCGTGGGACCTGCCTATATTTTAACGTCCAAATAGACGTTATACACAGTCGTGGCGTACGGTTCCAATTCCAGAAGCATCTTAAGTGCACCTTAAAATATGCGTCTTAAATTATGTTAAAAAGTTAGGTTCTTTAATGTTCCTAAAACTACATGTTAATTTATAAACACCTTTACCGTTAAGAAAAGAACAGAGATTAATTGCTAGCTAATAATAAACAATTAGCTAAATGTCGTAAGCACGTGGAGTAAATAACTATTAAAAGACAAATTGAGAAGTTGAAGATAAAATTATACTCGCGACATTTCTGTATTTGTATAATCGTGTAACATCAACGAAAAAGCAAAATACATATCTGTAAATTGTTTTGTTATAAAGTTGAGAAATTGTGAATATTATTATTATCTGCACTGTGTGGTTTATAATATAGACTGGCAATCATACATAGTTATATTAATTAGTTTGATATGCAAAAAATAGTTTGATAGGTCTCACTATTTACGTATTGCTGTAAAAATGTAATCTGCACTGTTTTTATTCATATAATGTATTTGTAGTAAGCATGCATATTGTCGCATATGGTATACAAACTCTAATTGTATACACGTTAAATTAAGGTTTAAATCTCTGCATGTATAACATCATTACTTTGTATTAAATACAATCATTTATTGTTAAATAAATGTATATTACGATTTACGACCTTACTCGATTTAAGGTTTTAACACTTGTTACAACTGAAAATATTTGTTTACATCATTGTTAAAATAAAATATATTTGACTGTACATGGTATTTGCAATGTTCTGTTGGTAAATATCGACTGACCTCATTTGACTTTTGGTGTGAATTGAAGACAGAGATACATGCTGCATAGTGTTATCTTCCGATTCGCACACTACTAATAACTCGCAAGTGTCGTAGTTTTTAAATGTACTTCGCGGGATGCGTACACTGAGATAACATGGTGATAAATAACCTATCCCTGAGGTTAACTTGACCCTGTACGTTTAAAGGGATTTATTCGCATTTTTATGATGCTGAGCAAATGTGTTTTCATTTGAAAAACGTGAAAATATGAAAATTTGAGGAAAAAACAAGTATTCGAAAACAATAAAAACTACGAAATAAATACGTCTGGATCGTGAATCAGACCTGACACATCTCAACTGAAAGATAAGAGTAAATAAACTCTCCGACGTGTTACCTAGTAAGATCGTTTGTAGTTTTGAAAAACAAGTTTTTAATAATATTGGTTTTTAGAATGTTGGCGGAAGCCAACGGTCTTTTGAGAGGGTAATTTCCAAAACAGGTATCGCGGAAAACTATTTCTTTTCTTTGCAGGCTATTAGTCAGTCAACTCGAAACCAGAAAGGGTCCTTCTTCAAAACAGCAAAATTTCACACCCGTTTTCTTATATTTTAATTATTTAAAATAAAGTATGTAATATGTATTATAACGTGTATATCATGTGATTTATTACAATTACAGTTTGTAAAAAGGTCAATTCATAAAAAAATAGCTTTAATGACAGTCCTTTTTTTAAATAAATATTTACTTGTATGTAACCGAAATATTTACCGGAGTGTCCTGGAATAAGACCACCAAATTAATGCGCTACATCGGTTATTTTTTACTCGTTGCGAACGTGTTTTTTCTTGTAACCAATTCTCATTCTGAATTTTTTTTAAACACATTACTGCAATTTATTACTATTAAACTGTACTGTGGACAACCGAGAGCTGGCATCGTATGATCTATTTTGACTCAGTAGGCTACGAACAAAGATCTATAACTTAAAAATTAGTTTTCACTATGATGTCGCATACTATTGAATAAGAAGCCAAATTATGGGTGGGAAATTGAACTTCATTCAAACAAATGTTTCCTTGTAGCAAAAATGCACTCATATTTAACATGCTTTTATACCATATTTCTAAAGGTTTTCTTTGCTTTTCGGTATTCAGTAACTGTGATATCAGAACGCTGACTGGTGGGCGGAGCCTAATATGCAAAGTACTATGCAATAAGTAGCGTGCTGTATATTGAAATTTAGTTGTAATATATACGCACGCTACTTATTGCACTGTAAGTTTTCACATTAGGATTGCGCACCAGAAAAATTGAAAGAACTGTTCTGTATTGATTTTTTTTATTAAAACAAATAAACTCTTAACAGTGAACGGGGTGAATATGTCCAACTCAACAAGTTATAAACAATTAGAAATTGAATGTGCAGCCTGTGAATGACACAGATCCGGAGGCGTTCGCGAGCTTGCTTGTAATGTCCGTTAGAGCACTACTTTTCTCCACTGATACTAATTCCTGTTTTATTATCTTGTCACATTTCACTTTGGCATTAGGTTCTAGAGCAGCCGATACCTCCTTAAGAACTGTCTCTACCGCCCGCTTGTACTTCCGAACGCCAGCCGTAGAGCGATGGCCAGTGCGCGCCATGATCTCCTGCTCGTCCACTCCTTTATTGTAGAGTTCTGTGGCGCACGTACGCTTTCCGCTATGATTTGTGAACCTGCCCTTAAGACCGCCCAGGGCAGCAATGTCCTTCATGAAGTTACCAAGGGTATTGACTCCCACAGGATGCTTGCCGTACCTAAGACCATCACAAGCAAGTGGCCTGCGATAGAACGGTCCAGAATTCCCAAGCGCATCCAAGTAACTAATGAAATGGTCTGATATCGACCTGGGGCCTGAAAATAGAACAACAAGAAAAAAACTCAGTATGGGTCCGAATTAACTGTAAAACATAAATTCCTTTCCCTATATTTTGCTCTTGCAAATGAAGTAAAAATGTATTAGTTATGTAATATTAAAGTTCACATCAATAATCCTGGGTTCAAAACTCATATACCGGTAACGTGTAATTTTAAATCAGAATGGACGAGTATAAGGAAACAAAATAAACGGAAATAAACAACGTATAAAAAGGCCACATGTTGTTCTGTCAATGATAAGTTTTATTTTGTTGTATTTTATATGATGGCTGATTTCTGCCATGTCGTTTTGACGTGTTGGCGCCTTTAAAGGGCGCCAAAACGACAACACGCCCGAACGACAAATACCTGATTTGTCGTATCGGCGCGCATATTTGTTCTGGCGTGACGGCGTGTTGGCGGCCTTCTAACGCGCCAACGCGCCACAACGATCAAATAAGGCGCCTCAGATTTGTCGTTCTGGCGTTGTGGCGGGTTTGAAGGGCGCCAAAACGACAACACGCCAGAACGACAAATAAGCGCGCCGATACGACAATTGAGATATATGTCGTCCTTTCGTTTTGGCGTGTTGGCGCCTTCCGCTAAGCATGCACGCCAAACGAAAGGACGATAAATACCTTATTTCTCGTATCGGCGCGCTTTTTGTCGTTCTGGCGTGTCGGCGCGTTGGCGTCCTTCAAGCCAGCCAGAACGCCAGAACGACAAATCCGAGGCGCCAACACGCCAAATAATGGGCACCAGAACGAGATATTTATGTGTCTTGTTGTCGTTCTGGCGGGTACAAACTTGTCGTTTTAGCGCTCTTACTTTGTCGTTCTGGCGTGTTGCCGCGTTTGAAGGGCGCCAACACGCCGACACGCCAAAAGGACAAGTACCTTCATTTGTCGTATCGGCACATATATTTGTCGTTCTGGTGTGTCGGCGTGTTGGCGCCCCTCAAAGGCGCCAACACGCCAGAACGATATGGCTCAAATCAGCCACCATAGTCTTATCATGTCCAAGGTAAATTAATTTTGTAAAAACGGAATTTTGTTTTGTTCAAATGACAAGTTCTTGTTGTTGAGCTAAAAATAACGTGCATTCACTACAATGACGGAAAGCAAATACCGACACGATTAGACATAAAAGCATGCATGAAGGACATTGAAGTTGATAAGTTTATTTGAGGTGTAGACATAATGACACGTCTTCTTGACATAACAACATATTCTTTTGACAATTTCACCTAATCATAGCACATGATGAAACACTGCTTTAACATAATAAAACGTCCTTTTGACATAATAACATATTCTTCTAACAAGTTCACCTGATAATAGCACATGATGAAACGCTATTTTAATATAATAACTCGTCTTTTTGAATTAATAATACATTCCATTGACAAGTACACCTGATCATAGCACATGATAAAACACTGCTTTAACATAATAAAACGTCCTTTTGACATAATAACATATTCTTCTAACAAGTTCACCTGATAATAGCACATGATGAAACGCTATTTTAATATAATAACTCGTCTTTTTGAATTAATAATACATTCCATTGACAAGTACACCTGATCATAGCACATGATGAAACAATATTTTAACATACTGACACGTCTGTTTGACATAGTAACATATTAGTTTGACAAGTTCACCTGATTCTAGCACACGATGAAACACTATTTTAACATAATGACACGTCTTTTTTACATAATAAAATATTTTTTTGAAAAGTTCACCTGATCATAGCACATGATGAAACACTATATAACATAATGACACGTCTTTTTGACATGATAACATATTCTTTTGACAAGTTCACATGCTAAATTATTATTTTAACATAATAACACGTATTTTTTACATAATAAGACAATATTGAACAAGACAACACGAATCATGACGACATACGACCGTCATAGCGTTCCATACATCAAAATCCAGAAATTTCCACTTCTCGTGATCTAGTTTTATGCCATGAATGAAAACCCGGATATCGGTCTGCTATATAAACCACGCATCGGTCTGCTATATAAACCACGCACCTCGTAGTATCTGGTCAATATAAAACGCAAAAAATGTACGCGATATTGAAATAACTGATACTTATAGACAATACGTTATAGTTAAACGTTTTACTTTACTTACTAGTTGAACGTTTTGTGCATATTGTACTTTGTATTAATTTGAATATAAAGCAGAATGTCGATTTACGAAGAAAGGGAGAAAACCGATCTTGAAGCGATGCCAGACGTGATTAGATGGAAGACACTCGGAGTAGTGGGGGTTCCAGTGAGCAAAGGGCAGGTAAGGCATATTTTCTTTATTAGAATATTTAAGTGAGCAAAGGGCAGGTAAGGCATATTTTCTTTATTAGAATATTTAACCTACATTTTGAGCCAATGGGCTGGATTGCACCCATTAAATGAAACACTTACTCAGTAAGAGCATGTTCTTAGTAATAGTTAAGAACATATTAAGTAAAACCTTATTGGTCAAGAAGGGACGGAGCGAGCGCAGAGAAACGAGCCCCTTCTTATCAAGCATTTACTGAATATGTTATAACTTAGAATGGTCGTGCTCATGCCTCGCCTTCTTAGAATATGTAGCAAGTATTTCCATGTATGGATATCTACTAGTCGCAAGTACATGTACATGCACACGACCAATAAAAATGTAGGTTATATTCTAAGCAAGTTGTAGGTTATATTCTAAGCAAGTTGTAGGTTATATTCTAAGCAAGTTGTAGGTTATATTCTAAGATAAGTTCGCTCTGTCCCTTCTTAACCATTAAGAGGCTTAATATGTTCTTACTATTACTTAGCCTTATTTCACAGCGGATGTACATTGCATCATAGTCTTGTACAATATACAACATACAAGGTCAATGCACGCCTTTGAAGCAAAATTAGAAATAAGTGCCTTACGATTAGGTTATGGTCACCCTCGGTTACCCGGGGTTGATTCATTACGTATACTACATGTATCACCCCTGGGAAAACTCGAGTGTAACGGCATATCACACGTGGGTATTCGACGGTGTGTAATGGTTAGATTGTCGAAAAGTTACATTTTGCATACGTTTATAATACAATTATAAAAACATGTATAATGAATTGCGATTTGTAAATTGTGTATTGTAAACTACATGTGTCACATATCAATTAATGGTTAAGTAATACATTTGTACACCACACACTATTACACATTATTTACTATTATTTCTGAATGCAATTGTCTGTCGTATACACTTGGCAAACACTCTTAAACAATAATGGAATTCCCATTACAGTTTGAAAAGTTTTAAAAGCTATGTAAACTCGTTTGTTAAAGCTGAATTCACAATATTGTAATTATATCTGTATGTTGCTTACAGCGACGTGATGGTACAGAGAAAGGCCCACAGGCGTTGCGCGACGGCGACTTGATAAAGAAACTGGAGAAACTCGGATGTGACGTCACAGACTACGGTGACGTCGACTTCGGCTACTTTGACGAAGACTTGCCGTACGACCACGTACGTAACCCGAGAAACGTCGCCACCGGATCATTAAAGGTACATTTTCAGACATTTAAATTATTTCTTGCTGATTGTCATTTCAATGGTTTACCCTTTTCTCGCGAAGTTGTTATCTTGATTTATTTCCGTGGTGTTTATTTTATATTTTAAATCCTTAGATTCCTTGCGTTCTAGACTGGCGCTTAGAAACAAAACTTACTAAGTAGCCAAATTTATGGAGTTTGCAAAAAATATCTTTTATTTTGAAATATTTCTCCAAAAATACGCGACAATGTACATGATTTGAAAGAATTTTCAAACTTTCATTAAGCATTGGCTTTTTGGGGGCTACAGGTAACGCTAACATAGCTTACATTCTTTCTTCCTGTTTTAGACAGCGGACCAGATTGAGCGCTGTTTGCGGGAGGAAGGTCAATGCCTCGCGCTCGGCGGCGACCACAGCATGGCGATCGGAACCATCATGGGGCATGCGCGCGTCCACCCGGATATGGCCGTGCTCTGGATAGATGCGCACGCAGACATCAACACGCCGCTGACGTCAGAAAGCGGCAATATACACGGGATGCCTCTGTCGTTTCTAGCTTACGAACTGGACAACTATATCTCTTATTTGCCTGGATGGGAGGAAATTAAACCATGGTATGTTCTCATAATTTCTTTTTTGTTCCCGTGCGTTGTTGGTGGTAAACGTTTCGGTGACATAATTATGCGTCAGTAAGCTGAAAAAAACACAATCTGAATTAAAGTCACATGGTTATTTTTCAAAGTTTGGCTATTGACCAAGTGTATTCGTATTTTACATCCTGCATTTTCAAAAATCTTAAAAAGAAAAACTTGAGAGCAGTTACAAGAACATCTTGACTACATTACAAGAAATATGCTAATTAAATACTGAATTAATATATGTCACAATGGTAAATCATTGACAGTGTTAGGTACACTTTTACAAGCACTGAATGCCGCGTATTTGTCATTCCAGTATAAGTGTGGACCAGGTGGCGTGGATTGGTCTAAGGGACGTGGACCCTATGGAAAGGGCCATCATCGAGAAGCTCAACATGAACTCTTTCAGTATGCAGGAGGTGGAACACCACGGCATCAAGGGAGTCCTGGACATGGCGCTGGAGGCCGTGGACCCAACGTAAGTTTGATCCCCTTTTTATCTGTGTTTTCCATACGTTTTACCATGGATGTTTTCTTAAGGGTGTTGCGATTAACCTCATCAAAATACGAGTATATGACTTAAACGATCGAGAAGTTAGAGTCAGTATATTCCAACAATGTTACCACTTTTGCATGACTATAAATGGACATAAGTTGGTTTCATTGTCAATGTTGTAAAATCGTCTGCATTTTTCTTATTTTTTTAATCTAAAAGTACGTCTTTGTTAAGCGGGTTATATGTATTTTATATATGAGAAATGATTATACTATTTTAAAAGATATGACTTATTATATTAAATATTGTCCAAGTTGAATTGATTGTTGTCATTTAACTTAACTAAAAATGATTATTTTCATATCAGTGGTACCAAGCCAATCCACGTGAGTTTTGACGTCGATTCGATGGACCCCGTACACACGCCGAGTACCGGAACTCCCGTCAGCGGCGGCCTGTCACTCAGAGAGGTGTGCTACATAGCGGAGATCCTCGCTCAAACAGGTGAGCTTTAACTCTTTGCTCATTTATCACTGATTTATGTGTAGAAAATGTGAATATGATATCACCATAATAAGATTTCCAACGGTCAAAATTAACTATTTGGTTAATTATCAACGAGTCAAATGAAAAAAAACAACAAAACTTTAATTTGATTATCAGCTTAATGCGATTTCCTAGTAAAAAAGCAAATATTTTCCTTCTATGTTAAAATATTTTTGTTCTCTTATAATTATAATCTATTAGCAGTATCGATATTAAATGAATTATTTTTGCATTAATGTTAAAGAAATAGTGTTTTGTGTAAACATTTTAAATACAAATGTAACTAGCTGAGGTTCACATATCCTTGGTTACCAAATTCAGAAAAATAATAAACACTTTTTAAAGTGTGTGTTTAAAAATTTCAATGGACATTTTCATTACATTGGGTTAACAATAGTTTCAAAAGTTTTTTTACAGCGGTAGATCTCGTCAAAATTTCTCTGTGGAACAGGCCCAAGTTTACACAATGAACAGTATTTTAAATTATCCAACAGAACACCAAACTCGATCCGACGTCCCGCTCTCCACTCATCTCGACTGATTATTTTTTCAAGTTTTTGGTGTGAATGAATGTTATTTCACAGCAAGGAGCACGTATCTCCTTCACGCAGATATGTTTTTATATACGATTAATTATGTTCAATAATACTAATAATCCGTGGACGTTTATTTATAACTATTTTAACTTAAGTGTAAGGAAATACACCAGAAATATCGCGAAAATGTCATGATTAAATGTAAACAGAAATTCCCAACAATGATGTCATTTGAAGGTATTCCCATGTCAGAGTACCTTGTTTTTTCTTCAAACTACATTTTAACTTTCATCTTTAAAGAAAAATAAGCATTTATTTCACACATTTAATTGAAAATAACTCAACATTCGAAAAGTAATGTTTATTTCGCGAAAATAATTTCTGTTTCGGATCAGATCGATTAGATTTACTGTTAGTGGCGAATGGGCCGACGTTAACCGATATTTCGCGACTTTTTCCGAAGTCATTAGGATCTTTCTACCTTAAGTAAACGTAACACTTTGCTGAATCAGCATTGCTTTTGATTTGTGCAAGTAACCTACAACATAGTTTGTAAATTTGATTAAAGCAGATTTTCTTAGTACTTAATATATAACGCAATTCAATGACTTAATTTGTGATGTTCTTTATTTCAGGTCGGCTTGCCGTTATTGACGTAGCAGAGGTGAACCCCGCCCTGGGCGACAAGAGAGACGTCGACCTCACCGTCAAGACCACGATTGACGTCGTGTCGCATTTCTACGGTCAGCGACGTCACGGCAACCCCCCCCCTACGGCGCCGAGATTCCGCTGCCCTTGACTAAACGAGTTCCGTTGAAACCACGAACTGTTGGAACATGTTAGACAATAGAAACTGTTGTCCGCAGAATTGGGTTATTTAAATCGAGGACTCAGAGTTATAATGTTAAAAACTTTGGTCTCTAGTTTTAGGGCAGATATTTTGCACTGACTCGGAAACCGATTTGGTTCTGACTTTATCATTGCAATAGAAACCAGGTGATTTTTAATATAATTTAATGCGTACAGACATGTAATGTTAGCGCGAAAATAACTGCATAACTTACATATATCAATATTACCTAAGGCATTAATATACAATGTATTTAAATGTGTCTCTAAAACAACTACGCGATTCAACAGTAACTTCAACTGCGCAGTAAATATTTACATTAACTACGCAATTCAACGTTTACATAGGGAAAGAAATAGTATCACAAAAGGTACAGTGTGCTGGTAAAAAGGAGCAGGGTGGAAATCCGGACCAGTCTGTTGACGTTTTCTAATAATTTGCTAAATCCTGGGTATTTATTAGTCTTATGCTTGTAATTAAGGTGTTTAAGCATAGTCTATTAATTTGTCATTAAATATTTGCAAAAATGTATTACATTTAAAAACATATTCAACATTTCTGTGTTGACCAGCCCAGAGGGGCAGCAGGGGGGGAACCAAAAAGGAGTAGGGCGCAGCACCCTGCTATTTTGCTCTAGATCTTTCCCAAGATTCCACTATACAGTAACTACCCAGTTCAACGTTTATAAATGCGCAATTCAACATTCTACTTACGTACGCAGAATATCTTCTACTTAACATTCCATTTTATGTACTTAATAAGAGTGACGAAGTTATTTTCAAATGAAAGCGGTTTGGACGCGCTGACATTGAATGCTCTTATTTTTGTGGTCAATAAGCCTACTTTTTAGGTTTATTGATCCGCAAACAGTGGTTTAAACCGGATTTTACGAATTCTTTTTCTCAAGTGCAATATCAAATGTTTGCAATTTCTATCAATCGGTTTGTTTGTCTGTGACCAGTTTAAACTGGAATTCCTTGTCCATGTTCGATGTTATTTATTTATTCATGAACTGTTTGATATACTAAATATTGATCTGATATGGCCATGAACTGTCTGATATACTAAATATAGATCTGATATGGCCAATGGTAACTGTATATCGGAGTATCTTAGTTGTCATGCAAATGTTTCAGCCAGTCCATTGTTATTTGCTCACAAAAATGATATTGCTGTTTATTATACAATTCACACTATCCAAATGTTAAATGTGCTTTAGTGTGATTTAAGCAACAAAAGACAGTGTGTATGAAATGATCGTTTGAATGTAGTATTTATATGCGGTATTGTTTTTATTAATTTGTGTACTAGCTTTTTTCTACTACATTGTACTCAGGTTATTGTGTAATCACGATATATTTTAAATAGTGTGTTAGTCAGAATTATATATATATGATATAAATCCGTGTTCAAAAGCTGGTATTACAACGTGTTTCAAAAGTATGAAATGGCACGCATATGTATATGCCTTGTTTTAGCATAATTGTAAATGTTTGTAATATCATATCATATATATTATATGTGTAAATGTCTGCACGATGAAATTGATGCTGTACATATATATTATAGCTCTACCTCGGTGAAACGTTTGATATTCACATATGCAGCGATACATTCCAGTTATATATTGGTACTTTGTCTCAACTGTTGTTGTTGTCGTTATTATATTTAAATAAACGTTACAACAAAACAAATAAAGTCTTCCTTGTTTTCTTAAGCGTTTCTTAGTACGGACCCAGCAAACATTTCATATCGGTCCGACATTTATTTCAATATCGGCCCGACATCGGTGTTTATATCGGCCCGAGGTCGGATGTGCAACACGGCTCGATGTCGGCCCGATATCGGCGATACCGTTCTTGAGCCAGCGTGGTGCCGACATACTTTTAACCATTCCTCAGTCCCTGTCTAGCCTCAATTATTTTTAATTGTTGTTGGTAGTGTTAAGGCCCTACCATTAAACCCTTAAATAAATGAAAGAAAACGTTCTTCAAACTTTTATTTTAACATTCTTTTCAACCAAACTGGAACAAAGAATTAGTTTATGATACTACTGACTTAAAACTGAAAGTGTAAAATAATATACTGATTCATTTCAACATTTTTTATTCTAATGGTGTAAAACTAATTAATATATACACTGACTAACAACAAATGTAAAACAAATTATTTAAACTGTCTATATAATTATACTGGTACAGAAACTGAAAAAATTAACATATTTAAACAAAATGTTAAATGAGAAACAGACTGAGTATTGTATTTTGGTAATGGAATATTCAGCAAATGTAAATAGAATAGAGAATTATGCAAAAAAAAACGAACGTATCAAACATGCAGTAAGACTAGTCAGCAAAAGAGAACATAGTCATACCATACACAAAAAATAGTAACAAGTAAGACTAGTCAGCAAAAGGAAAACATAGTAGCCATACCATACACAAAAAAATAGTAAACAAGTAAGACTAGTCAGCAAACTAGAACATAGTAGTCATACCATACACAAAAAAATAGTAAACAAGTAAGACTAGTCAGCAAAAGGAAAACATAGTAGTCATACCATACACAAAAAAATAGTAAACAAGTAAGACTAGTCAGCAAAAGAGAACATAGTAGTCATACCATACACAAAAAAATAGTAAACAAGTAAGACTACTCAGCAAAAGAGAACATAGTAGTCATACCATACACAAAAAAATAGTAAACAAGTAAGACTAGTCAGCAAAATAGAACATAGTAGTCATACCATACACAAAAAATACAGTAGTTATACGATACACAAAAAAATAGTAAACAAGTAAGACTAGTCAGCAAAATAGAACATAGTAGTCATACCATACACAAAAAAATAGTAAACAAGTAAGACTAGTCAGCAAAAGGAAAACATAGTAGTCATACCATACAAAAAAAAATAGTAAACAAGTAAGACTAGTCAGCAAAAGAGAACATAGTAGTCATACCATACACAAAAAAATAGTAAACAAGTAAGACTAGTCAGCAAAAAAGAACATAGTAGTCATACCATACACAAAAAAATAGTAAACAAGTAAGACTAGTCAGCAAAATAGAACATAGTAGTCATACCATACACAAAAAATACAGTAGTTATACGATACACAAAAAAATAGTAAACAAGTAAGACTAGTCAGCAAAAGAGAACATAGTAGTCATACCATACACAAAAAAATAGTAAACAAGTAAGACTAATCAGCAAAAGAGAACATAGTAGTCATACCATACACAAAAAAATAGTAAACAAGTAAGACTAGTCAGCAAAAGAGAACATAGTAGTCATACCATACACAAAAAAATAGTAAACAAGTAAGACTAGTCAGCAAAATTTCCCGATATCATGTGTGTGGGTCACATTCCCAAAATGCTGAAAAAAAGCCCTAAAGTCAGATCATTCCTTTTAAGATAAGTAATCATTTTATGCAGTATAAAGCAGGCAGTATTTGTTAATGAATACATTGCAGTAGGACAGAGCAATAGATTGCTGAGTGATATATAATGGAATACGTTTGCTGGGACTTATTTACATTTATGGTTATAAATACCTTAAACTAACATCTATTAAAATTCTCATTTATTTTCACCATGAAACGATCAATTGAAAATAAACATAATTGAGTATTGTCACTTATCAAATTCAAAATGAATTGAGGAAATGGGGTTTTATAATTGAGTATTTTCGGAAATAAACCCCTTGTATGTCCCCTGAACTTAGACATAAATTATGGGCATTTCTAGAATGCTTGAAAAGACAATGATACAAGAAAATTGTCTTCAATGTTCATACAAACTACATGAAACTTGTTTTCTTACAAAATGACAAATTAAAATGATTAGAACAAGAATATGTTGAAAAGTAACACATACACAATTAAAGCTATTTAGGTAATAAAGGCCACAAAAAAACACTGCTTCCATCATTATGCATATTCAAAGAAAAGTTGTGTAAAATCAGTAATTACAAGTACAAAGAGACCTTTACATAATAAATGATTCCAGTAGAAGACTTAATTCACAGTTTAAACACACGAGTTATAATTCATTGCGACGCTTCATCATGTTTCTTGTCTGCCCTCGTTTTTCTGCCACCGTCACGATCAGAGGCTGTTCGAAACCATTCTCTGCACTCAATTTCAACTTCTGCAGCTGTGCATTTCAAGGAACGCATGACAGCTTCTGAAAATGGTAATGCAACGTAGGCTCATATTATTAGGAGATTCATTCTATGTTCAAACAGGGTTGCAAGAATTAACGATACTGGGCAGTTAAACCAATAGCACTTCTTTACACTTTTTACATTACAATGAAGACTATTTTTTTTCTGAAAAAAGAAAAAAGCCAGATGTAATTTTGTGTATATATATATTTTGAACTGAGACCTAGTCTTTTCACACATACTGTGACAACTTACTCTGCACAGCAACAGCCAATCGAAGTTTTCCAAAAGCTGCCTTTTGTTTCTTTCCATGCCAGTTATACTGCTTAGCGACCTCATTTAACATGCAATGCCTCAGAATGCGCCGGCACACATCAGCGCGGTTTTGGCCACCCAATACAGACAAATGGTTTACCTGAATAGAAACACAAAGCATCTGTACACAGTTGTCAGTTCATTAATTTCTGTTGTATATTAAAAGAACAATTAGCATTTACCTAAATTTTAAAATGCAATTTGTATTAACAAGGTATAAATAAGTTACAACAAACCACATACCAGGGCATCAAATGTTGTTTCTTCCATAAGCTGCTCATTCAGCACGGTCATTTCCTCCACGGAGCTAACAGGCAGATTTACTCTTTCTGGCAGTGTGGTCTGGTCCACAACCGAGCCAGCAGCAAGGGTGCGTACAATACCCATGACCTGGCCTAAGGTATCCTGCATGGCCGATTGTTGCTGGAGTACCTTCTCCAACATTGTGAAGATCTGAATGTCTCTGGCTGGAAAATAATATGTTGAGATGTTATTTCCAGACCTGAATTTGCAGCCTTTTTAAACTATCAAATAGTATTAATTAAATATGCAAGGCATAAAAAAAAGATGTTTGATATTTTTATTAAAATAATTACATTACAAGTTAATGAAATTAATAATTGCAGCTCTTAATAATCCAATTCGATCTACCATAACAGATTCTATAAACAACATACCAACAGTGTTGCGAGTCTGTGCAGATTCTGTTGTAGTTTCCGTTTCATTAGAGTTCAATACTGCAGATAGGACAGATGTACCCGAACATGATGTATGAGCTGCATTGGAAAAAAAACAAGCTTTAGAATATAAAATTAAATGCAAACTTATTGTTCTGCATATCTCAAAATTGTGTCCATACCAGTCTTACTGACCTTTTTAAACTAGAGTTATGTATAAGAAAGAGACAAGGTAAAATAAAAAAATAACCATGTGTCATTCTAAGCGCATTTCCAAGTTCATGTAGTTTACTCGGCCATTTACGTTGATTATAAAACGTGAATCTTTTGAATATTTTTTTACAGCATGCAGCAAGTGTTTATACTAGAGATGGCAAAATCATTCGACTATTCGATTGAATGATAACTATTTGAATAGTGTAATTGCCTTCGAATAGTCACAATTTTTAAGTTTATATAAAATTATCAATTTGATGATAGTATGGCATACGTCACAAAATCACCAGTTACTCGTAAAAACAACATTCTCTGCAGAGAGGTTACGTGTCAGGCCATATTGATATTTAACACACAGGAAAGTGTTAATGGCATTTTGGCTAACGATAGAAATACACACAAAAAGTGGATTGGGCAGTGTGTGGTCATTTTCAACATCTGTGTCTGAAGAATCATTTTCTGACATTTGAGAGGAATCGGACAAAACTGAGAAGTCATTATCAGATTCACTTTCATTTAATGTTGGAGTTTCCTGTGAATCTGTGCTAATAGCAAGTTCAGTACCACTATGATCGCTGACTGGATGTTTGGAAATAAAAGAGACAAAATTGCCTGTTGCATCGGGTGTACTGGAACATTCCTCAGCATTGTAAACATGATTTATGTGTCTAGAAACATTTTTTTTTACCTGTCTGTATGATTTCCAGTATGTTTTATCCCTTGATTTTGACATTGCTAATATAATACTTACACGGAATGTTCCAGTTTCACCAAAATTTATTAAAAATAATTTACTTAAACAACCAATAGCTGACTAGCCATTTATTAATGAAATTAAACAAACAGTAAACGTCGCGAAAACATGTGACATTTAATGACAGATAACAATTTCAGAGAAACAGCACTCACAAAAAGTGTCAAATCTTGTGGATAAACAATTAAAATTGATTCCTAACATAAATAGCTAAAAGAGTTCAGGGCAGAGTGTTTTTACCTTGATAATATTAAAGTGAATCAATGCAGCTTTGTCCCGCCTATTTTTATGATCATACAGGACTGAATATATTTTAAAGTAAAATATTTCAAACGCATATTTAAAGAAAAAATAATTTGAAAACTATATTAATTAAATGAAAGGTATTTTATAATATTATGTAATATAAATTTAGATGGTTTACATAATTTATTTTGGTTACTTCCAACGCTGGGACAGATCTCGAATCGCTGCAAACATGCCAAGGGAAACAACCAGGGTAATTCCATTTGACAACTGTTACTCTCCCTTGACACACCATTATATTTTTATTTTATACCAAGTATCATTCACAGTTTTAAAACAGACATATACAATTTAATGCAACAAGTAATTAAAAAGAAAATAATCAAAGTTACCTTTTCTCTTGAGTGTTAATTATGATATCGGGCCTATGTTGGGCCGATATCATATTTTAAACTGTCGAGTTATAAATATTTTTATAACAACGGGCCGACATCGGGTCGACATTGTCCTATAAATATCAATTTTATAATATGCAACCTATTCAAACGTTATTAAACCAGATGGATTAACTAAAATAGAACATTGCAAAAAGGGTCTTAACTCTTAACAAAATAATGTGTGTTTTACAGACATGTCGGTCCGATGTCGGCCCAACATCGGCAAACTTCTACCGATATGCCATCATCTAGCCAATATCGGGCCGATGTGGGCATGTTTGTTGGGGAGATGCGGAAAGTTGCCCGGGGTGTTTGTTTGAGACCGCCTATTGCAGAGGGCATTATTTACACTTTACACTTGGTACGAAATAAATCGTTTTATATACAAGATTTTCTTTTGTGTTAATTGACATCTAATTTTGTAAATGGAATACTAGTGTTATGCTGCACAGGCGGGCATTTGCGGGACTTTAGACTTAAAGCGATTTCCGACAGACGGGAATTTGACACGCCGAATAATTCCGGGTCCCGGAATTTAGATCCCGGAAATATTGGCGGGCCATTTGATACACCATTAAGCATCGCCCACTGTCTGAATTTAGACAAAAATGCTTGGCTCTCGAGTGGGGAATTAGACCCCAAACAATCCCTGGGTCAGCCAGCAGCGACCCTCCCTCCCCTCTGGGGAAAATATCGATAGATGCATAACAATTTCAGCGGTGTCAGAACACTGAGGGTTATATGAGCTACAAGTTACTGACAAAAAGTCGGTTATCCGTTCTATGTCCGCAAAAGTAGGCCGAATATTTTATTAGTGTTCGATTTTCTTTTTAATCCGTATCTTGCTAAATGAAAGCGGTAACTGGCTTAAACGAAAAAAATCCGGTCAAAATGTTTAAATTGGGTAGATCCGTACATTCAAATGTACATGAAATGCTGCTAAAGAGAAGTAATTGGTGCATTTACAATTGTTACAAATGCTCGCAGCATTTACTTACCTTGTCACTGAAGGTTCCAATACAGTCAATCTCATTAAAACCATCTCCAGTCTGACGCTACTATATTATCCGCTGACTGGATCTGGTGAGTGATGACTTCGCTTTAGGGTATGTTCAGACGACCTTTTCAAGAGCCAATCAAATTGTTGCTTCTAAATGCTGTGGTGTAACTTTATATATAAACCACAAAAACTATGCACGAAATTAACGTGCACTTTGGATGTTAACTGTAAAAGATTTATTCCCGAGGATCAGCTGGAAATGCATCACCTTTTCGAAAACCGTGGTTTTTGCAAAAAGCAATTTCTTTGGGAGGACTGATATTTTATTTTTCGGAAGGTCATTTGAACGTGACCTGTTATACGATGTCTTCAGATCCTCACAACGTTAGAATCTGATTTTAATGAGATTGCAGTACAGTAATCATCTATTCCAAACTAAGGGAGACCATTAAAGGAGATTGCATTTTTAAACAATGTCGATTGCCTCCCATTTCACTTTAAATTTGATATTTCTCATTATTTCTCATTAAATTCATTCATTAAAATCATCATAATTGCCTACACTAAGCATTCCGACTAAAGTTCACGATCAAATGGTAGTCGTCGGATCATAATGCCTCGCTTATTTTATGATATGACTATAAATAGGTCGCCACGCGTTCTGTTTAAAATTGTTTCTGTAGCCGTACTGTCTGTCTTCATAGTTCATCATAATACGTTTTAATATTGAATTATTCTAACATTATACTCGCTATTTTTTCTATAGACAAAGAACAAAATTATCATTGTTAAACTACCCTATAAAAAACGCAAAAAGCAGTCCCGATTCTGAGCGGAGCATAGTAAAAAGTAGTTCCAATTACAATTGCAAAAATACATGTTTATTTATAGATCTTTACGGAATCCGGTTAGGCCATATGAAATATCGTGCCTCTTACGGAGGGCCAGACACGAGAATCGCGCGAAACACGAAGCGAGACACGATATTCCCGCGAGACACGAAGCGAGGCACGATATTGTAACACGAGATCTCGCACTGTCGCAGTATCCCATACCACGATATATCGCGGCAAAATATCGTGTCTCGCTTCGTGTTTCGCGAAATTCTCGTGTCTCGCTTCGTGTCTCGCGGTAAAATATCGTGCCTCGCTTCGTGTCTCGCGCAATTCTCGTGCCTCGTGTTTAGAGGTCGAGGCACGAGATGCGAAGCGAGACACGAAGCGATACACGATATTCAGGCGAGACACGAAGCGAGGCACGATATTATATCGTTCAAATACGCCCGAATCTCGAGTATCGCGGTAGATTTTCAAACCACGATACTCGAAACGCGAAGCGAGACACGAGAATCGGGCGATACACGATGCGAGGCACGATATTGTATCGTTCAAATATCGCCCGAATATCGAGTCTCGCGGTTTGAAAGCAGGGAAGCAAAGCAGGGAAGCAAAGCAGGGAAACACTCTTTTTCCTAACGAACGAATGCGGGTCAGGACGGCCCAAGTCGTTGACGGCCCAGACCATGACGTCCCAGTCCATGACGGCCCACTGTCTGTCTGTCTGTCTGCCTGCCTGTTTGTCTGTTTGTTTGTCAGCCTCTTTGTCCGTCAGTCCACCCATTCGCCTGGATGATACTGCTGCTTTGTGGCTATTTGTACTCGATTTGATAACTGTTTCTGTTTGAACTAGTGATGTCTACGTTTTATTTATGCTTATTGTTTATTTTTATGAAAAGCCAGTTGCTGTAGAAGTAACGGTGTGTCTCTTTCAGACTGTCTCTTTGTCTGTCTGTCCGTCCGTCCGCCCATCCATCTTGAGGAAACTGCGGCTGCAATTACTTTTGTTGCGTTGTTAAATAGTTGTGTACTAAAGGCCTTCTTCAAATGAACTGTCACACACTGAAAGTCGGTCAACACGACGTGTGGTTGCATCATGCACTAAAGCAGATAGGTGCATTGCCCTATTGTCCTATGTAGCAACGCACTTTGGTGTCAACTCAACTTCGGTGTTACTTATCATCATCATCATTATCATTATCATCATAATCATCATCATCATCATCATCATCAACAACAACAACATCATCATCATATTTTTACAAAATAATATCAAACAACTACAACGTGATTAATTCCTGGTGCACCGGTAGACGCGAGACTCGATATTCGAGCGACAGTTGAACGATACAATATCGTGGCTCGCTTCGCATGTCGCCGGATTCTCGCATCTCGCTTCGTGTTTCCTGTATCGTGGTTTGAAAATCTACCGCGATACTCGAGACTCTGGCGATATTTGAACGATATAATATCGTGCCTCGCTTCGCGTCTCGCCTGAATATCGTGTATCGCTTCGTGTCTCGCTTCGCATCTCGTGTCTCGACCTTTGAACGCGAGGCACGAGAATTGCGCGAGACACGAAGCGAGGCACGATATTTTACCGCGAGACACGAAGCGAGACACGAGAATTGCGCGAAACACGAAGCGAGACACGATATTTTGCCACGAGATATCGTGGTATGGGCTAATGCGACAGTGCGAGATCTCGTGTTACAATATCGTGCCTCGCTTCGTGTCTCGCGGGAATATCGTGTCTCGCTTCGTGTTTTGCGCAATTCTCGTGCCTCGCCCTCGCCGTAAGAGGCACGATATTCCATATGGCCTAACCGGATTCCGTAGATCTTTGGCTAAGAAGCACTAACAATCGGTGCGCCTAACTACTACGCTTCATCGGTTATTCTGGCCATTGCAGAGTGACTTGTTAACTGGCATGTATATAATTCCGTTTGCATAAGATAATTAGCTCAAACAAAATATGTTTTACTTACGTTACTTACAAATTAGTTTTCATTATGATGTTGTATACTATTTAATAAGAAGCCAAATTATAAAGTTTAAAAGGTGGGAAATTGAACTTCATTTAAATATTTCCTGTTAGTAAAAATGCACTCATAATTCACATGCTTTTAGTTTCTTTTTTCGCCAACAGTCTTTCTACGCTGTCAGCGTTTTGATTTTTAATACAAACAATATATTGATGTGAAGATGCAAAGAAAACTGAATAAACGCCATTAGCCAACATAAAAATGGCAGATACACGGTTCCAGCAGGATTCGAACTCACGGGGGGGGGGGGGGGGTCGCCTATAAAATCGCGAAACTGTATGAAAAGTTTCCAAGTTCCTACGCTACAAAATATTAATCAATGTTGCCCATGCGCGTTACGGTACCTCATGTATATTCCATTCATAATTTATTTTACTACTACTGGTACTAATTTTCCCGCGCCCGCGAAGGTGACATCGATGACCACTGTTTATTTATTAAAATTATTTGTCAACTGTTTACAGAAACTAGGCCATCGTATTTAAAAATGATTCAATATTAATTATTTGTACATAAACTTTATTTTTGCATATGTTATTGTCGATCTACCGCCGATACACCCCGTTAAAGTTCCGTGCATGTTTTTATTACTTGTATAAGTTATAGGTCCCAGTAATAGTTGGCTATTGAAAATGGATCGTATTCCCAAATTCGACAAGAGCACATTGTCCCTGTTATTTACATACTAACTACAGGTACTTTGATTAATCAAAATGCACAGGGGACACGCAATTTACAGTGAATAACCATTAAAACCAGGGCCAGAAATGCAAAATATCTGATGTAAGATTATATAATCAAGAAACATAACATTTTCAAATTGTTTTCGTATGTTAAAATCCGTTTACGCATTATACACCGATAAAAAAGGGGCCAGTTCACAGACGCAGACCTGTACACAAGGGGGGGGGGGGGGGGAAGGCAGGGAGGCAGAGATGAAGGTAGGCAGACAAGAAAGAAGGAAGGAAGGAACGAATGAATAAAGGAAACTAATTAGCTAGCGAGGGAGGGAGGAAGGGAGGGGGTGAGGAACGTACGGAGATAGGAATGAATGAATGAACGAATGAATGAATGAAGAAACGAAGGAAGGAAGTAATGAAGGAATGAATGAATGAAGGAAGGAAGGAAGGAAGGAAGGAAGGAAGGAAGGAAGGAAGGACATACAAGTAAACGAATATAGAGAATAACTGTATTCGTTAACGTATATTGAACCAAATACTCAGGTGAGCTTTACAGTTCCGATTATGAACAAAATATGTTTATGGAGAAAAGACGTTCGAGCAGTGAGTACGCATTTGCAATTTTCTTCCTTAAATAAAAGTTCATTTTGACTATTTTGAAATGTCAGTCTGACCTTCGGTTATGAATTGGTCTGTCAATATAAATAACCCATAAGTGGCTCACTGCGACGCATATAAATGTACACGCATTCAACAAATAAAGATATAACAAGTTGAACGAGACAAAACCTTGTTTATAAGGAAAGGAAATTGAGCTGTTTACTAATATCTCCAATTGGAAATATAAAACTGCCAAGTTTTAACCTTCAATTGGTTTACGACTTTACTTACTGGCGATTGAAACAGAGAATTTTTAAACAGTTTGAACAGAAAAAAGTATTTCCAAGATATCTAAATTAGACTTTAAAGGGATCTGTTCACTATGGAAGCGTCCTGGCGCCAGGTGTAAAAATAAAAGTAAATAAATAATATTTAATATTTAAAAACTTATCTGGAATTTCGACTTTTTATCTCTAGCACAGGTGACTTCATAATAAGGGGAGGTAATACTCAGCGTGCTAATAATAACACGAAGTCGTAATTACAAGATAAAAAGTCATATTTATGATATACTTAGTCGTTATTACGAGATAAATTGTTTAATATTCAGTAAATTTTACTTATTTTTATTTTTACACCTGGCAACAGGACGCTTCCATAGTTCACAGATTGGCAAATTGACAATTTTCAAAAATTGTGTCATTGATTCCAAAAAGAAATTATACATTATATCCAAATAAGCGAAATTACCGTTTCGTTTATGGATA
This sequence comes from Congeria kusceri, assembly GCA_027627225.1. Lineage (NCBI taxonomy): Eukaryota > Metazoa > Mollusca > Bivalvia > Myida > Dreissenidae > Congeria > Congeria kusceri. Next base: position 56,806,518 of record CM051028.1, read on the forward strand.
ATCGAAATCGAAATGGATAAAAGTATAAAGCGTTTGTAACGCTTTTCATCGGTAGTTTGGAAAACACGCACACGTAGCACTTACATAGCAACAAAGTGACATAAATCAAAACAATCCGAGAACGTTAATAACCATAAACCAGATTTAAAATAGAAAGAAGAAATGAAGAAACACCGTTGCTTTTAAAGGCCTCATTGCTTATTTATTTATCACAAAATAGATTTCAACTAAACAGCCGAAAACTCCAAAAACCGTTTATACTCTTAATCGATAAAATAAAAGCACCCTGTGTTTGTTTTTATTCAGTCATTATTAGTGTTTCGCCTGTACTTTTTATGTTTTCTCTCCGATTTTATGTTTTTTAAAATCACTTTCATCTGCTTATTTTGAAAAATTGGAATCTAAAATCGTACCTACACGCTTTACGGAACGTCATAATAATGTGCATTTGTTATGTGTGTTATTGCCGGTATTAAAGGAGCATATCGACGGTATTTCTAATGGATATAGACACGTATTAAAACAATACATATTCCCATTTTTCACGAATACATTTTTCTAGCAGCAATACTATATTGATGATATTGTTTAGGGGAAAAAATTACAACGCCGTTTTTTTTCGATACACGATTCCAGAAGGACTCGAACTCAAGCCTACAATATAGCGCACTTCAATGGAAACTTTCCAACGCTAGGCTATACATCTCAGTAGTGCGCATGCGTGTACCAGGACTTCATGTACATTTCATTCATATCGATTTTACTACTAATAATAATTTTCCCGCAGGCGCGAAAAGTTTCACGGTGACAACTTTTTTTAGAATTATAAAAGAACTATTTTACTGTTTGTTTATAAAAACTGTGTGAAGTAATCATTTAATTAATACTTCTTAAAACATAATTTTATTTAAAAAAATATTATACCGTAATAGGCGTCGATTATCCCCTTTAATAAGAAATTTAAAAAAGACAATAATAATCATTTTTAAATTAAATCATAAAACGAAACAAACAAGCTTGATCGTAGATATACGGTGGCATAGATGTGACATGTGCATGTTTTTATTAATGTCCTTCCCACGACATATTAAGTCGTGGGAACGAGATCTTATCTCGTGGGAACGAGATCTTATCTCGTGGGAACGACATAATTATGTCGTGGTAACGACATATTAAGTCGTGGGAACAAGATAATTAACTCGTGGTAACGACATATTAGGTCGTGGGAACGATATCTTTTCTCGTGGGAACGACATAAATAACTCGTGGGAACGACATATTAAGTCGTGGGAACGAGATAATTGACTCGTGGTAACGACATAATTAACCAATCAGAATACACGATGTTTAAAAGCATGTTTCAAAATGGCTGATACAAGAGACGCTTACATAAATATCGTATTTCAATGCTGGATTAAGATATAAATAAATTGTTTTTCTTCTGCGAGAGCAACATGGAATTTGATTGGTTCATTAAGTCGTTCCCTCGACAAAAATATCTCGTTCCCACAACATAATTATGTCGTTATCACGAGATAAGATCTCGTTCCCACGAGATAAGATCTCGTTCCCACGACATAATTATGTCGTTCCCACGACATAATTATGTCGTTCCCACGAGATATGATCTCGTTCCCACGAGATACGATCTCGTTCCCACGTATAAATATGTCGTGGGAACGACATAATTATGTCGTTCCCACGAGATACGATCTCGTTCCCACGAGATAAAATATCGTTCCCACGACTAAATATTTCGTGGGAACGACATAAATAAAAACATGCACATGTCATATCTATGCCACCGTATAGATACGTAATAGAGAATTTCCGTAAGATCAGTGTATGACATTGAAAATTTAAACACAACTTTTAAACAGCTTGTTTGTTGGTAAACGGAAGGCACACACCCGGTTTTCGAAAAACGCGTCTTCGTTTTGGAACATTGTTTACAGCTTTTCTTCCGATAAATATTATTGTGAGTTGTACTTTAAACATGCAGAAATATTCCATTGATCTAAATTTAAACAATAAAATCCGTTGATCATTACAAACACTGCATAAACAACAGTTTAGCAACTATTAGGTCGAGATTACTTGGCAGCTTGTCAGTGAATGGTCAGTGCATATGTTAAATCTCGAACGTCTCAAACCTGAGGTCGCGGTTTCGAGTGCCGTCCCATATATAACAGCATACTTCACAAGGCGAGTGTGTTAATTCCTGAAAATATAACGCTAACGTCCCGTACTAGCCGCTTTACCCCCCAATCCCTGTCAGAGTGGCGAAGTTGACCTTATGGGGGCACTATACAGTTTTTCGGGCTCCGGACTCGGCCTGGTGGGGTCTGGGTTCGAGCCGTGTCAACACCTGAAAACAAACCAAACATCATTTCAATATTGTTGTGGCTGTGGCTTCACAAAAATGTAGGGAAAAGAATTATGCACACAGTTCCACTATAATTTTAACATGCATGATCAGCCAATTTTGGGGTTCAAATGTCACCAGTTTTCGCGACCATTTCGGTGATTTTCAACATCAATTTGCAACTTTCATGCGAATGCGAGCACCTCAAACACTGCATGCCTGTCTGCGTAACTTACCAGGTACTTGATTGCAAATGAGCAAACTGGGGGTCAACCATTAAGATTTTCCAATAAATTCCAATGAATGTACGCCCTTTTAAATATTCTGCCAAAATGGCGTTCAGAGCTAGGAATCCTCATTTACGAATTTTATGTGCAAGGTGTCTCAACACATACACTGGCTTTATATAGGTCATATTTTCGAATTCACTAAGCATGCAATTAAAAACGCCAGCCCTTAAATCTGATACTTACAACTTCTAAAACACCCAAAATACTGCTCAGTTTCACTGTATCCCTATTTATTAGAATTTTCTCACCTGCCAATTCGAAGTTTTGGCTGAAACTGTATAATGCCGCCTTAAGAGAAAATCACACTGTTCCATAGAGGCAAACTGAAATCATTATCTTGAAGTGTAACAAACACCAAGCTTCCATAATAAAATTTGGATGAATATAATGACTTCTTGTCATTTTATTCATGTTTTAGCACCCATGTGACATTGCGGCTTTTGGCCAGAATTTACAAGTGCAAAGACGCCGCACTATGAGAATGGAAACATTGCTAAAATTACACTTTGTAACAAACGCAGTCTTGATTTGATGGTTTAAGCACAGTGCAGAAACACCTAATTCAATTTGCACACCAAGAGCACTTTCCACATTATAACAGAACCCCATGAATGAACAAAGCATCACCAAAGCTCAGAAAACTGCTAGTTTCACAGTAATTTGTGGTATTCTAACTGACAGTATGATATTTTTCAACCCAAACAGGCCCAAGAATGTTACTAATGAACCCAGCACACAAGAAGTATAAACTTGCATGATTCATAACTGTAGTCATATAATGGTGAACAATATGGGGCATACCAATCAGACCGCTAGCACCACAAGGCCCTGTCGGATGGGTCCGGAGCTGCAGGGCACAGATTGTGGTTGCGGATGTCCACAAAAAATGACAGCTGATCTTCTTAAGGCAGTTCACCTGCTGCAAAAGAGTGACAAAAAACCTCAGATTGAAGAACAAGTAAACATTCATCTATGCGTGCAAGCTGGAAACACACGCGAAGTCACACGCATACAACTTGAATAATGTTTGGACCGGACAGGAAGCGACAATGAACGTATGCGTTTATGCGGACCATGTTAACCGATGTATCAACTGGTTCAAAATCACTTGTTTCACCTGCATTTTCTGTGCAAAATCAGGAAATTCTCCACTCAATTTGGCAATTATTATTCTAATCTGGACAAGGAATATTACATTTGTTTGCCCGTATAGCTATTTACAAATGGCCGAGAAACTACATCTTTAAATAAAATAGGCAGCAACTGCGCTGGCCTGAAGCCATCACATCCATTCAACAAACACGTGCCATTTCTGTCCGAAAACCGTTCAAATCTAAGCAAAAAAAGTTGGCGATATCTTTTCAGCTGAAATTTGATGTATTTGAACCATCCGTAACTGTTCGTTCACTAGTGTGTGTCTGTGTGGAGCGCACGGGCCATTTTATCCACTCCAAGAGCATAAAAGACACAAATTCAATGCACAAAATACATAAATATACCATTCAAATGTGTGTTAAGTAGTTTTTTTTAAGCTGTTACAAAGCAAAATGCATTTTCTTTTGTATCGGTATAAATATATCCTTTAAATGAAGCTTGTTTTAACACCTTATAGTGCTTTTTGTAAAATGTCGACAAATCCAGCTACTGCGTTACCTCCCTTGTTTGGGACGCAATAATCATCAAATCATGGCCCGGACATTGACTAAACTATCCAGTCCAGTGTGCTGAGGTGCAGAACAAACTAAAAAATACCATATAAAGAGAATATGCTGACTTTCAGAAAATGCCATGTTACCTTAAGGGGGCACTATACAGTTTCTCGGGCTCCGGACTCGGCCTGGTGGGGTCTGGGTTCGAGCCGTCTTGCACACACTGATAATGTCAACACCTGAAAACAAACCAAACATCATTTCAATATTGTTGTGGCTGTGGCTTCACAAAAATGTAGGGAAAAGAATTATGCACACAGTTCCACTATAATTTTAACATGCATGATCAGCCAATTTTGGGGTTCAAATGTCACCAGTTTTCGCGACCATTTCGGTGATTTTCAACATCAATTTGCAACTTTCATGCGAATGCGAGCACCTCAAACACTGCATGCCTGTCTGCGTAACTTACCAGGTACTTGATTGCAAATGAGCAAACTGGGGGTCAACCATTAAGATTTTCCAATAAATTCCAATTTATGTACGCCCTTTTAAATATCCTGCCAAATTGGCGTTCAGAGCTAGGAATTCTCATTTACGAATTTTATGTGCACGGTGACTCAACACATACACTGGCTTTACATAGGGCATATTTTCGAATTCACTAAGCATGCAATTAAAACTCCAGCCCTTAAATCTGATACTTATGTAACCGGTTTAACTTTTTCATAGTTGAGTGTAACCTCTATCAATTAAGTATTTTATTGAGAATGATGTAAAGCAAGCAGAGCGATTATCACGATTTGCGGGAAAGAAGTTCAGCCATCTTAGTGGCAGTGAAAAATTATTTGTTTCAAGTCAGTTTTATGAAGGTATGTTGTATTTTAACTATGTAAATGTATTATTGAAATGTTAGTCTAGATGGCCATTTAACAGTGCTTTTGTCGGTTTTGTATTTATTAGAGAAATTATGTTGTTTTATCTGACTTTGGTATTTTCGTGATGGCAGCATATTTTTATATTATTAACAGTTATAACAAATATCACTGTCTTTACTGTCTGTGTGCACATATGCATTAATATTACAGTAACAGCACAGGGGATAGTCTCCAGTCCAGGGTCCAGTGCCGTTAGCTGTAATAAGAGGCCAATCCACAATTGGTATGTTATTGTTGTGAATGTTTTGTATGTGGAGGTCAGAATTGTAGAATTAGGGACGATACGGACCATGGACTATACGGACCAGACTGTACGGCCCAGATTTGCGGACCATACGGCCCAGATATGCGGACCATACGGACCATGTCTGAAATAATATTCATTTCGTGTTCCTTCAATATTGTATTAATAAATTTAATAAAATATTAAAGTTTCTGTAATTACACGGCATACGTTTACGTTATTGCGTCGTTTAATGACAACATACTTGTTTAAATTTGAACATTTGAACATTTGCCGACCATACGGACCATGTCTTAATCAATAAGTATTTCATGTTCATTCCAGAGTGTAATTTGAGGCACATATATATAAAACACGTCTAAACAAATACATATCTATGTACAACAAATATCAATAGAAAAAAATACAAGCAAACAACCAAACAGACATATACACAATGTACCTTTACACTCAACCGTTCACACAGGTCCATACAATCTACAACACTCATTCAGCAACTCACTCGTACATATTTCTCTCTTCCCGTAGCGGTCCCAAGCCGCCCACAAGCGCCCTTGGACGGCACGGGTTTGTTTGCTCTGGTGGCGCTTTAACTTCTTCTCTTTGATGAGCTGACATTGCATCTGCACCTCGTTCGCTTCTTCGTACAGCAGGGTGATAAGTAGGTAGAAGGACAGATTCCCCTTTTTCGCCCTGCGGTTAAGGCGGTTATGCCATCCCTCAACGTCGTTGTTAGTTCGCACTGATCGCCCGTATACCGACCAGTTTTCGACTGTCCATATGCTGTTGCTCATCCAAGTTTGATCAACATAAGCGAAGAAGGGGGCTAATTGGTCGCTTTGACCTTTTTCCCTGATATTTGCAAACGCGGGACGGATGTCGGCTGGTGGCAGAAGAGGGAGCGCGAAGGTCTTCCGCAGCATCTTGTATACTCTATCCCTACTCTCGTAGGCTGTCCTGAGACCAAGTTCTTGGCACTTTCGCCACAATGCTTGGCCGAAGTGGAACGCACAGCCCTTGATTTCAGGATCCGTGTAGACCTTTCGAATAGCCTGCCAGAGACCGGCCTCAAAGTCGACCACGAACGTTGTCACTTTGGTTTCGCTTAGAAGCGAGTTCACTTTCTGCAACACCTGAAATGATAATAATAACAATAATAATTACAATAAACCATACTGATAATAGCATTATTTATAAAATGTGATTAAATATATATATAATATAAGGTGATAAATTATCTGTAAACTATACTGTTTAGATACCTGTTTGTAATCTCTTCGTTTCCTCCCAGTCATGAGGACGAAGCACAGTGGTAGCTGTTTTATTACATCTTCGTACTTCACGAAGCCATGGACTGAAAAGAGTTGCGTTATCGGCGATTTCACCACTTTGAACGTTCCGTCCATATACCATGTCTTTGCCTTCGACAGCAGCTCCAGCTGCGTATCCGTCGCTAGAATGACGTGTCTCCGTTCCTTTACCGTGACCGTTCCCCTGTAGAACGGTTCGTTGATCGCATTGTTCAGGTACTGTTCATCGATCTGAAAAAGAAATGGATAATTATACATTACCCATTACCCATAAAAAAACAACAACAAAATACACATTTATGGTATGTACAATGGACAAGTTATTTTTTGTGGAATGATCTATGTGTCTGATTTAGCATATGGGATTTATCTTACCTCAAATTCTGTCGACACTGGGTCTTTTGGTCGCATGTTCTTGCGACACCTGTTTGCGAGTTTGAACAGATTTTGCTCACTGTTTCGAGCACCGGGTGGTAGGTTTGGGTCTGAGAACTCCTCCAACACACGACGGACAATGACGGGTGCAGTCTCGAACACGTCTCCACGAGCCGCCACTTTTATCTGTAATTAAAAGCGAAACACATATTAGCAACTATTATACTTTTCGACGTTGAAGTAATAAAAAAAATGGCTGAACATTTTATTTATGATATATGACAGATAAATTAACTATAATTACCTCTTTCGCTTTCTGAACAGCAGTGAGTAGACCGGGATTTGCTGGGTGACTGTGTCCCCGTGCGCCTTTCACAAAGGCATCCCCAGTTTGCTTTATGACCGCCGGACAACCAGTTCCCCTTCCTCGGACGCTGCATCTCCACTCCGTCACACCAGAGACCAAGGTTCTCTTCACCACGAACGCATAGCCTTCGCTGGAGACTAGCTTCCGGGAACCTTTCTTAGAACCACCGTCCACCACTGTGTATGTAGGTGTTCCGTCTATTACGACATCATGGACGGTTTCATCGTTGAGGTCACTGAAAAAAATCATTGTTGATTACTTAGCATTTTACTTTATAGGAATAATACCCAATTAATTTAATCAAATAACAAATAATTATGCGATATATATGACTATAGTGATAAATTATTGTATTGTTATAATAAGAAGTAAAACATCAAATAACAAATAATTATGCGATATATATGACTATAGTGATAAATTATTGTATTGTTATAATAAGAAGTAAAACATAGGAATGGTATTATTATTTGTATAAAACAACAAATATTTGTTTGATTTATAAATTTATTATATTATTATTATTATGATAACTTTTTAATTGGTCCACTTACGTCTCTTCTTCTTCCAACTCCACTGAACGCTCAGGTCGACTCGCGTCAAACATTGACGTTGCGTAATCTGTTGCCACCACGTCCATAATATCACCACTTCCTGACTCTTCGTTCAACAACAGAGTTGACGGTGTGGGTTCAATGTCCATCGGTGCATCAGGCACCCGCAGTTGTACGTGGGTGACTTCATATTCACCTACATCCATGTCCTCATCAGTAGTATCGTAGTGACGACACCTCATGCATACGAAACGCAGTTCATGATGATTTCGAACAGCTTCGTCATATTCCTCCTCCGTAATCCCTGTGTTTCCACATCGGATATGATGCCACCGTTGGCACTTGTCACAAGTGACCGCTCTTGAGGTGGAGTAAATTCTCCTTAAGCAGAATAAACATGGAGGCGCAGGCATTTTTTCGAATATGGCAAGACCATGTCCATACCTGATATTTATATTGTCTTCAATAATAACGATTGTCACACTTTACCTTTAATTAGTAATTAAAGACGTGTTCACTCTATTAGTGTATATTATCAATTAATGTAATTGATAACATCAATCAATATGTGTCATAAATAGGGCGTACCCGAGATGCAAACATAAGCCGATGTTGTCTACAATAATAACGATTGTCACACTTTACCTTTAATTGGTAATTACAGACGTGTTAATCAATTAGTGTATATTATCAATTACTGTAATAGATAACATCAAATGAGTTCAAATCTGAGAATATGAAATAATTTTATTGAAATAATTATGAACACAAACGTTTCAATTTTTTTTTTTTAATGGTACATAGTATCATAGTATGCACAGCATAGTATTGTAGTATTTCGTGTATTAAAATAATCTCCATGACGTAAAAAACATGTGGTCCGTATGGTCCGCAAATCTGGGCCGTATGGTCCGCGAATCTGGGCTGTATGGTCTGGGCCGTATGGTCCATGGTCCGTATCGTCCGTATACCAGAATTGTATATATTATTATATGGACAATTACTAGTATTATTATAATGCTATTGTGATCTAGATGGTTATCATAAGTTGTCCAGATATTTTGATGCAATTCAGCAGATGCATTATATTGACGGCCACTAGATAAAGCTGTGTATATATTTATCCATGACCAGGTATTTTAATGATATTGTAAATCTTTATTTCTGTATATAACTGTCGAGGATTTGTAATTTGTTATTTTAGGGCTCCGACACGTCAGAGACACTTCGAAGACTTTTTAGAGACACTTCCTAGTTTACTAGTGACTGAGCCTACAATTATGTCTGTTGTTGTTATTATATAAATACTAAATGCTGATTGAGAAAATTGAGAGAAACATTAAAGGGACATAACTGAACCCAACTTGCGTTGTGTAGATACTTTATTAATATATCAAAACACAATACCAAGCCACACTTACAACTTCTAAAACATTCAAAATGCTGCTCAGTTTCACTGTATCCCTTTTTATTATAATTTTGTCTGAAACTGTATAGTGCCGCCTATAGTAGCCGTTCCGAATCCCCGGCGGTAATACGTCTTTGACAAACCGGTAGGGCTCGCGCAGTTCCGAGTCTCCAGCGGTCACGTGTTTATCTCTCTAAACTTGGTAGATGCACAGGCGCAGTTCCGAGCCCCCAGCTTTCACGTTCTGATCACTCTAAACAGCGGTCACGTGTTTATCTCTCTAAACTTGGTAGCTGCGCAGGTGCAGTTCCGAGTCCCTAGCGGTCACGTGTTTATCTTTCTAAACTTGGTAGATACGCAGGCTCAGTTTCGAGTCGCCAGCGCTCACGTATTTATCTCTCTAAACAGTGGTCACGTGTTTATCTCTCTAAATTTGGTAGATGCACAGGCGCAGTTCCGGGTCCCCAGCGGTCACGTGTTTGTCTCTCTGTAAACTTGGTAGCTGCGCATGCGCAATTCCGAGTCCCCAGCAGTCACGTGCTCCATTAAACAGGTCACACAGTTTAGTGGTCTCGTGCTTTTATTATTATGCCCCCCTTCGAAGAAATGGGGGTATATTGCTTTGCACCTGTCGGTCGGATGGTCGGTCGGTCTGTCCGTAGACCATTTCGTTTCCGCACGATATCTAGAGAACGCTTTGACCTACGATCATTTAAGTTGGTATGCTGGTTACTTGGGAGGAAAGGAAGACGCCTATTGATTTTGAGGTCAACAGGTCAAAGGTCAATGTCACAGGGGCTTGTAACATGACATTTGTTTCCGCACGATATCTAGAGAACGCTTTGACCTACGATCATCTAAGTTGGTATGCTGGTTATTTGGCAGGAAAGGAAGACGCCTATCAATTTTGAGATCAACAGGTCAAAGGTCAAGGTGACAGAGGCTTGTAACATGAAAACTGTTTCCTCTGTAGACCATTTCGTTTCCGCGTGATATGTAGAATACGCTCTGACCTACGATCATCCCAGTTGGTATGCTGGTTACTCGGGAGGAAAGGAAGACGCCTATCAATTTTGAGGTCAACAGGTCAAGGTCACGGGGCTTGTTACATGAAACTGTTTTCTCCGTAGACTATTTTGTTTCCGCATGATATCTAGAGATGTTTGGCCTATTTGATGTTTAAATCAAACAGAAAACAGGTATCCTTATATAACAGACTGTAAAAATAAATCCATAATTATACTCTATCTTTCTTTCAGCTTTATATTTACTTTCTAAAGCATCAACTTTAATTTCCTGCCCATGTGTTAATGTGCACATACAATATTTTAAAAAAGCTCTTAACAATTGCACATATAAACGACTTGGCTGCAAGTCGGGGGGCATACATGTTTTACAAACATCTCTTGTTTAAGGCTGCAGTTGGCACCAGCCAGAGGTATTTTGAGTGTAAAACTCTTCAATATTATTGCTATTAACAACACAGCACATTTTTTATATCCTTAATACTTATACGTATCAAATAGACACGCTTTTCTGATAAAAACTGACATTGGTCTTTTCCAATTGTTCGTGCGCACCAATAGAGTTTCTTTGCGGCCTTGAGATTGAAAATGATATGTTTTCCTTGTGACATTGGTTTTACACAAATAGCAACTATTGTTTACCCGCTCCACTTAAACTAACTTAAACTACTTACGGTGGCAATTAAACAAAAGAACAACTGCAAATTGTATACATGTTTTGCTTTTGTTGAGGCGAAATTCGGTCGCACCTTGTTGTCCTTTTAGTGTGAAATTATACTTGGCTCATATGTATTATTCGCTATTGACCAATTAAAAGCATTATGTCAATACGCAATAACAATTTCTGGTCGAATTTTGCTATGTTATAACAATTGTGTGTTTGTTTTATATTATAAAACATTATATTTGTAAATGTATATGTTTAGACGATGTGCTATGTGTCTGTCTGTCTGTCTGTCGAACGTGCTTTTTACACAATATTTTCATTTAGAATTCTTATGATAATTTAATGACTTAATTGACTTTAAACACACAGGTATAGAAACAATAGCAAATACAATTACATGTAAAGTTATTTAATATTACGTGTGCAGTAAAGCAAGTATTTCTGAAAGCATGTCTGAAGGTTATGCATTATTTTTTCTTTCCAAGAAAGACAAGTCATCTTCTGGTCCTGAAAATACCTACCAATTATAAATACATTAGCTCCGCCTATCCTAGAGTTGACGGTCCCACGGTGGGGCATCATTCACTGCCTTCACCGATGGCGAACGGGTGAAGAAATAACAGACTACCTTATTGTTTAATAAAAATTGTGCAAATGAGTTATGCTACCTGTTGTTACTATTCAATTAGTTAATAATTCATTTTTAAAAAGTATTTTAGTTGGAATTAAAAAAGCAACAACAACAGAAAGTTGACTATTAGACTTTACCGAAAAGCTAACTACGCCATCTGGGAGCCAAACAAAAATGCGGTGCGAGTTTACCGGGCGTAGTAAGTCTCTATAAAAGCCAAAGGAATACCGCATAAGACCACATCTGCTTCTAAAAAGTAGTCTTACTGCAACACTACTAGTTTCTTACAACTGCGGTTTATTTTCCGGATACGACGATGGACAAATTGATGAAACTCGGCATAGTGGGCGTTCCGGTTAACCAGGGGCAGGTAATTTAATGAAATTTAATTGGAAAGTAACAATAAATTCTGTATCAAATTGTCCAATCAAAATGTTATTTTAAATTGTTGTATCGTGAAATGCGATTTTTTTTAAAACTTTTGTATTTTATTTGTAATTTTTGTTTGCGATGAAATTACTTAATTACATTATTTGTTTTAGTATGTGCATGCTATTTAATGAGATTTATATAGTGTCTTTACTGAACCGCTTTTTCTTTGTTTCTTTCGTTATTTCTTTCTTTCGTTCTTTCGTTATCCCTTTCTTTCGTTCTTTCGTTATTTCTTTCTTTCTTTCTTTCGTTCTTTCTTTCGTTCTTTTGTTCTTTCTTTCTTTCTTTCTTTTTTTCTTTCTTTCTTTCGTTCTTTTGTTCTTTCGTTATTTCTTCCTTTCTTTCTTTCGTTTTTTCTTTCGTTCGCTCTTTCGTTATTTCTTTCTTTCGTTATTTCTTTCTTTCGTTATTTCGTTATTTTTAACTTTCGTTCTTTCGTTATTTCTTTCTTTCGTTGTTTCTTTCTTTCGTTCTTTCGTTATTTCTTTTTTTCTTTCGTTCTTTCGTTCGTTCGTTCTTTCTGTCTGTCTGTCTTTCTTTCTTTCTTTCTTTCGTTATTTCTTTCTTTCTTTCGTTCTTTCGTTATTTCTTCTTTCGTTCTTTTGTTCTTTTGTTATTTCTTTCTTTCGTTCTTTAGTTCTTTCGTTATTTCTTTCTTTCTTCATTTCGTTCTTTCTTTCTTTGTTTCCTTCTTTCTTATTTCTCTTTATTGTTAGTTTAATTGTTTATTCGTTTACTGCACACATCTTTATCTTTGTGTACAGGTTAAGTGGACCGCGTTACTACATACCGTCAAACTTACGCATTTTTTCATTGACTTTAATAAATTAAAGAAAAACTAACATCAAAAACGAAAACGTTTAACGAATTATCAAATGATCTCCTCAGCGAAGGGATGGTACTGAGAAAGGTCCCAAGGCCCTGCGCGACGGTGGCCTTATCGAGAAATTACGGAACTTGGGCTGTGACGTCAGAGATTACGGTGATGTCACATTCGATGACGGTGGTGAAGACATGCCGTTTCAAAATGTACAGCATCCCATGGTGATCGCAAGGGGCTCGCTAAAGGTTTGATGTTGTTTCTTGTAGACCTAGGCCCATACGTTTAAATATTCTTATGTTAAGTTATGTTGAAAATAAATCAACATTAATTTTTTTCTTGAAAACACTATGCTATAATTGGAACATGTGCATGTCAAATGCATAATATGAATATACTTGGAATTATTACTCAACCTGTGAGTGAAAATCTTCAAACCACAAATTCATTTGTCGTTAAATCAATTTGTAAAATTACCGATTTTTTAAAATGTTTTCTTAATTGTTGACTAAGAGTTTTGTTACAAACACCAGAACAGAAGTATAGCCACAGCTTGTGACATTTTATTGAGAACGTAACGCATTTTTTTATTGACCTGAATATAAGGAATATTTAAAAGGGTATCATTTTATTGCGTAATTTTAAGTAATTTTTGTGGTATATTTCCTAATCTAATCACCCATTTGTGAACATTTTGCTTAATGTGATTTATATTTACAAAATGTTTTCACAAATAATATATTAAAATAATGCGCTTAAAAGTGAAAAGTGAAAAACGCGTTAAAAGTTTCAATACATTAATTTACATACATTGTAGAAAAGAAGTGCCAATCTATGTCAAAGACCTAATAAATAAATGTACAGTTGGAGCTTATGCAGCAGTAAGGATTACAGGGTTATAAGACTGAGTACAGAAAAATCAAAACCTATACTAATAGAAAAAAAAACAGGACATGTTTTCATTTCGTATTTTTTATATGTCGTTAGATTTAAATATGGATGAATTTGGTTTGGATGACGTTAGCGTTTTAATGACTTACCAATTATTTGGGCATTACAATTATTGATTAGTTGAATTTATGACCTAAATTTTGATATTAAATTCATCCATATTTCAATCTAACAAAACGTTTAAAATACGAAATGAAAACATGTTCAGATTCTTGTTTCTGTTAGTATATAAAGTTACGAATTTACTCGATTTTAATCATTACAATAGTTGTTTATTCATATTTATTGACCGAATTTATTCCAAAGTGTTGTCAAGAGGAATTTTACAGTGTGTCTATTTTTAAGAAAGTTTGCTTTCATTGACCTTTTGGGCTTTGTCTTTTCTGTAAATAATGAAACTTTGTATTTGCACAATCGTTCTCTTAATATTCTTTATACCAGATTATTCCGAAAACTTGTCCAAAGGCATTTGAAATTGTAATTGTTTTAAGACAGTAATTTTATTTGACCTTGAACAAGTTGTTTTCTTCCGTGGGCATGGTGTAGCATAAAAACGCATATTGAAATAATTGACTAGATAATAGATTTCGGTCAAGAGCATGCATATAATAATTTCCGCGTAAAAAACCCAAATGATTTCACAGGGGCGTAGCTAAAAGCGACATAGAAGAGGTACGCAGTATTTACATGGTGTAACGATATATATGTGTAACACTATTGCAATATCTATAAGGCTGATGCTACATTGCCCTTCAAGTCATTATATCACTACGAAATTATAATAATGCATTATAATAATTATAATATATAGTTTAAAGCTATTCGGATCGAGAATATGAAGTAAATAATTTACGAAAGAAATAATAGATATTTTGAAAACAATATTTGTAATAAGTATTTGCAAAATAAATAAATAAATAAAAAAATAAATAAAAAAATAAATAAAAAAATAAAGGGTGTCATTTTTTAACGTGTGTTTATTTTTCGTGTTTAATTACTACAAGTTGTGTTCATTATACCGTAGTTATACGTATCAATAGTTTAATTCGTGCATGTGCATTCGTAACTCAAAGCCGTTGTTTATCAGATAATTTACAGCGATATAGATAGTTCTTAACTGGTAAAAGGTACTTTAATTTGCAGACAGCAGAGATGATCGAGCGATGTCTACAGAACGAGGGACACTGTCTCGCGCTCGGCGGCGACCACAGCATGGCGATCGGAACCATCATGGGACATGCGCGCGTCCACCCGGACATGGCCGTGCTCTGGATAGATGCGCACGCAGACATCAACACGCCGCTGACGTCAGATAGCGGCAACATACACGGGATGCCGCTCTCCTTTGTTACCCGCGAACTGGACCCCTACGTTCCCGGGATGCCTGAATGGGACGACATACAACCATGGTAACTATGGCTTGCTTTATCGCGTCAAACTCCTAGCAGTGATATCTACGGTGGCATAGATGTGACATGTAAGAAAAATAATTTATCTCGTGGCCTCGTTATTAAGTTATGGAGTCGTGGCCACGACTTAGTATCTCGTGGCCTCGAGTTAGTATCTCGTGGCCACGATTTACGTAACTCGTGGCCACGACTTAGTATCTCGTGGCCATGACTTACGTAACTCGTGGCCACGACTTAAGTAACTCGTGGCCGCGACATAATTAGCCAATCAGAAATCCAGTTATTTGGCTGAAAACATTCACTAGATATATAAACTCATCGAGGAAATATCTTGAAACGAGATCATTCCTGTCCGAGTCGCGATTTCTAGTGAATTTGTTCAGCCAAATAACTGGATTTATAACTGGCTAATTATGTCGTGGTCACGAGTTAAGTAAGTCGTAAGTCGTGACCACGACTTAATAACTCGTGGCTACGAGATTAATTATTTTTCTCACGTCAATGCCACCGTAGATCTCCCCTGCTACGCGACAACGAAGCAGCGAGACAGGGGAGACCCAAACTCCTCGCAGCGGTTACCTCCCCTATCGGTTAACGGTAACCACTTCCATCTCAAGTAAAATCCTTCCACATCTGGAAGGAATACGTGTTTGTAACTTTTACTTATGTAATGCAACACGTCAATGCCACCGTAGATCTCCCCTGCTACGCGACAACGAAGCAGCGAGACAGGGGAGACCCAAACTCCTCGCAGCGGTTACCTCCCCTATCGGTTAACGGTAACCACTTCCATCTCAAGTAAAATCCTTCCACATCTGGAAGGAATACGTGTTTGTAACTTTTACTTATGTAATGCAACTCAGTGAAATTTTCTGCATAATTGGACTTTTTAAATATCGTTTGCAGTCAATAATAAAATCAGAAAATGAAAATAACTAATTAAAACCAATTATAATATATAGAAGATTCAAATCGATCATAATCACGTGGTTTGTTATGACGGCAGGGATTTGATTAGAGCTATGCTCGGAACCAGTCAAATCTCTGCGCGGAGGTTGAGAGAGACCAATTTGATGTGTTAGCCCTATCCCGCTCCGTCCAATTATACAAGCTGCATGGGCATATTACATTGTTAATCTCCCATTCGACTTACTTCGCAAACATAGTAATTCACAAATTCAAATATTGGTGTTAGGCGTAGAGAAAAAGTTGTTGGTTTGGTAGACCCCCCCCCCCCCCCAATCCACTATTTTTTTCCGCCGACACTGAACGATTTTTTGCCTATCAATCATGAACTTTTTCTGATTTTGGGGAAAAAGAGCAGTGTTAGCTTACAAGTTTTTTGCAATAAATTTCTTTTTTGTTTCGATCACCTTATTTATAGTTAAGGTACAGTTTGTTTGTTGGGAGGCGTTTAAACATTTACATGCAGCCCAATATACTTAAACTGTGTGGTGAATATGTGGCGAAGAAATTTTTTTAAAGCAAATAAGTTTTATTTTTTCTCCCCTCCTAGTTTTTTTTTGGAGATGTAAGCGGAAACCATTCATTTATTTTTGTTTGGCCTTATGTATTTAATGATCAGGGAACATATTATTGATAAGTCCCAAATATTTACAAATAAAACCAACGCTCGCTTCATGACGTCAGCGGATGCGTACACACGCTTTTCTGTATTTTTATAGCATCGGTGTTAGCCAGATCGCGTGGATCGGTCTCCGAGATGTGGATCCCTTGGAGAGGAAGATCATAGACAAGTTCTGTATGCACGCGTACAGCATGCATGATGTGGATCATCACGGGATCAAGGGCGTGTTGGACATGGCCCTGAACGCCGTCGATCCAACGTACGTCAATGACGTCACTAGTATAGGGGGTTTATAGTATATGCCACCATTTTAAAGTAGTAGATTTTTGTCAATGTATGGGTTATACTAGGAATACATACAAAAATAATGCACATGGATGGATGGTTTTTACAAAACGGTATGGGATCCTGATGTCATGCCGTCGAGCATGACGTCATTTCTTAAATGTATTCCCGATGTTAACTTCAGTTACGTCTTGAATTTGGTTACTAAAAGTACGTATACTCGCATTTAGTCCAGTAATTCAGTAATTCATCGCAACAAGCAGTTGTATTAATTGTGAATCGTTTAACGTCGTTTGTTATTTTGTCCTTGTTATTCATTCCAAATCCGGCTCAGATGATTGAATAAATCTCGCATTTAAAACTAAGCCATTTAAACTGCATTTTGACTCGAAATCATATCAACATCAGTCATAAATCAGTCCTCTTATGGACAGCTTAATCATTGGTATTGAACAATATTTAAACACTCCAAGTATAGTGGCACGAAATCAATTTACGCAATTTGTGTTATATTGGTTAAGCGAGCTTTGTGCACTCTCCGAATATATTGGTACGAAGCCAATTTACTTTTGTGCTAAATTAACCGAACTTTGTACGCTCTTAAAATTTAGTGGTACCAAGCCAATTCACGTGAGTTTTGACGTGGACGCCATGGACCCCGTACACACCCCGAGTACCGGAACTCCCGTCAGCGGCGGCCTGTCGGTCCGGGAGGTGTGTTTCATAGCAGAAGTGCTCGCTGAGACAGGTCTGTGAACATCACCATACCATGCCGTAATATTGTAACTAATAGATATTTGCGTGGGTTAACTACTGTTTTGACAACCGTTTTCAGGAAACAAATAACGGAAAATTACGGATCAATAAATTTTACAAAGCTATGAGTGACTTTGTAAAATAAAACGTATTGTTAGACTTTAACGATAAATGTTTGTTGTACAAACGTCAGAAGATAAATAAATATTTATGTATGCATAAGTATCAAAGAAATAAAATACTAGTAAATGTAAATCAGGGCAATCGAAAACTTGAAGTGGAATTCCCACAAATCCAAATGTAAATTTGCAGGTCGACTGGAGGTCATTGACATTGCCGAGTTCAACCCGTCGCTAGGCGACAAGAAAGACGTCGATCTCACCGTCAAAACGACCATTGACGTCATCACGCATTTCTACGGGCAACACAGACGGGGCGTTTCCCCACCTGGACGGGATATCCCAAAAGCAAGCGTGACTAGACACCACGAAACGAACGGACTGCACAACCATAACTAAAATAACATTTGGGAGTAACCCCAAGTCACCTAACAAAACGCGTCATGTACATGACGCCATGTGGCGTCATGTCGCAATACTGAACTTTTAAACTACGCAGTCTCTGAACCATTTAATGATTTCAGTTCAAATGAACTGAAGTTGCAGTCTCAAATATGTAAAATATGCTATTAAACTCAAATGTTGTCCCGAAGCTCCGTTTGTGTGTTTAGATTTGAATCAGATATTATTCGTGTGGACAGATTCTCACAAATGTACATTTGATTACGAACAGTATTCGAATTTTTGTATAATTTTGTTGATGTTTGTAAACGTACGTGCTTTAGAAAGTGTATACAATTTCTTCAATCACAATTATAGAAAACAATTAATATCGCGATGCTAACATGGACGAGACGGTCTTTGTTTTACTTTGAATTTGTCTATGTTATTATTAATATGCGTCTCTTTTTTTCATATACAGTGTATTTTACAGTGTTTTGTCTCGTTTATCCATCTAATATGCGTAATATAACCGAAAATTTTACTCTTTTTATACATCCTTTATAATTTATACATGAGCTTTATTTACATGTTTGAATAGACACATATAAAATGTTCATTACCTGATGAAAGTTTCGAAATGTGTATATTTTACATAAACGTGAACCATTTGTCGTACATTAACGTTTTTGGACTATGTTCTGGGCCCTTTATTCACACTAAAATTGTATTTAGGCGTAAAGTTGTTGGTTTCCGCTTACCCCCCCCCCCCAATGTTATCCGCCGACCCGAAAACGAACAGTTTTTGCTAATATTAGGCTTTCGGTAATTAGCAACAACATTTCGAATTAGTCTGCGTGAGACAGGCCCTCTTGGTAATGAGTACTGAATACATACCGTATGCCTGGTACAGATTCTTGGATTGGAGACGTTAAACATTTTAAATGCAGTTCAATATACCTAAACTGTGCGGCGAATATGCCGCGAAGAAATATTTTTTTACCCCCCCCCCCTCTAGATTATTGGGAGACGTAAGCGGAAATTAACAATTATTTTGTTTGTCCTAATTTTGATTTTTTTATGAACGGAAATAGGAATTCCATTCCATCCTTATCTAGTTTTACCTATTAAGAAATGTATTTATTAAAATACCTTTATTTTCATTGCACATCCAAAAATGAATCTATAGAACGCAATAATTTAAACATGAAAATCTCACGTATTTACATTAAAGTGTGTATGTACGATCTTACTACAGATATAGTGGCATACATGTATGTAACCAAATATAGTTAATTCTATTTAAAATGGAATAAAAGTTAAGAAAAACATTGCTTTTAAACGCACAATAAGCTAGTTTTGAATCACCAAATAGTTTTCGTCTGTACAAGCGGAAACTCAAATACATGACTTAAAAGTTGGTTTAGGTTACACAACACTAATACAGGATACAAAAACTGGACACTTGTACTTGTTGATTTATTCCATATCGAAGTGTTTATTATAGTGTCACCCCTCCCGATTTAAGAGCCAACCAGTTTTGACTTATGAGACACATTTACTGATAAACATCTTTACTCCCGAGTCCTGTCCTATATGCCGGGCGCTTGGCAGGAAGGCAATCGGGACCCGTCGTTTTAACTAGCTGCTGATTAGGCAAGCGCCATACCAGAACAAGCCCTGTGTGACTCGAAATTTCGACCTCCCGCTCCGTAGGCGAATGCCTTGACCACGGAGAAGTGTTTTCTTCGTCATTTTGATGTTGGTTTTTCTGTTTGCTTTCAAGTTTTATTGTCACTTGTATCTGCTTTTTCGGCCCAGATTTTCTTGCGATAAGTATGCAGCGGGAAAATTGAATGCCAATAGAATTGGGCAAATGTTCTAATTCTAGGGAATGCAAACTTCAAACAATGGTTTAACGTATACCAATAACTGTTGCATACTTTTGGGGAATAAAAATTTACATAATTGTTTACATAAGCGGTTAAAATGAAGTTATAAACATATCCTCGCGTATACTCTAGAACTGAGGCTAATTATGCACGTATTTTCTCATTGTATGCCATAAACAGAATGATATATTCATTCACGTAACGAAATAACTATTTTGTTTAGCCTACATTTATATAAGCGTTACGCTCTATAAATAGCAATTGTGCAATGTTCCCATGCATAAATCTCACTCAAAGAGTTGCCGTTCCATGTAGCCATTGATTCTAGCGAGTTCATCGCATTCCACAAAAAGAGGTGGCATTCTAGAAATAGCGCGCGTAGCTAGCAACGGCTGTATAGCTGTGTTAATATACTCGTACATGCATAAATAATAGCGTTCAGAGAATCATAAACCTAAAAAAAATCAATAAATGTGGAATTTATATTATAAACTTACTGTTAATTTGATTTAAAATTGTGGTTACGATTTCGTTCGTTAAAGGGAATTGTTCACATATTTAAAAAAAAAAAATGCCATTAAACGAGTTAACTTGTAAAATTGAAGCATCTGAAGTAAGGAGATTAAGTATTATAACAAGAAAAGCATAAAAAAGAAAAACTTTTATGTACGTAATTATATATTCGTGTATCTGTTACTGTATGTATGTATGTAAAAATAACCACGAAAATAACAGAAACACTCCAAATTATGCCATCGTTTCGCGTTACAAACGCTTAATAATTTTATCCGTTTCAACTGATTATTACTCATTAACTAAACGGTATTTACAGATCATTTCTATGTCAGTTTTGTTCGCTCTTTCATATTCACTATTCTTTTATATTTTGAATCTGTGACAAAAAGTGTGAAAATGGTCAATTCGTCAATCTGCGAACAGGTTCTTTAATGTCATACAGTCCAACTATAATTGAGGCGTGTCGTGGGAAAACCGGACTTAATGCATGTGCGTAAAGTGTCGTCCCGGATTAGCCTGTGCAGTCCGCACAGGCTAATCCGGGACGGCACTTTCCGCCTACAGTGGATTTATGTTTAGAAGAGACCTTCTTCAAATAGTCGAGCTAATAAAGCACTCAAATCACATATATACATAAAACACACAAGTCATATATATATATGCATAAACACACAAGTCACATATATACATTAAACAAAAATCACATAATACATAAAACACACACGTCACATATATACATAAAACACACAAGTCACATATATACATAAAACACACAAGTCACATATATACATGAAACACACACGTCACATTCATACATAAAACACACACGTCACATGTAAACATAAAACACACACGTCACATACATACGTAAAACGAACATGTCACATGTAAGCATAAAACACACACGTCACATATATACATAAAATACAAACGCCCCATACACACATAAAAAACACGTCACATACATACATAAAATACACACGTCACATACATACATAAACGCACATGTAACAATTAACATACATAAAACGAACTCGTCACATAAAACACACACGTCACATAAATTCATAACATTAAATACACACGTCACATATATACATAAAACGAAAAAGTCACATATATACATAAAACAAACACGTCACATATATACATAAAACGAAAACGTCACATATATACATAAAACAAACAAGTCACATATATACATACAACACACAAGCCACACATGTACATAAAACGAACAAGTCACAAAAGACACCAATAACATAATTACGTACATTAAACGCACAAGTAACATAAAAAGCCATGTGTTATGCTTTGACATTTGAAGGCTGTTGAGCTTTATTAATTTATACAGCATTATTCCATCATTTATGGCATAATTGGGCTGCTTTTTTGTAACCTTATTTAATAAATTCATTCTCTGAAAACGTAAGTTGGACAGTTTAAGGCTGCAGAGCTTCGTTGTTGAATGTTGATATATATACATTCTTATGTTCTTGTTTTGTCGTCTTACAGTGTTTTTTAGTAGGCCATCCATTTATATTATGGAAGCCTTTGGTAGTGCTCTGACAGAGCTGCAGAGCTTCATCAATGTACTTATATATTTATTATTTGCATGTTGACTGTCACCTTATTTCATAAATTTACTTCTTTGAAAACATTAGTTGTGCTCTGACAGTTTAAGGCTGCAGAGTTTCATTGTTGCATGTTATTATATATATATTCTTATGTTCTTGTTTTGTCATTTTACACTTATCCTCTTGGTCTTATTTACATGCAGTACATTTGTTGTACTTTTAGTCGGCCATCTATTTATACGGAAGCCTTTGGTGGTGCTCTGACAGTTTAAGGCTGCAGGGCTTCATCAATGTCCTTGTATATTTATTATTTTATTTGTGTCTCGCACGTATGCCGTATTTATCTACTTCTTGCCTCTGCCCTCTGTATGTCATAGTTAGTTTTGAGGTCCAAAGCTTTCATGGTCTGACAGTTCAAGGCTGCAGAGTTACATGTTTTCTACATCAATATTACCATTTACTTCTGTAGGTCGATTTACCTGTTTTATGCACAGTTTTATAACTGCTTTCTACCAACATATTATGCTACCATATTCTGACAGTTTAAGGCTGCAGAATTGAATTATTGTTTCTTTACATACATGTATAATTATGTTATTGCATGGTTTCCTTCAACTACTGCGGATCTATTTACCTGTTGTATGGAACTGTGTTATAACTGCTTTATACCAACATCTTATGCTAACATATTCTGACAGTTAAAGGCTGCAGAATTGCATGTTTGTTTTTATACATATAATGATGTTATTGCATGGTTACCTTACCACTACTGTGGGTCTATTTCCATGTACGTTATTACTGCTTTGTAACAACGTTATGTTTTCTATTATACATGTACATACCATTATGTTCTTCAATGTTTACATTCCACTACTGTGGGGACCATTTACTTGTTTTATTTAACAGTTTTTTAACTGCTTTGCAGCAACATATTATGCTCCCATGTTCTGACAGTTTAAGGCTGCAGAATTGTATGTTTGTTACTATACAGATCATTATATTATTGAATGGTTACTTCCCACTACTGTGGATCTATTTACATGTACCCATTTTATTCAATAGCATTACTGCTGCTTTGCAGCACCTTTTGTGCTACCTTGTATTAACTGAAATGCTCTGACAGTTTAAGGCTGCAGAGCTTTATAGTATTCTATGCAGTTGCATAACATGTCAAAATCTTCTGTTAGACTTTGACAGTTTAAGGCTGCAGAGCTGATCTTTACCGTTGCAACTGTACACATACAAGTGTTATTTTATTGTTACCACACACATAAATCATGTGGTCCTGCTTTCTTTTACTTTTTTTTGCGAATGAATATAACGTATATGATGTTTTCACCTTAGGTTATGGTCTGTCAGTATAGAGCTGCAGAGCTTCACAACTTGGCATGCTAATCACTGCGACTTGTCTTATAATATTGTCACACTACATTGACCTACTATGTACTTATTTCAATTTTAATTACTTTCCTTTACTTCCTTCTATTTTATTTGTTTCTGAGTTATTCAGCCACTAATATTTTGCATATATTTCAGCCTCTGCTTGGAATTCACACCTTGTCACTTACAATTTTTTGGTCCGAATGTTATTACTATTTTATTCAGATACATTCATAAGTAGTCAGTTATATATTTTAATATCTAACATATAATATAGGTACATGTGTATCTACAGCTTAATTTTCCCCATATATTTGCTGTGATTATGCCAGAGCATAGTTGGTCCGTTTCATTTTGGTGTGGTTTTGTTTTTTGCCTAGTCAGTATTAACAGTATATCTTTTGATTTAAAGTCTGTAAGCTTGAGTTGGAGTCTTCAGCCACTGCTTCTGTATCAGTCTAACACATATAGTATTCCTTGCTAATTCAATGGACATACTATGCTCATACTTCTAAGCAATGTGCATTTGTATTCCTTTACACAGGTAATGTTGCAATTATTTCGTTGCATAGCCACATCTCTTCATCAAACAACACTTAGTTTTTGCCTTGTAGCACCTGCAAAACATGTTTCTTCATTTTCTGTACAACTTCATTTTCAATTGTGGGGGTATTGCTTTTAATGTTTTTGTTTGTTATCTCTCTACATTTTTGTGCTTCATCATACATGCGGGTTGCTATGTACACCAGCCTACATGATCTTTGTCAGTATTACGATTTTTCTTCTAAGATCACTACGTTTTAGCTCCGAACACTTGTCTCGTCTCGGTCTTCATGGGCGGCGGTCGGTTCCCTTTGTGGCGGTTTTTGTCCGCCCATTATGTCATTTATGGAAAAAAACTTGTGTTTTCATTGTATATTACAAATTTTTATGTATATACAATGTATTGGTTATTTTATGGCATTTTAAATAAATGCCTTTTTTATCCTAACCCACGTGTTGTTTTTCCTTCAATGCCATACGAGTTCGACCGCTCCTTAGACTTCCCGGGGACAATACATAAATAATATTTTATAAACACATAACATTTTTTATGTCATTGTTCACGTTAATTGTTTAGTGCAAGTTAACCTTAGCTCAGTAGTCAATATCCAATCGTATACAAATGTTTTATCACGTGATGTTAGTCAGTTAATCAGAATACGTAGAACTCATTGTTTACATTATATTTGGTGCAGGCGGATGCCTCACGGGGCGGACACACACCGCCAATACACTGCATAACAATTTGTAAAAGGCAATGAAGACATAAGTTAGGCCATAAATGACCTAAATTGACAAAATGGGCGGACAAAAGCGCCGTATATATAAAATATATTATACCATGAAATATCAAGTATTCAAAAATAGCATAAATTAATTGGCGTATATTCGCCGTGGCATAAAAGAACGATGAATGGAAATAAAGAGGTGGAGGTTTGGGTGGTGGTGGTGTTTAGAATTGCAAAATGGTGAGGCATCCGCCTGCACCAAATATAATGTAAACAATGAGTTCTACGTATTCTGATTGACTGACTAACATCACGTGATAAAACATTTGTATACGATTGGATATTGACTACTGAGCTAATTTTAACTGGCACTCAACAATTAACGTGAACAATGACATAAAAACATTGTGTTCATAAAATATTATACATACAACGAACAAGTCACACATGTACATAAAACGAACAAGTCACAAAAGACACCAATAACATAATTACGTACATTAAACGCACAAGTAACATAATTATATACATAAAACGCACAAGTAACATAAAACGCAAAAGTAATTAACATAATTATGTACATAAAACGCCCAAGTTAAACTGGTATATAAAATACACAACATAATTATGTACATAAAACGCACAAGTAACATTATTATGTGCATACAACGCACAAGTCACTTAATAATAATGTACATAAAACAAATATTAAACCCATACAAAATTAATTTCTCATATTAATTCTATTCTCGATTATTTGCCCATGTTACTAATATTAATTAGTTGAAACAAGAACAACCAGGCTGTCCAAAGGACAGCTATATCCCCCGCCGTGATCCTTCATTAGATTTTAAAGTTGACTTTGAAGTATCACACTGACCTTAATCAGTTTCATGAAAATTCTTTAAAGGGCATGGGAAATATGGAGCTGACGAGCAAATGGAGGCTCAAACATTTGACCTTCAAGTGTGACCTTGACCTTGAGGTGGCTTGACTGCCTCATGCCTTCTGCACATTGCCTCAATGTGATAAACATTTAAGGCAAGTTTCATGAAAATCCTTTAAAGGGCACAGGGGATATAGAACGGACATGAAAATACAGGCTCAAATATTCAACCTTCAAGTGTGACTTTGACCTTGAGTTGGCGTGACAGGCTTATGCCTTCTGCACATGGGCTCAATGAGCAAAACATTTGAGCCAAGTTTCATGAAAATCCTTCAACTGGTATAGGGTATATGGAGCTGACACAAAAAACGGACACGAAAATGGAGGCTCAAATATTTAACCGTTAAGAGCGACCTTGTCCTTGAGCTGGCCTAATCCTTCAAAAGGCATAGGAGATATGGAGTGGACACGAAATGGAGGCTCGAATATTTGACCTACAAGTGTGACCTTGACCTTGAGCCGGCGTTACTGACTCATGACGTCTGCACATTGTCTTACTGAACTAAACATTTGAGCCAAGTTTCATGAAAATCCTTCAAAGGGTATATGAAATATGGAGCGGACACGAAATGGAGGCTCGAATATTTGACGTTCAAGTGTGACCTTGACCTTGAGCCGGCGTAACTGACTCATGCCTTCTACACATTGTCTCGATGACCTAAACATTTGAGCCAAGTTTCATGAAAATCCATCAAACGGTATAGGAGATATGGAGCGGACACGAAAATGTTACGGATAGACGGACGGACAGACGGACGGACGGACGAAGGCCATTAATTCCTATAATCCCCCTCCAGCTTCGCGGCGGGGAATTAACAGAGCATTTTGACAAAGCCGATTGGTGTAATGAAACGCAACACGAGATGCATGTGATTCAGCTAATCATATTGACATATTTCTCTCCTTGATTCCGTAAACACATTTAGGTTGGGCTTGACTGTGTAAACACACAGTAAGTACTAGACTGTGTACAATCACATTTTCAATGAAGGTTACGCATGAGCAAATAAATTCCTTCTTTGTTACATATAAAATATTCAAAATTTGATCTCACTTTTCACCGTGACCAAGCTACTTTCCAATATATCACCATACATTGTTGGAAAGATGAGGACATAACCTTTTGAAAAAACAGCATGTCAAAAAATTCTATGCGTTGTAACTCAACATATTTACCTTAGAAAAAACACACCGGTTTTGACGGGCATGGAGGCTGCCATTTTGCGCATGAATACATGGGCCAAAAGTTATGAAGCTGGGAAACACTAGACAAACAAGTAGTGCACAAAACAGCCTTTTTTCTTATTGCTTACATATATACCTTTAAAATGATACCAAAACATATCATTTAATCCGTATTTTACAAATTATATGCATCCTGCACTCAGCCACATGTGCTTATTATCTAACTGACAGCATGTAACCCTGAGGATGTGACTTCCGTTTTGGGGTAATTAGACCTTAATCCTAAATAATAAACCAATGGAAATCAAAGCGCAAATATTACGAGCAATCTCATTGGTGAATATTTTAAGTTGAGACTAAGTTTGAGAACGTTTGTAGTCTTGGGACCTATGTTAATTTATAAACACCTTTACCGTTAAGAAAAGAACAGTGATTAATTGCTAGCTAATAATAAACAATTAGCTAAATATCTTTAACACGTGGAGTAAATAACTATTAAAAGACAAATTGAGAAGTTGAAGATAAAATTGTACTCGCGACATTTCTGTATTTGTATAATCGTGTAACATCAACGAAAAAGCAAAATACATATCTGTAAATTGTTTTGTTGTAAAGTTGAGAAATTGTGAATATTATTATTATCTGCACTGTGTGGTTTATAATATAGACTGGCAATCATACATAGTTATATTAATTAGTTTGATATGTAAAACATAGTTTGATAGGTCTCACTATTTACGTATTGCTGTAAAAATGTAATCTGCACTGTTCATATAATGTATTTGTAGTAAGCATGCATATTGTCGGATATGGTATGCAAACTCTAATTGTATACACGTTGAATTTAGGTTTAAATCTCTGCATGTATAACATCATTACGTTGTATTAAATACAATCATTTATTGTTAAATAAATGTACATTAAGATTTACGACCTTACTCGATTTAACGTTTACATCATTGTTAAAATAAAATATATTTGACTGTACATGGTATTTGCAATGTTCTGTTGGTAAATATCGACTGACCTCATGTGACTTTTGGTGTGAATTGAAGACAGAGATACATGCTGCATAGTGTTATCTTCCGATTCGCATACTACTAATAATTCGCAAGTGTCGTAGTTTTTAAATGCACTTCGCGGGATGCGTACACTGAGATAACATGGTGATAAATAACCTATCCCTGAGGTTAACTTGACCCTGTAGTTTTAAAGGGATTTATTCGCATTTTTATGATGTTGAGCAAATGTGTTTTCATTAGAAAAACGTGAAAATAGGAAAATTTGAGGAAAAAACAAGTATTCGAAAACAATAAAAACTACGAGATAAATACGTCTGGATCGTGAATCAGACCTGACACATCTCAACTGAAAGATAAGAGTAAATAAACTCTCCGACGTGTTACCTAGTAAGATCGTTTGTAGTTTTGAAAAACAAGTTTTTAATAATATTGATTTTTAGAATGTTGGCGGAAGCCAACGGTCTTTTGAGAGGGTAATTTCCAAAACAGGTATCGCGGAAAACTACTTCTTTTCTTTGCAGGCTATTAGTCAGTAAACTCGAAACCAGAAAGGGTCCTTCTTCAAAACAGCAAAATTTCACAACCGTTTTCTTATATTTTAATTATTTAAAATAAAGTATGTAATATGTATTATAACGTGTATATCATGTGATTTATTACAATTACAGTTTGTAAAAAGGTCAATTCATAAAAAATAGCTTTAATGACAGTCCTTTTTTTAAAAATATTTACTTGTATGTAACCGAAATATTTACCGGAGTGTCCTGGAATAGGACAACCAAATTAATGCGCTACATCGGTTATTTTTTACTCGTTGCGAACGTGTTTTTTCTTGTAACCAATTCCCATTCTGAATTTTTTGACAACACATTACTGCAATTTATTAATATTAAACTGTACTGTGGACAACCGAGAGCTGGCATCGTATGATCTATTTTGACTCAGTAGGCTACGAACAAAGATCTATAACTTAAAAATTAGTTTTCACTATGATGTCGCATACTATTGAATAAGAAGCCAAATTATGGGTGGGAAATTGAACTTCATTCAAACAAATGTTTCCTAGGAGCAAAAATGCACTCATATTTAACATGCTTTTATACCACATTTCTGAAGGTTTTCTTTGCTTTTCGGTATTCAGTAACTGTGATATCAGAACGCTGACTGGTCGGCGGAGCCTAATATGCAAAGTACCGTGCAATAAGTAGTGTGCGGTATATTGAAATTTAGTTGTAATATATACGCACGCTACTTATTGCACTGTAAGTTTTCACATTAGGATCGCGCACCAGAAAAATTGAAAGAACTGTTCTGTATTGATTTTTTTTATTAAACAAATAAACTCTTAACTGTGAACGGGGTGAACATGTCCAACTCAACAAGTCATAAACAATTAGAAATTGAATGTGCAGCCTGTGAATGACACAGGTCCGGAGGCGTTCGCGAGCTTGCTTGTTATGTCCGTTAGAGCACTACTTTTATCCACTGATACTAATTCCTGTTTTATTATCTTGTCACATTTCACTTTGGCCTTAGGATCTAGATGATGATGAGTGGGCTTATTTACCCTCGGGACTTCGGTTAAAAACCATTGCCCGAGCACACTGCTTAACATATAAAACTCTGCTTGATAAAATACTAAAACAACCCTTCTTCAAAGGGTGTTACAATAAAATCTTTGCAGTGTGGGTGCGGTGCTTTAATAAAAATCTAGTCGCAAAAATCTATTTTACTGTTAAAAGTCTTTGACAATATAGTCATTACTCCAAGAAGCACTGTAATTGAATAATTCTTGGAAAATATTGATAGAAGCGTTAATATATACATTGGAAAAATAATATAGCAGTAAAATGCACTGGTTGACCTTTGCGAAGAATTCAGAGCGTGGGAAAATGAATTTGCATATAAAATAGGACGCTCAAAAACGGATAGTAATTGAACCAATGGAATTAGCTGTTTAGAAGGGGGTGTGACCAATCGGTGTCGAGCGCTAAATTTAGATTTGCAAAGGAAAGTATTTTTAATCAAAGCTCTGCTAGGTTAAAATATGCAGAGTTAAAAAGTGATATAATTGTATAAATTTTAGGAATTATGTCTGAAATGGAAGTGACATAATAATATTTGGAGTATTATGTCTCTATAAAAGTGACATAATTATTTAAATTTGAGGAATGTAAAAATAATTAGTATTTTAATTTTATTTATTTATTGTTTCCTTTGCAGTTGATACCTAGATAGAGAGAAAGAGAGAGGATAGCCCAACCTGATAAGATTTAATGATGGGAAACATATAGTTTTATATGAGCCATCATATTTCTAGACCCATTTTCCAGCATATGCTGTAATGGGGTTGTTGGAGTCTTTGTAACTTAGAGATCTGGAACAAATATATGGTTTAATAACCATATAAACATAAGAAAATTGGAGGAAGATACAGGCACAATAGTACCGGTTGTGTATTTAGGGTAAATTAATGAATACTTTAATATTTAACCAGATCTCTAAGTGGTTCAACATAGCTTTTAAAGAATGGATGTGATATTGTCAAGTCAATGTTACATTTAAATGCTGTCAATATATGGAAAGGCGGAATTTTGTCAATAAAATAATTTAAAAGGGGGTCATAATAATAAATATACCCTGAATGTAATGGGTATTTCAGCTTAATACAGTGAATGGGTGGTATTTAGGATTTTTTTTACCTTTTCAAGTTAAATGTTGAGTAAAAATACTCTTGAAATTGAATAAAATGAGTGAAGGTTCATCCACTGATGGAATGTGGATGCTGTTTATTTAAGAGAAGGGCTTGCATAGGCAAGTTAGTTATGCATTTAATTAGTTATAGATAATAGACAATTATGAGATAGGTGGTTAGCTTATTTTGAACACTTGCAGACAGGGAATATAGCAAGGTGCTCCAACTTGAGACCCTGTCTGTTTAAATCTAATGAGGGTTGGGCTATTTTAAAATGATAATTTCCCCCCCAGGGTGGCGTTAAAACAATAGTTAAAAACTGCATATATATAAATTTACATAAATTGCAGCAAGATAGGCTGCTGGTGACAAAACGGTTACCTAGATAGGGCCACTTAAAACAATATGTTAAGAAAATAACATTATATACAGTTAAGAATTAACACAACTGGAACATTATTTTTAATATGTACAGTTCTACATGTATTGTTCATTTTATATACAGGAATTTAAGGAACTAGAACATTATTTATAACATGTACAATTCTACATATATTGTACATGAAGAATAAAAGAAACGAGAAGCCGCCCAGGGGGGAATAAGATGAGATATACGAAGTGTAGGGTGGTCCGCCAGCAGGGGTTGGTTTCTGTGAATTTGGGTGGGTAAAGGAAGTATAATTGGACTGGTATGGATGTTTGAATTTGGTGTAGTCCTTTGGACCAGAGGGAGTGCACGGCAAGATTAAATAACTTAAAAATGGAGCAAAAGGTTGCGAAAAGGATTAAAATCTTAAGAGATTGAATACTATGGGAGTGAAATTGTACCAATTTGGTAAAATTGTTAGTAAATAAAACAGGATTATTATAATCCCCGATAAAAGACTTGCACAAGGCCATATCAAGATGTTAAAATGGATATAGTATATAAAATACAGCATTAAGCACTGTACTTATCACAGTATTGATGATTTCTAAAATTCCAATACCTATCTTTGGTAATTGGCCTTGATATGACCGACTGCAAATAAATGCAAGGAAAAAGGATCCTTGCACCGTGCACTCCAATCCGGCGTGGTTCTTAGAGGATGTTTGAAATTGAAGGTGTCCAAGGGGTGAGGAGGGGCTGCAATGCAGTCAAATATACCCAGAAAAATGGAAGGCCCCGTCCTTTCCAGATATTAAAAACTGCAGTAAAAAGGTTTTTATTAAGACACTGAAGAATGTAAGGGTGGACTAACGTCATACTCTCATAATAAATGGTTTTAAAATAAGGAATACCAGGCCAATACCATTGACCTGATTTAGAAAGGGCAGGGAATTTCATAGTTCATAAAAGGTTATATAGTAAAAAACAGTTATAATAACTGTCAAGTAGTTGGTTGGGTTTTGACTGCTCCTTCCCACCCCTATAGACCTAAATTTTGTCAGTGATCTGACAGTCTGTGAGGAAGGTTGACAGGGCAGAGAAGACCGGACCCCTGGCCGCTCCCTTGGGGTCTAGCACGTTGTTAAGGTTTAAAACTAGTCCATGGGAGTGCAATGCGGCCCTGAGCCGGTCTCTCTGCCCTGCGTAGGTGTTGCACTGTAGCAGCAGGTGGGCTGCCGTGAAGGGCTCCCGGCACCGTGGACACCCAGGGTCCAGCCCAAGGACATACTTTCCCCTGTCACCGGGTAGGAGAGTAGTTCCCATCCTCAGGCGCGTGACGGCTCTATCAAGCTTAAAGCCTGGCGAGTACTTGTCAGGCGGCCTGAGGGTCCTCGTGGGTCTGTGGAAAGTATGTCGGTAGGCAGACACATTGGGAGCCCAGAGATTCCACTCACCGAGGACAAATTTCTTTGCCAGTGAGTAGATCTCAGTCGGCGCCAGGGACTCCCCCACATCAACAGCCCCCCTCCTGAGACCCTCCTTAGCCCCCCTGTCCGCCTGTTCATTCCCACTGATGTCGACGTGTGCTGGACACCATACTAAGGTGACCTTTAAAGATTTATCTAGGCACTGTTGATGAAGTTCCAGAATATTAGATAAAATGTCAGGCCTAGATCTGCTATTTCTGTTTTTGATAGACTCAAGTGATGATAATGAGTCTGATAAAATAGCAGTTTTAGTAGGTTTATTGACCAAAATCCAGCACAATGCATATTTAATTGCCAAAAGTTCAGCCGAATAAATAGACAGATGGTTGCTGAGCCGGTGTGTTTTTGTAATATTTTTGGAAGGAATAACAAATGAATTGGCTACCAAACCAGAGTTAGGGCATTTGGAGCCATCAGTATATATTTTTAAATGCTCAGCATACCTATTATCAATATGTATGAGAGTTTCTGACTTAACGAGCTGCGGTAAGTCAGATTTCGTTAGAGTCTTTGATAGGGTTATGTCGACATCAACGGGTCCCAGGGTCCAGGGGGGTGTTTTGGATGGCCTCAGGTCTGCCACAGGGGTCCTGTCGAGACCGGCATCCCCCAACAGGGTCTTAATACTTGCTCCGAAGGGGAGTGGGATATGCTTGCGCTTAAGTATTTTACCCTTGATGAAGGTGCCGGTCCCGACCAGCTGATTTACAGGGTTTGAACCACGCCGGGACATGGCTCTGGCCCAATAATTGATAGACTGTTGTTTTCTGCGCAGACTGAGCGGCAGCACACCAGCCTCCTCCTCAAGCATGGCGTTAGGGGTGCATTTCAGGGCCCTCAGAGCTATCCTAAGTGCTTTATTCTGAATGGCATCTACCACTCTAAGGGCGTTTGGCGATGCACATACATAGATTTGGGCTCCATAATCTAGCTTTGGACGTATAAGGGACTTGTAGAGAAGTAAGAGGCTATTTTTATCTGTACCGAAACCTGTGCCTCTTAACATTCTCATTAAATTTAAGTCCCTTTCGCACCGTTCAGCCAAATATTTAAAGTGGTGAGTAAAAGTTAACTGTTTATCTAGGAACATACCTAGAAATTTCACCACTTTTTCAAAAACAATTTTGGTGCCGCCTAAATGTAAGTCCAAAGAGTGCTTAATTTGATCGCCAAATAATACACCTACAGTTTTGGTTGGTGAAATTTTGAATCCCCATTCAATTGACCATTTCCATATGGAGTCTAAGCCTGCTTGAGCCCTCTTTTGCAGGCGTGACATATTAGACCCCTTTAACCAAGTGCTGGAGTCATCCGCAAATTGGGAGATAACCATTCCTGAATCCTTGACTGTCTCAGGTAGGTCATTGACGATGAGGGAGAACAGAGTTGGGGATATTACGGACCCCTGAGGGGTACCGCGGTCAGTTATGGTTTCCTCTGATAACTCCCCATCGACTTTGACCTGTATTTTTCTGCCCTCTAGGAAAGCTCTGAGGTAGTGGAAGCAGTAACCAGTGATTCCATAGTCAGCTAGCTTTTTTAAGATACCAAAGGTCCATGTTAAATCGAAGGCCGCCTGAAGGTCCAAAAATATAGCTAATAATGATTGGCCTTGATTTTTAGCTGAAATAATATCATGTTGTAGTCTTGCTAGCTGATCAAGTGTAGAACGCCCTTTCCGAAAGCCAGACTGGAAGGGGTTCAGAATATTTTTGGTTTCCAATAAGTGTTCTAGTCTGTTTTTAACCATTATTTCTAGTAATTTACCTGCGTGAGATGTTAGATTTATTGGACGGTATGAGGCTGGATCATTTTTGTCTTTACCAGGTTTTAAAATAGGAATCACTGTAGCCTGCTTCCATTCGGGGGGTACCGTTCCTGATCTGTATACCCGATTGAATAGGTCAAGCCAGATTTTTAGAGTTATGGCCGGCATGTTTTTGAACATCATATAAGATATTCTGTCTGGGCCTGTGGCGGAGTTACTTCTACCATTAATTGCAGAGTTAAGTTCTGTCATTGTAAAGGGTAAATTTAGAGGCGTGTTATTATCCCCAGGCTCGTTTAAAATGTTTTTATTCTCCAGCTCAAATCGTTTTTGATAATCCAAAGTTTCTTGTGGGAGATTTGAGTCACTGGAGACTGATTTAAAGTGTTTGACCAAAAATTGAGCCTTTTCCCTTGGGGTTGTGGCAATTTCGCCTTTATATTTTAGTAGTGGTACAGGGTTGATGCGGTTTCCTTTAATTCTGTGAATCTTTTGCCAAAAATCCCTAGTATTACTTTTATTAACAACTGCTGATTCACAGAATTCTTTCCAATTTTGAGTTTTTGCTTCCAAAATTACCCGCTTTGCAGAAT
This sequence comes from Congeria kusceri, assembly GCA_027627225.1. Taxonomy (NCBI): domain Eukaryota; kingdom Metazoa; phylum Mollusca; class Bivalvia; order Myida; family Dreissenidae; genus Congeria; species Congeria kusceri. Next base: position 56,841,784 of record CM051028.1, read on the forward strand.
TTTCGAGGGATCTATAGTTTTTGAGATTGTGCTCGGCGGGGTTCTTTTTAAGTATTTTTAGAGCTGCTTTTCTTTCCTGTACCGCTTTAGAACATGCCTCATTCCACCAGGGCACATTCTTACTGGCTTTTCCCTTACCGGAGGAGACGGGGATGCTGCACTCAGCAATGGACAGGATCTTATTGGTTAAATTAGAGCAGAAGACACTGGGGTCCTGAGAGTGAACATCTGCTAGGGATAGATCTGAACAGAGGTCCCGGAACTGATCCCAGTTTGCTTTATTTAGGACAAATTTGGGTCCCCCTGGGCTAGGGGTATCAGTTCCCTGTACAAGATAGTTGTACAGTGTAACCATTTGTGGGAAATGATCAGATCCAAAATTGTCTGTAACGGTTTCCCAAGCAGAAGCGCTTGCTATCCCGGCACTAGCTGCAGTCAGGTCGATACATGTTGTTGACCCGGTGGGGCTGAGTCTGGTTGGCGAACCGTTATTGAGCAAGACAAAGTCATGCTCATCCAACCATTCTATGACCCCGCGACCTGCTGCGTCTGAGTTATTGGAGCCCCAAGCGGGGTGATGTGCATTAAAGTCACCTGTGAATATTACATCATAGGGTCCTTTAATGGTCCTTAGATCTGTTAATAGGCCATTAAGAGTCTCAAGATCACATCCTCTTGAGTATAGATTGACCAAAATAAGGGGCCGGTTCTTATTTATAATCAATTTTACTGCTAGTGCCTCGATAGCAGTGCTACCATCAGTCTTTAGTTGGTTATTCACTCCCAGTAATTCATAATTTATGTTGTTTTTAATGTAGATGGCAAGACCGCCAGCTACATTATTTATCAAGCTTGTATGGTTCTTGAACTCTATGTTGAAGCCGGGAATTGTTTTAAATTCTTTGCGAGAAAATTTTGTTTCTTGTATGGCCAGTACATTAATATTTGGATTTTCGTCTAGAAAATGTTTAATTTCTGTGAATTTGTTGGAGGATAAACCTCCAACATTAAAGGAAACGATATTAAGATCGCTGTCCATTACTGATTAGCGATCAGCCTGCGCTTGATATTATGCACTTTGGCGTGCGGTGATCTCAATAAAAGTTTATTTATGGAAAGAGTAGTTTTTAGTTTAGAGGGGGTGCGAGCCGGCCGGGATGGCCGGGTTTTAAATAAAGAAGGTGGTTTGTTGGTTGAGTTAATGTTGCCTTCGTGTTTGTTAGTTGGATTGTTGTTGTCCGGGGGGCTGATCCCAGGATCTGGAGGAGACGGAGGAGCCCTTGACCCAGAATGGCTTTCCATATCAGGCGTGCCTGTTTTAGGGGTTACTTTGGGAATAGACTCCCTGCCCCTTTTAAAGCGGGAGTCTATTTTATTGATGATGTAGGGAGTAACCCGACACCCAGTTGGCCGATCATGGTCCTTGATGATCTCAGCGATGAGATCCGTCAGCTCGCTGAGATAAATGTTGCGATAACGATGACCTGTTGCTGGCGGATCTTTTATTTTAATAAATGAGGCTCCTGAAAGCGAGTTGCGCCTAGTATCGTTAAAATCAGGAGTACTCATAGGGGAGGTCTGGGTGTCGACCATTCTGGGACGGTTAGGGGGCACACTAACTAAGGGCTCCTCCTCTTTTTCACAGATGTCTGAGATTGTAAGGTTCTCTAGAATGCTAGAGTGCACAGACACCAGAGAGTCTCTCCCGGTTACATTAAATAGAGAATTATCCGAGATTGTAGAGCCCGAACATGTCGAGCCACTACAATCCCGGAGCGGGGAAGACCCTCTAGGACCCGCAGAGTGGTGCCCCTGATTTATTGAGTCCCCCTGAATAGGTGAAACAGGGGGGGTGATCTGTTTAGTAAGTGTTTTTTGGGCAACCGGCTCCAGGCGGGGAGTAACCCTGATGGATAGCAGGCTTCTAACTTGTTGAGGGGTTATAGCCTTACCTATTGGCCCCTCAACTGAAAGGCATGCACGCCCGGTGTTGGTCATGCTAGAACCGGGGGCGGCCTGTGTGGGAGGGGACCTGGTTCTGGAGCCGGTTGGTGATGAGGTGTGTGGGGCACCATCCTTACGGGACGCAGTGTCCGGTGCAAATAGCTTGCACTCAGCCTCCGCCCAGGAAACGCCATGAAAATTGGCGTAAGAGGCCACGTTAAGTGCCCTCTTATATAAAGGACATCCCTGGTAGGAGGCCGAGTGTGGGCCACCACAGTTAGCGCAATGGCGGATGTTGTAGCCACATTGCCGCTGACAGCGGTCCCCCGAACAACGGCAACATGCTGCAGGGCGGGTACATTTTCCCCCGCTGGCGGTATGTCCGAACCCCTGGCAGCGATAGCATCTGACAGGAGGTACGGGACAAGGTCTAATGCCCAGGGTGATGTTAGTTCCCGCAACATACACCTTTTGCGGGACTGGGCCAGAAGTGAGTATATTGATTTTCACTAACCGCGGAAAGCCAGGAGGAGGCGGTCTAGATGGTTCGACCCGCTCCAGTTTAGTTATTGAGCCAGAGATTGCAGGGCTGAAATATAAGGATCCTTGAAGTTCGGTTAGATCCTGGCTTTCCGGGATCCCTGCTATATGACCAAAAACTGACCTCATATCTAAAGGTGATAGGGCCCGGACTGCAACCTCGCCCAGTTTAAATACTCCTTTAGTGAGCACACTGGACAAGGCTTGAGCGGACTTAAGTTGAAGGAGGACACAGCCTGAGGCGAGTGGCACCGCCCGCTCAATGAGTCCGGGGAGTGCTTTGGCCAGATACGAGGCCAGCTGGAAAATGGTAAAGAGGGAGGTTAGCTTCCCTACACTTCTAGTCGACTGGATGAGGCACCTAAAGGGCATAGTATTGTGGGACAGGTGATGGGAATCCTGCCCCGTGAGTGCCTCTCCCAGTAAAGGGGACAGATCGGTGCTCCGCCCCTTAACAGTATTGGCCGCCTTGGCCGAGGCCTTAGCTGGGGTAAATTTCCTCAGCATAATTAAAATGAGAAGAAAGAAGGAAGTACTAGGGAGAAGTAGCGCGTATATATTGTATATGTTTATATGTTGATTAATGTAATTTTAATTTTTAGTTTAATTTAATTTGAATTTACTACCGTATTTAATGAAACTGAAGGTAAAATTGAGCACCACACCTGTAAATAAACCAAGTCGTACAAGTAATGTTATAAAATTACTAAAAAAGTCATTTGGTTTATTAATATTACAACTGGTTAATTTTGCCAAAAATAAATTTCGGATACCAAATGACGTCCGAAAAGGTGCAAATTTAGAACATTACAAAAATATATAAAAAGGAGGGACGAGCGAGGGAAGGACTATACGTGAGCCGTCGACGAGTATGGTGGCAGTAAACCTCTGCAGACGTTTGTTGTTGTGGAGAATGTTTGCCTCTTTATTTCTTCTTTATTGTATATTTTCTTTGTTTGTATATTTGCTCTGTACAAGATGGCGGGCGGAAGTGATCTAGAGCAGCCGATACCTCCTTAAGAATTGTCTCTACCGCCCGCTTGTACTTCCGAACGCCGGCCGTAGAGCGATGGCCAGTGCGCGCCATGATCTCATGCTCGTCCACTCCTTTATTGTAGAGTTCTGTGGCGCACGTACGCTTTCCGCTATGATTTGTGAATCTCCCCTTAAGACCGCCCAGGGCAGCAATGCCCTTCATGAAGTTACCAAGGGTATTGACTCCCACAGGATGCTTGCCGTGCCTAAGACCATCACAAGCAAGTGGCCTGCGATAGAACGGTCCAGAATTCCCAAGCGCATCCAAGTAACTAATGAAATGGTCTGCTATCGACCTGGGGCCTGAAAATAGAACAACAATAAAAAAAACTCAGTATGGGTCCGAATTAACTGTAAAACATAAATTCCTTTCCCTAGATTTTGCTCTTGCAAATGAAGTAACAACGTATAAAAAGTCCACATGTTGTTCTGTCAATGATAAGTTTTATTTTGTTGTAACACTGTCTTATACGATGGCTGATTTCTGCCATGTCGTTTTGACGTGTTGGCGCCTTTAAAGGGCGCCAAAACGACAACACGCCCGAACGACAAATACCTGATTTGTCGTATCGGCGCGCATATTTATCGTTCTGGCGTGACGGCGTGTTGGCGGCCTTCTAACGCGCCAACGCTCCACAACGATCAAATAAGGCGCCTCAGATTTGTCGTTCTGGCGTTGTGGCGGGTTTGAAGGGCGCCAAAACGACAACACGCCAGAACGACAAATAAGCGCGCCGATACGACAATTAAGATATATGTCGTCCTTTCGTTTTGGCGTGTTGGCGCCTTCCGCAAAGCATGTATCGGCGCGCTTTTTGTCGTTCTGGCGTGTCGGCGCGTTGGCGTCCTTCAAGCCAGCCAGAACGCCAGAACGACAAATCCGAGGCGCCAACACGCCAAATAATGGGCACCAGAACGAGATATTTATGTGTCTTGTTGTCTTGTTGTCGTTCTGGCGGGTACAAACTTGTCGTTTTAGCGCTCTTACTTTGTCGTTCTGGCGTGTTGGCGCGTTTGAAGGGCGCCAACATGCCGACACGCCAAAACGACAAGTACCTTCATTTGCCGTATCGGCGCATATATTTGTCATTCTGGTGTGTCGGCGTGTTGGCGCCCCTCAAAGGCGCCAACACGCAAGAACGATATGGCTCAAATCAGCCACCATAGTCTTATCATGTCCAAGGTAAATTAATTTTGTACAAACGGAATTTTGTTTTGTTCAAATGATAAGTTCTTGTTGTTGAGCTAAAAATAACGTGCATTCACTACAACGGCGGAAAGCTAATACCGACACGATTACACATAAAAGCATGCATGAAGGACATTGAAGTTGATAAGTTTATTTGAGTTGTAGACATAATGACACGTCTTCTTGACATAATAACATATTCTTTTGACAATTTCACCTGATCATAGCACATGATGAAACACTGCTTTAACATAATAAAACGTCCTTATCACATAATAACATATTCTTCTAACAAGTTCACCTGATAATAGCACATGATGAAACGCTATTTTAATATAATAACTCGTCTTTTTGACATAATAATACATTCCATTGACAAGTTCACCTGATCATAGCACATGATGAAACAATATTTTAACATACTGACACGTCTGTTTGACATAGTAACATATTAGTTTGACAAGTTCACCTGATTCTAGCACACGATGAAACACTATTTTAACATAATGACGCGTCTTTTTTACATAATAAAATATTTTTTTGACAAGTTCACCTGATCATAGCACATGATGAAACATTATTTTAACATAATGACACGTCTTTTTGACATGATAACATATTCTTTTGACAAGTTCACATGATAAATTATTATTTTAACATAATAACACGTATTTTTGACATAATCAGACAATATTGAACAAGACAACACGAATAATGACGACATGAGACCGTCATAGCATTCCATACATCAAAATCCAGAAATTTCCACTTCTCGTCATCTAGTTTTATGCCATGAATGAAAACCCGGATATCGGTCTGCTATATAAACCACGCATCGGTCTGCTATATAAACCACGCACCTCGTAGTATCTGGTCAATATAAAACGCAAAAAATGTACGCGATATTGAAATAACTGATACTTATAGACAATACGTTATAGTTAAACGTTTTACTTTACTTACTAGTTGAACGTTTTGTGCATATTGTACTTTTTTGACTTTACGCTTGTGTGTTTGCATGTATTAATTTGAATATAAAGCAGAATGTCGATTTACGAAGAAAGGGAGAAAACCGATCTTGAAGCGATGCAAGACGTGATGAGATGGAAGAAACTCGGAGTAGTGGGGGTTCCAGTGAGCAAAGGGCAGGTAAGGTATATTTTCTTTATTAGAATATTTAAGTGAGCAAAGGGCAGGTAAGGCATATTTTCTTTATTAGAATATTTAACCTACATTTTGATCCAATGGGCTGGATTGCACCCATTAAGTGAAACACTCAGTAAGAGCATGTTCTTAGTAATAGTTAAGAACATATTAAGTAAAACCTTATTGGTCAAGAAGGGACGGAGCGAGCGCAGAGAAACGAGCCCCTTCTTATCAAGCATTTACTGAATATGTTATAACTTAGAATGGTCGTGCTCATGCCTCGCCTTCTTAGAATATGTAGCAAGTATTTCCATGTATGGATATCTACTAGTCGCAAGTACATGTACATGCACACGACCAATAAAAATGTAGGTTATATTCTAAGCAAGTTGTAGATTATATTCTAAGAAAGTTGTAGGTTATATTCTAAGCAAGTTGTAGGTTATATTCTAAGATAAGTTCGCTCTGTCCCTTCTTAACCATTAAGAGGCTTAATATGTTCTTACTATTACTTAGCCTTATTTCACAGCGGATGTACATTGCATCATAGTCTTGTACAATATACAACATACAAGGTCAATGCACGCCTTTGAAGCAAAATAAGAAATAAGTGCCTTACGATTAGGTTATGGTCACCCTCGGTTACCCGGGGTTGATTCATTACGTATACTACATGTATCACCCCTGGGAAAACTCGAGTGTAACGGCATATCACACGTGGGTATTTGACGGTGGGTAATGGTTAGATCGTCGAGAAGTTACATTTTGCCTACGTTTATAATACAATTATAAAAACATCTATAATGAATGGCGATTTGTAAATTGTGTATTGTAAACTACATGTGTCACATATCAATTAATGGTTAAGTAATACATTTGTACACCACACACTATTACACATTATTTAATATTATTTCTGAATGCAATTGTCTGTCGTATACACTTGGCAAACACTCTTAAACAATAATGGAATTCCCATTACAGTTTGAAAAGTTTTAAAAGCGATGTAAAATCGTTTGTTAAAGCTGAATTCACAATATTGTAATTATATATGTATGTTGCTTACAGCGACGTGATGGTACAGAGAAAGGCCCACAGGCGTTGCGCGACGGCGGCTTGATAAAGAAACTGGAGAAACTCGGATGTGACGTCACAGACTACGGTGACGTCGACTTCGGCTACTTTGACGTTGCGATTAACCTCATCAAAATACGAGTATATGACTTAAACGATCGAGAAGTTAGAGTTAGTGTATTCCAACAATGTTACCACTTTTGCATGACTATAAATGGGCTTATAAGTTGGTTTCATTGTCAATGTTGTAAAATCGTCTGCAATTTGCTTATTTTTTTTAATCTAAAAGTACGTCTTTGTTAAGCCGGTTATATGTATTTTATATATGAGAAATGATTATACTATTTTAAAAGATATCACTTATTATATTAAATATTGTCCAAGTTGAATTGATTGTTGTCATTTAACTTAACTAACAATTATTATTTTCATATCAGTTGTACCAAGCCAATCCACGTGAATTTTTTTACGTCGATTCGATGGACCCTGTACACACGCCGAGTACCGGAACTCCCGTCAGCGGCGGCCTGTCACTCAGAGAGGTGTGCTACATAGCGGAGATCCTCGCTCAAACAGGTGAGCTTTAACTCTTTGCTCATTTATCACTGATATATGTGTAGAAATGTGAATTTGATATCACCATAATAAGATTTCCAACGGTCAAAATTAACTATTTTATTAATTATCAACGAGTCAAATGAAAAAAAAACAAACTTTAATTTGATTATCGGCTTAATGTGCTTTCCTAGTAAAAAAGCAAATATTTTCCATCTATGTAAAAAAAATAATTTTTCTCTTATAATTATAATCTATTAGCAGTATCGTTATTAAATGAATTATTTTTGCATTAATGTTAAAGAAATAGTGTTTTGTGTAAACATTTTAAATACAAATGTAACTAGCTGAGGTTCACATATCCTTGGTTACCAATTTCAGAAAAATAATAAACTTCTTTTATAAGTGTGTGTTTTAAAAATTTCAAGGGACCTTTTCATTACATTGGATAAACAAGAGTTTAAAAAAAAAACTGGCAAATCTGTGTGATAACTTCATCACGACTCTTCTTGAAGCGTGTGACTATTGGTAAAATGTCACTGTTTTTGGATAAAAAGGTGTCTGTTAGACCATTCTCATCATTTCGCCGATACATAATTTTCAGATGTTTTTTACAGCGCTAGATCTCGTCAATATTTCTCAGTGGAACAGGCCCAAGTTTACACAATGAACATTATTTTAAATTATCCAACAGAACACCAAACTCGATCACCCGACGTCCAGCTCTCCACTCATCTCGACTGACTATTTTTTCAAGTTTTTCGTGTGTATGAATGTTATTTCACAGCAAGGAGCACGTATCTCCTTTACATAGATATGTTTTTAAATACGAATAATTATGTTCAATAATACTAATATAATCCGTGGACGTTTATAACTATTTTAACTTAAGTGTAAGGAAATACACCAGAAATATCGCGAAAATGTCATGATTAAATGTAAACAGAAATTCCCAACAATGACGTCATTTGAAGGTATTCCCTATGTCAGAGTACCTTGTTTTTCTTCAAAATACACTTTCATCTTTAAAGATAAATAAGCATTTATTTCACACATTTAATTGAAAATAACTCAACATTCGAAAAGTAATGTTTATTTCGCGAAAATAATTTATGTTTCGGATCAGATCGATTAGATTTACCTTAAGTAAAAGTAACACTTTGCTGAATCAGCATTGCTTTTGATTTGTGCAAGTAACCTACTACATATTTGTTTAATTTGAATAAAGCAGTTTTTCTTAGTACTTAATATATAACGCAATTTCAGGTCGGCTTGCCGTTATTGACGTAGCAGAGGTGAACCCCGCGTTGGGCGACAAGGGAGACGTCGACCTCACCGTCAAGACCACGATTGACGTCGTGTCGCATTTCTACGGTCAGCGACGTCAGGGCAACCCCCCCCCCCCCACTACGGCGCCGAGATTCCGCTGCCCTTGACTAAACGAGTTCCGTTGAAACCACGAACTGTTGGAACATGTTAGACACTAGAAACTGCTGTCGGTAGAATTGGGTTATTTAATCCGAGTTATAATGTTAAAAACTTTGGTCTCTAGTTTATGGGCAGATATTTTGCACTGACTCGGAAACCGATTTGGTTCTGACTTTATCATTGCAATAGAAACCAGGTGACTTTTAATATAATTTAATGCGTACAGACATGTTATATTAGCGCGAAAATAACTGCATAATTTACATATGTCAATATTACCTAAGGCATTAATATACAATGCATTTAAATGTGTCTCTAAAATAACTACGCGATTAAACAGTAACTTCAACTGCGCAGTAAATATTTACATTAACTACGCAATTCAACGTTTACATAGGGAAAGTATCTAGTATCACAAAAGGTACAGGGTGCTGGTAAAAAGGAGCAGGGTGGAAATCCGGTCCAGTCTGTTGGCATTTTCTAATAATTTGCTAAATCCTGGGTGTTTATTAGTCTTATGCTTGTAATTAAGGTTTTTAAGCATAGTCTATTAATTTGTCATTAAATATTTGCAAAAATGTATTAAATTTCAAAAGATATTCAACATTTCTGTGTTGACCAGTCCAGAGGGGCAGCAGGGGGGAACCAAAAAGGAGCCGGGCGCAGCACCCTGCTATTTTGCTCTAGATCTTTCCCAAGTTTACACTATACAGTAACTGCCCAGTTCAACGTTTATAAATGCGCAATTCAACATTCTACTTACGTACGCAGAATATCTTTTATATGTGCGCTCTTCACATTCCGAGTTCATTTGTGGTGGCAATAAACTATACAACAATCAAACTGGATTGAATAGGGCTGACGCAAAGCGTCAACCGTCGTTTAGTAAAACAGAGAAAGAATTTGGAATATCTGTTACATTGAATGCTCTTATTTTTGTGGTCTACTTTTTAAGTTTATTGATCCGCAAACAGTATGTGGTTTAAACCGGATTTTACGAAATCTTTTTCTCAAGTGCAATATCAAATGTTTGCAATTTCTATCAATCGGTTTGTTTTTGTCTGTGACCAGTTTAAACTGGAATTCCTTGTCCATGTTCGGTGCTATTTATTTATTCATGAACTGTCTGATATACTAAATATTGATCTGATATGGCCATGAACTGTCTGATATACTAAATATAGATCTGATATGGCCAATGGTAACTGTATATCGGAGTATCTTAGGTGTCTTGCAAATGTTTCAGCCAGTCCATTGTTATTTGCTCACAAAAATGATATTGCTGTTTATTATACAATTCACACTATCCAAATGTTAAATGTGCTTTAGTGTGATTTAAGCAACAAAAGACAGTGTGTATGAAAAGATCGTTTGAATGTAGTATTTATATGCGGTATTGTTTTTAATAATTTGTGTACTAGCTTTTTTCTACTACATTGTACTGAGGTTATTGTGTAATCACGATATATTTAAATAGTGTGTTAGTCAGTATTATATATATACGATATAAATCCGTGTTCAAAAGCTGGCATTACAACGTGTTTCAAAAGTCTGAAATCGCACGCATATGTATATGCCTTGTTTTAGCATAATTGTAAATGTTTGTAATATCATATCATATATATTATATGTGCAAATGTCTGCACGATGAAATTGATGCTTTACATATATATTATAGATCTACCTCGGTGAAACGTTTGATATTCACATATGCAGCGACACATTCCAGTTATATATTGGTTCTTTGTCTCAACTGTTGTTGTTGTCGTTATTATATTTAAATAAACGTTACAACAAAACAAATAAAGTCTTCCTTGTTGTCTTAAGCGTTTTTTAAGCGTTTCTTAGTACGGAGATGCGGAAAGTTGCCCGGGGTGTTTGTTTGAGACCGCCTATTGCAGAGGGCATTATTTACACTTTACACTTGGTACGAAATAAATCGTTTTATATACAAGATTTTCTTTTGAGTTAATTGACATCTAATTTGTAAATGGAATACTAGTATTAAGCTGCACAGGCGGGCATTTGCGGGACTTTAGACTTAAAGCGATTTCCGACAGACGGGAATTTGACACGCCGAATAATTCCGGGTCCCGGAATTTAGATCCCGGAAATATTGGAGGGCCATTTGATACACCATTAAGCATCGCCCACTGTGGGAATTTAGACAAAAATACTTGGCTCTCGAGTGGGGAATTAGACCCCAAACAATCCCTGGGTCAGCCAGCAGCGACCCTCCCTCCCCCCTGGGGAAAATATCGATAGATGCATAACAATTTCAGCGGTGTCAGAACACTGAGGGTTATATTAGCTACAAGTTACTAACAAAAAGTCGGTTATCCGTTCTATGTCCGCAAAAGTAGGCCGAATATTTTATTAGTGTTCGATTTTTTTTGTAATCCGTATCTTGCTAAATGAAAGCGGTAACTGGCTTAAACGGCAAAAATCCGGTCAAAATGTTTAAATTGGGTAGATCCGTACATTAAAATGTACATGAAATGCTGCTAAAGAGAAGTAAGTGATGCATTAACAACGTGCACTTTGGATGTTTACTCGTCTAAGGTACCTCTATATCCATTGTTATCCACGTGAACATTAACTGTAAAAGATTTATTCCCGAGGATCAGCTGGAAATGCATCACCTTTTCAAAAACCGTGGTTTTTGCAAAAAGCAATTTCTTTGGGAGGACTGATATTTTATTTTTCGGAAGGTCATTTGAACGTGACCTGTTATACGATGTCCTCAGATCCTCACAACGTTAGAATCTGATTTTAATGAGATTGCAGTACAGTAATAATATATTCCAAACTAAGGGAGACCATTAAAGGAGATTGCATTTTTAAACAATGTCGATTGCCTCCCATTTCACTTTAAATTTGATATTTCTCATTATTTCTCATTATATTCATTCATTAAAATCATCATAATTGCCTCCACTAAGCATTCCGACTAAAGTTCACGATCAAATGGTAGTCGTCAGATCATAATGCCTCGCTTATTTTATGATATGACTGTAAATTGGTCGCCACGCGTACTGTTTAAAATTGTTTCTGTAGCCGTACTGTCTGCTTGCCTTCATAGTTCATCATAATACGTTTTAATATTGAATTATTCTAAAATTATACTCGCTATTTTTTCTATAGACAAAGAACAAAATTATCATTGTTAAACTACCCTATAAACAACGCAAAAAGAAGTCCCGATTCTGAGCGGAGCATAGTAAAAAGTAGTTCCAATTACAATTGCAAAAATACATGTTTATTTATAGATCTTTACGGAATCCGGTTAGGCCATATGAAATATCGTGCCTCTTACGGCGAGGGCGAACACGAGAATTGCGCGAAACACGAAGCGATGCACGATATTCCCGCGAGACACGAAGCGAGGCACGATATTGTAACACGAGATCTCGCACTGTTGCAGTATCCCATACCACGATATATCGCGGCAAAATATCGTGTCTCGCTTCGTGTTTCGCACAATATACTTTTTACTATGCTCCGCTCAGAATCGGGACTTCTTTTTGCGTTGTTTATAGGGTAGTTTAACAAGGATAATTTTGTTCTTTGTATATAGAAAAAATAGCGAGTATAATGTTAGAATAATTCAATATTAAAACGTATTATGATGAACTATGAAGGCAAACAGACAGTACGGCTACAGAAACAATGTCAAACAGTACGCAGTGGCGACCAATTTACAGTCATATCATAAAATAAGCGAGGCATTATGATCTGACGTCTACCATTTGATCGTGAACTTTAGTCGGAATGCTTAGTGAAGGCAATTATGATGATTTTAATGAATGAATATAATGAGAAATAATGAGAAATATCAAATTTAAAGTGAAATGGGAGGCAATCGACATTGTTTAAAAATGCAATCTCCTTTAATGGTCTCCCTTAGTTTGGAATAGATTATTACTGTACGGCAATCTCATTAAAATCAGATTCTAACGTTGTGAGGATCTGAAGACATCGTATAACAGGTCACGTTCAAATGACCTTCCGAAAAATAAAATATCAGTCCTCCCAAAGAAATTGCTTTTTGCAAAAACCACGGTTTTTGAAAAGGTGATGCATTTCCAGCTGATCCTCGGGAATAAATCTTTTACAGTTAATGTTCACGTGGATAACAATGGATATAGAGGTACCTTAGACGAGTAAACATCCAAAGTGCCCGTTAATTTCGTGCATAGTTTTTGTGGTTTATATATAAAGTTACACCACAGCATTAAGAAGCAACAATTTGATTGGCTCTTGAAAAGGTCATCTGAACATACCCTAAAGCGAAGTCATCACTCATCAGATCCAGTCAGCGGATAATATAGTAGCGTCATACTGGAGATGGTTTTAATGAGATTGACTGTATTGGAACCTTCAGTGACAAGGTAAGTAAATGCTGCGAGCATTTGTAACAATTATTAATGCATCACTTCCTTCTCTTTAGCAGCATTTCATGTACATTTTAATGTACCGACCGACCCAATTTAAACATTTTGACCGGATTTTTGTCGTTTAAGCCAGTTACCGCTTTCATTTAGCAAGATACGGATTACAAAAAAAATCGAACACTAATAAAATATTCGGCCTACTTTTGCGGACATAGAACGGATAACCGACTTTTTGTTAGTAACTTGTAGCTAATATAACCCTCAGTGTTCTGACACCGCTGAAATTGTTATGCATCTATCGATATTTTCCCCAGGGGGGAGGGAGGGTCGCTGCTGGCTGACCCAGGGATTGTTTGGGGTCTAATTCCCCACTCGAGAGAGAAGCATTTTTGTCTAAATTCCCACAGTGGGCGATGCTTAATGGTGTATCAAATGGCCCTCCAATATTTCCGGGATCTAAATTCCGGGACCCGGAATTATTCGGCGTGTCAAATTCCCGTCTGTCGGAAATCGCTTTAAGTCTAAAGTCCCGCAAATGCCCGCCTGTGCAGCTTTATACTAGTATTCCATTTACAAAATTAGATGTCAATTAACTCAAAAGAAAATCTTGTATATAAAACGATTTATTTCGTACCAAGTGTAAAGTGTAAATAATGCCCTCTGCAATAGGCGGTCTCAAACAAACACCCCGGGCAACTTTCCGCATCTCCGTACTAAGAAAAGCTTAAGAAACGCTTAAGAAAACAAAGACGACTTTATTTGTTTTGTTGTAACGTTTATTTAAATATAATAACGACAACAACAACAGTTGAGACAAAGTACCAATATATAACTGGAATGTTCGCTGCATATGTGAATATCAAACGTTTCACCGAGGTAGATCTATAATATATATGTAAAGCATCAATTTCATCGTGCAGACATTTACACATATAATATATATGATATGATATTACAAACATTTACAATTATGCTAAAACAAGGCATATACATATGCGTGCGATTTTTTTTTTCAGACTTTTGAAACACATTGTAATACCAGCTTTTGAACACGGAGTTATATCGTATATATATAATACTGACTAACACACTATTTAAAATATATCGTGATTACACAATAACCTGAGTACAATGTAGTAGAAAAAAGCTAGTACACAAATTATTAAAAACAATACCGCATATAAATACTACGTTCAAACAATATTTTCATACACACTGTCTTTTGTTGCTTAAATCACACTAAAGCACATCTAACATTTGGATAGTTTGAATTGTATAATAAACAGCAATATCATTTTTGTGAGCAAATAACAATGGACTGGCTGAAACATTTGCATGACACCTAAGATACTCCGATATACAGTTACCATTGGCCATATCAGATCTATATTTAGTATATCAGACAGTTCATGGCCATATCAGATGAATATTTAGTACATCAGACAGTTCATGAATAAATAAATAACACCGAACATGGACAAGGAATTCCAGTTTAAACTGGTCACAGACAAACAAACCGATTGATAAAAATTGCAAACATCTGATATTGCACTTGAGAAAAAGAATTCGTAAAATCCTGTTTAAACCACATACTGTTTGCGGATCAATAAACTTAAAAAGTAGACCACAAAAATAAGTGCATTGAATTTCAGCGCGTCCAAACCGCTTTCATTTGAAAATAATTTGGAATAAAAATGGAATGTAAGTAAAAGATATTCCAAATTCTTTCTCTGTTTTAATAAACGACGGTTGTCGCTTTGCGTCAGCCCTTTTCAATCCAGTTTGATTGTTGTATAGTTTATTGTCCCACAATTTAAATCGGAATGTGAAGAGCGCAAATATAAAAGATATTCTGCGTACGTAAGTAGAATGTTGAATTGCGCATTTATAAACGTTGAACTGCGCAGTTACTGTATAGTGTAAACTTGGGAAAGATCTAGAGCAAAATAGCAGGGTGCTGCGCCCTGCTCCTTTTTGGTTCCCCCCTGCTGCCCCTCTGGACTGGTCAACACAGAAATGTTGAATATCTTTTGAAATTTAATACATTTTTGCAAATATTTAATGACAAATTAATAGACTGTGATTAAAAACCTTAATTACAAGCATAAGACTAATAAATACCCAGGATTTAGCAAATTATTAGAAAATGTCAACAGACTGGTCCGGATTTCCACCCTGCTCCTTTTTACCAGCACCCTGTACCTTTTGTGATACTAGATCTTTCCCTATGTAAACGTTGAATTGCGTAGTTATTGTAAATATTTACTGCGCAGTTGAAGTTACTGTTGAATCGCGTAGTTATTTTAGAGACACATTTAAATGCATTGTATATTAATGCCTTAGGTAATGTTGACATATGTAAATTATGCAGTTATTTTCGCGCTAACATAACATGTCTGTACGCATTAAATTATATTAAAAGTCACCTGGTTTCTATTGCAATGATAAAGTCAGAACCAAATCGGTTTCCGAGTCAGTGCAAAATATCTGCCCATAAACTAGAGACCAAAGTTTTTAACACTATAACTCTGAGTCCTCGATTTAAATAACCCAATTCTGCGGACAGCAGTTTCTATTGTCTAACATGTTCCAACAGTTCGTGGTTTTAACGGAACTCGTTTAGTCAAGGGCAGCGGAATCTCGGCGCCGTAGGGGGGTTGCCCTGACGTCGCTGACCGTAGAAATGCGACACGACGTCAATCGTGGTCTTGACGGTGAGGTCGACGTCTCTCTTGTCGCCCAACGCGGGGTTCACCTCTGCTACGTCAATAACGGCAAGCCGACCTGAAATTGCGTTATATATTAAGTACTAAGAAAAACTGCTTTATTCAAATTTAAAAAATATGTAGTAGGTTACTTGCACAAATCAAAAGCAATGCTGATTCAGCAAAGTGTTACTTTTACTTAAGGTAGAAAGATCCTAATGACTTCGGAAATAGTCGCGAAAAGTCGGTTAACGTCGGCCCATTCGCCACTAAACGTAAATCTAATCGATCTGATCCGAAACATAAATTATTTTCGCGAAATAAACATTACTTTTCGATTGTTGAGTTATTTTCAATTAAATGTGTGAAATAAATGCTTATTTATCTTTAAAGATGAAAGTTAACATGTAGTTTGAAGAAAAACAAGGTACTCTGACATATGGAATACCTTCAAATGACGTCATTGTTGGGAATTTCTGTTTACATTTAATCATGGTGTATTTCCTTACACTTAAGTTAAAATAGTTATAAACGTCCACGGATTATATTAGTATTATTGAACATAATTATTCGTATATAAAAACATATCTGCGTAAAGGAGATACGAGCTCCTTGCTGTGAAATAACATTCATTCACACCAAAAAACTTGAAAAAATAGTCAGTCGAGATGAGTGGAGAGCGGGACGTCGGGTGATCGAGTTTGGTGTTCTGTTGGATAATTAAAAATAATGTTCGTTGTGTAAACTTGGGCCTGTTCCACTGAGAAATTTTGACGAGATCTAGCGCTGTAAAAAACATCTGAAAATTATGTATCGGCGAAATGATGAGAATGGTCTAACAGACACCTTTTTATCCAAAAACAGTGACATTTTACCAATAGTCACACGCTTCAAGAAGAGTCTTGATGAAGTTATCACACAGATTTGCCTTTTTTTTTTTAAACTCTTGTTTACCCAATGTAATGAAAAGGTCCATTGAAATTTTTAAAACATACACTTATAAAAGAAGTTTTATATTTTTCAGAAATTGGTAACCAAGGATATGTGAACCTCAGCTAGTTACATTTGTATTTAAAATATTTACACAAAAAAACACTATTTCTTCAACATTAATGCAAAAATAATTCATTTAATATCGATACTGCTAATAATTATAATTTTTTTACATAGATGGAAAATATTTGCTGTCTTGCTAGGAAATCACATTAAGCTGATAATCAAAGCTGTCAAAGCTGTCAAAACTCACGTGGATTGGCTTGGTACCACTGATATGAAAATAATAATTTTTAGTTAAGTTAAATGACAACAATCAATTCAACTTGGACAATATTTAATATAATAAGTCATATCTTTTAAAATAGTATAATCATTTCTCATATATAAAATACATATAACCGGCTTAACAAAGACGTACTTTTAGATTAAAAAAAAATAAGAAAAATGCAGACGATTTTACAACATTGACAATGAAACCAACTTATAAGTCCATTTATAGTCATGCAAAAGTGGTAACATTGTTGGAATATATTAACTCTAACTTCTCGATCGTTTAAGTCATATACTCGTATTTTGATGAGGTTAATCGCAACACCCTTAAGAAAACATCCATGGTAAAACGTATGGAAAACGCAGATAAAGAGGGGATCAAACTTACGTTGGGTCCACGGCCTCCAGCGCCATGTCCAGGACTCCCCTGATGCCGTGGTGTTCCACCCCCTGCATACTGAAATAGTTCATGTTCAACTTCTCGATGATGGCCCTTTCCATAGGGTCCACGTCCCTTAGACCAATCGACGCCACCTGGTCCACACTGATACTGGAATGACAAAATACGCGGCATTCAGTGCTTGTAAAAGTGTACCTAACATTGTCCATGATTTACCATTGTGACATATATTAATTCAGTATTTAATTAGCATATTTCGTGTAATGTAGTCAAGATGTTCTTGTTACTGCTCTCAAGTTTTTCTTTTTAAGATTTTTGAAAATGCAGGATGTAAATTCGAATACACTTGGTCAATAGCCAAACTTTGAAAAATAACCATGTGATTTTAATTCAGATTGTGTTTTATTCCGCTTACTGACGCATAATTATGTCACCGAAACGTTTACCACCAACAACGCATGGGAACAAAAAAGAAATTATGAGAACATACCATGGCTTAATTTACTCCCATCCAGGCAAATAAGAGATATAGTTGTCCAGTTCGTAAGCTAGAAACGACAGAGGCATCCCGTGTTTATTGCCGCTTTCTGACGTCAGCGGCGTGTTGATGTCTGCGTGCGCATCTATCCAGAGCACGGCCATATCCGGGTGCACGCGCGCATGCCCCATGATGGTTCCGATCGCCATGCTGTGGTCGCCGCCGAGCGCGAGGTATTGACCTTCCGCCCGCAAACAGCGCTCAATCTAGTCCGCTGTCTAAAACAGGAAGAAAGAATGTAAGCTATGTTAGCGTTACCTATAGCCCCCAAAAAGCCAATTGCTAATGAAAGTTTGAAAATTCTTTCAAATCATGTACATTGTCACGTATTTTTGGAGAAATATTTCAAAATAGAAGATATTTTTCGCAAACTCCATAAATTTGGACACTTAGTAAGTTTTGTTTCTAAGCGCCAGTCTAGAACGCAAGGAATCTAAGGATTTAAAATATATAATGAACACCACGGAAATAAATCAAGATAACAACTTCGTGAGAAAAGGGTAAACCATTGAAATGACAATGGGAATTCAGCTTTAACAAACGAGTTTACATAGCTTTTAAAACTTTTCAAACTGTAATGGGAATTCCATTATTGTTTAAGAGTGTTTGCCAAGTGTATACGACAGACAATTGCATTCAGAAATAATAGTAAATAATGTGTAATAGTGTGTGGTGTACAAATGTATTACTTAACCATTAATTGATATGTAACACATGTAGTTTACAATACACAATTTACAAATCGCCATTCATTATAGATGTTTTTATAATTGTATTATAAACGTAGGCAAAATGTAACTTCTCGACAATCTAACCATTACCCACCGTCAAATACCCACGTGTGACATGCCGTTACACTCGAGTTTTCCCAGGGGTGATACATGTAGTATACGTAATGAATCAACCCCGGGTAACCGAGGGTGACCATAACCTAATCGTAAGGCACTTATTTTTTATTTTGCTTCGAAGGCGTGCATTGACCTTGTATGTTGTATATTGTACAAGACTATGATGCAATGTACATCCGCTGCGAATTAGCCCAGTAATAGTAAGAACATATTAAGCCTCTTAATGGCTAAGAAGGGGCAGAGCGAACTTATCTTGGAATATAACCTACAACTTGCTTAGAATATAACCTACATTTTTATTGGTCGTGTGCATGTACATGTACTTGGGACTAGTAGATAACCATATATGGAAATACTTGCTACATATTCTAAGAAGGCGAGCGAGGCATGAGCACGACCATTCTAAGTTATAACATATTAAGTAAATGCTTGATAAGAAGGGGCTCGTTTCTCTGCGCTCGCTCCGTCCCTTCTTGACCAATAAGGTTTTACTTAATATGTTCTTAACTATTACTAAGAACATGCTCTTACTAAGTAAGTGTTTCACTTAATGGGTGCAATCCAGCCCATTGGCCCAAAATGTAGGTTAAATATTCTAATAAAGAAAATATGCCTTACCTGCCCTTTGCTCACTTAAATATTCTAATAAAGAAAATATGCCTTACTTGCCCTTTGCTCACTGGAACCCCCACTACTCCGAGTGTCTTCCATCTCATCACGTCTTGCATCGCTTCAAGATCGGTTTTCTCCCTTTCTTCGTAAATCGACATTGTGCTTTATATTCACATTAATACATGCAAACACTCAAGCGTAAAGTCAAAAAAGTACAATATGCACAAAACGTTCAACCAGTAAGTGAAGTAAAACGTTTAACTATAACGTATTGTCTATAAGTATCAGTTATTTCAATATCGCGTACATTTTTTGCGTTTTATATTGACCAGATACTACGAGGTGCGTGGTTATATAGCAGACCGATGCGTGGTTTATATAGCAGACCGATATCCGGGTTTTCATTCATGGCATAAAACTAGATCACGAGAAGTGGAAATTTCTGGATTTTGATGTATGGAACGCTATGACGTCTTATGTCGTCATGATTCGTGTTGTCTTTTTCAATATTGTCTTATTATGTCAAAAATACGTGTTATTATGTTAAAATAATGATTTATCATGTGAACTTGTCAAAAGAATATGTTATCATGTCAAAAAGACATGTCATTATGTTAAAATAGTCTTTCATTATGTGCTATGATCAGGTGAAGTTGTCAAAAAAATATAATATTATGTAAATAAGACGTGTCATTATGTTATAATAGTGTTTCATCGTGTGCTAGAATCAGGTGAACTTGTCAAATTAATATGATACTATGTCAAACAGACGTGTCAGTATGTTAAAATATTGTTTCATCATGTGCTATGATCCGGTGAACTTGTCAATGGAATGTATTATTATGTCAAAAAGACGAGTTATTATGTTAAAATAGCGTTTCATCATGTGCTATTATCAGGTGAACTTGTCAGAAGAATATGTTATTATGTCAAAAGGACGTTTTATTATGTTAAAGCAGTGTTTCATCGTGTGCTATGATCAGGTGAAATTGTCAAACGAATATGTTATTATGTCAAGAAGACGTGTCATTATGTCTACAACTCAAATAAACTTATCAACTTCAATGTCCTTCACGCATGCTTTTATGTCTAATCGTGTCGTTATTTGCTTTCCGCAATTGTAGTGAATGCACGCTATTTTTAGCTCAACAACAATAACTTGTCATTTGAACAAAACAAAATTCCGTTTGTACAAAATTAATTTACATTGGACATGATAAGACTATGGTGGCTGATTTCAACCATATCGTTCTGGCGTGTTGGCGCCTTTGAGGGTCGCCAACACGCAGACACACCAGAACGACAAAAATATATGCGCCGATACGACAAATGAAGGTACTTGTCGTTTTGGCGTGTCGGCGTGTTGGCGATATTGAAATCAAACGCGCCAACACGCCAGAACGACAAAGTAAGAGCGCCAATACGACAAGTTTGTACCCGCCAGAACGACAACAAGACACATAAATATCTCGTTCTTGTGCCCATTATTTGGCGTGTTGGCGCCTCGGATTTGGCGTTCTGGCGTTCTGGCTGGTTTGAAGGACGCCAACGCGCTGACACGCCAGAACGACAAAAAGCGCGCCGATACGAGAAATAAGGTATTTGTCGTCCTTTCGTTTTGGCGTGCATGCTTAGCGGAAGGCGCCAACACGCCAAAACGAAAGGACGACACATATCTTTATTGTCGTATCGGCGCGCTTATTTGTCGTTCTGGCGTGTTGTCATTTTGGCGCCCTTCAAACCCGCCACAACGCCAGAACGACAAATCTGAGGCGCCAACACGCCAATAAGGACCGCCATAACAAGATATTTAAGTGTCGTGTTGTCGTTCTGGCGCGTACAAAATTGTCGTATTGTCGGCCTTATTTGATCGTTGTGGCGCGTTGGCGCGTTAACAGGCCGCCAAAACGCCGTCACGCCAGAACGATAAATATACGCGCCGATACTACAAATCAGGTATTTGTCGTTCTGGCGTGTTGTCGTTTTGGCGCCCTTTCGAGTAAGGTCGTAAATCGTACATTTATTTAACAATACATGATTTTATTTAATACAACGTAATGATGTTATACATGCAGAGATTTAAACCTTAATTCAACTTGTATACAATTAGAGTTTGTATACCATATGCGACAATATGCATGCTTACTACAAATACATATTATGAATAAAAACAGTGCAGATTACATTTTTACAGCGATACGTAAATAGTGAGACCTATCAAACTATGTTTTACATATCAAACTAATTAATATAACTATGTATGATTGCCAGTCTATATTATAAACCACACAGTGCAGATAATAATAATATTCACAATTTCTCAATTTTATAACAAAACAATTTACAGATATGTATGTTGCTTTTTCGTTGATGTTACACGATTATACAAATACAGAAATGTCGCGAGAATAATTTTATCTTCAACTTCTCAATTTGTCTTTTAATAGTTATTTACTCCACGTGTTTACGACATTTAGCTAATTGTTTATTATTATCTAGCAATTAATCACTGTTCTTTTCTTAACGGTAAAGGTGTTTATAAATTAACATGTAGTTTTAGGAACATTAAAGAACCTAACTTTTTAACATAATTTAAGACGCATATTTTAATGTGCACTTAAGATGTTTCTGGAATTGGAACCGTACGCCACGACTGTGTATAACGTCTATTTGGACGTTAAAATATAGGCAGGTCCCACGACTACAAACGTTCTCAAACTTAGTCTCAACTTAAAATATTGACCAATGAGATTTCTCGTAATATTTGCGCTTTGATTTCCATTGGTTTATTATTTAGGATTAAGACGAAGATTACGTTTAAGAATGTTCGTAGTCGTGAGGCCTGGTGTTTTTGGTTGGTTATGTCATAGAATGTTGCTGGTCTTTTTATTATTATGCGCTACAAATGGCACCCGTTTCGTGACACAATAGTTAAATAATGTTACTGATACATGTACTTAAATATACATGTTGAAATAACAATGGCTGAATGATTTTCTAGGTAATATGGGGACGTAAATTATGGATCGTTGTTTGTTGCATCGTGGAAAGGCGTCCAACTGCGATTAATTTGCTCATTGTTCAGCGTTTTCCAAGAGCGGTAATAAACGGATAAGTCATGCTAACCCCAATAAGGACTACTTCAAAGGTATACGGAGATTATTTCAAAGGTATACGTGTAGCGAACAATATTTTTAGTATTGTTTGTTTATGAAACTTAATATCCGAATATTAAACAAGGTCCGCACGCGCTTAGATTAAACGTTTTACAAATAAAACTACAATATGCAAAAACAACAGTCAATAAAATACCAACAGAAAGAGCCAAAATGATATTATTTAAAACTGCAACACTTGCTCAGTCTATATTGAGTATTAATCAAGAACATCTCAAGGACATCAACAAATGGAAAACACTTTCACTGCACTAAAGTGCGTTAATAAGCGAGTTGCGTCGGATCGCCGCCTGAGGGATGTCGGACCCGGTAGGAGAAATCCCCTGACGCCGTTGTCCGTAAAAACGGGCGATGACGTCAATGGTGGTACGTACGGTAAAGGTCGACGTCCTTGGCGTCACCAATTGCGGGATTTACTTCGGCGACGTCAATCATTGCCAGCCGACCTGTAAAATAAGATAAATTTTTGTTAATAGTTCTAAACTTATTTTGTCAACATGGAAAAACAACTGCTTACGTATCTTAAACGTAGTTAGTACCGTATTTTGTCAAGGATTGAAAGAACACATGATTCGTCTTCGTAAACCTATGACGGACCTTGTTCAGTTAAACTTCAAACGCAATACTTACCGGTAAGAGCGAGCACTTCCGCTATGTAGCACACTTCCCGAACCGACAGGCCGCCGCTAACGGGAGTTCCGGTACTTGGGGTGTGTACGGGGTCCATGGCGTCCACGTCCAAACTCACGTGGATGGGCTTGGTACCACTGGAGAAAAACGGACTCTTATTACTCTTACTTGTATAGGTTATAGGTCCCTTTAATAGTCGGGTGTTAAAAATGGATCGTATTCCCAAATTCGATAAGAGCACATTGTCCCTGTTATTTACATACTAACTACAGGTACTTTGATTAATCAAAATGCACAGGGGACACGCAATTTACAGTGAATAACCATTAAAACCAGGGCCAGAAATGCAAAATATCTGATGTAAGATTATATAACCAAGAAACATAGCATTTTCATTTTTTTTTTCGTATGTTAAATTCCATTTACGCATTATACACCGATAAAAAAGGGGTCAGTTCACAGACGTAGACCTGTACACAAGGGGGAGGGGGAGGCAGGAGGCAGATATGAAGGTAGGCAGACAAGAAGGAAGGAAGGAAGGAACGAATGAATAAAGGAAACTAATTAGCTAGCGAGGGAGGGAGGAAGGGATGGGTGGAGGAACGTACGGAGATAGGAATGAATGAATGAACCAATGAATGAATGAATGAATGAATGAAGACACGAAGGAAGGAAGTAATGAAGGAATGAAGGAAGGAAGGAAGGAAGGAAGGAAGGAAGGAAGGAAGGAAGGAAGGAAGGAAGGAAGGAAGGAAGGAAGGAAGGAAGGACATACAAGTAAACGAATATAGAGAATAACTGTATTCGTTAACGTATATTGAACCAAATACTCAGGTGAGCTTTACAGCTCCGATTATGAACAAAATATGTTTATGGAAAAAGACGTTCGAGCAGTGAGTACGCATTTGCAAGTTTCTTCCTTAAATAAAAGTTCATTTAGACTATTTTGAAATGTCAGTCTGACCTTCGGTTATGAAGTGGTCTGTAAATATATATAACCCATAAGTGGCTCACTGCGACGCATATAAATGTACACGCATTAAACAAATAAAGATAACAAGTTGAACGAGACAAAACCTGTTTATAAGACAAGGATATTGAGCTGTTTACTAATATCTCCGTTCTAACCTTCAATTGGTTTACGGCTTTACTTACTGGCGATTGAAACAGAGAATTTTTAAACAGTTTGAACAGAAAAAAATTATTTCCAAGATATCTAAATTAGACTTTAAAGGGATCTGTTCACTATGGAAGCGTCCTGGTACCAGGTGTAAAAATAAAAATAAATAAATAATATTTAAAAACTTATCTGGAATTTCGACTTTTTATCTCTAGCACAGGTGACTTCATAATAAGGGGAGTTAATACTCAACGTGCTAATAATAACACGAAGTCGTAATTACAAGATAAAAAGTCAAATTTATGATATACTTAGTCGTTATTACGAGATAAATTGTTTAATATTCAGTAAATTTTATTTATTTTTATTTTTACACCCGGCAACAGGACGCTTCCATAGTTCACAGATTGGTAAATTGACAATTTTCAAAAATTGTGTCATTGATTCCAAAAAGAAATTATACATTATATCCAAATAAGCGAAAATACACTAATAACCAAGAAATATATTGGAAATATCGTTTCGTTTATGGATAATCGAAATCGAAATGGATAAAAGTATAAAGCGTTTGTAACGCTTTTCATCGGTAGTTTGGAAAACACGCACACGTATCAATGACATAGCAACAAAGTGACATAAATCAAAACAATCCGAGAACGTTAATAACCATAAACCAGATTTAAAATAGAAAGAAGAAATGAAGAAAAACCGTTGCTGTTAAAGGCCTGATTGCTTATTTATTTATCACAAAATAGAATTCAACTAAACAGCCGAAAACTCCAAAAACCGTTTATACTCTTAATCGATAAAATAAAAGCACACTATGTTTGTTTTTATTCAGTCATTATTAGTGTTTCGCCTGTACTTTTTATGTTTTCTCTCCGATTTCATGTTTTTTAAATTCACTTTCATCTGCTTATTTTGAAAATAATTGGTATCTAAAATCGTACCTACACGCTTTACGGAACGTCATAATAATGTGCATTTGTTATGTGTGTTATCGCCGTTATTAAAGGAGCATATCGACGGTATTTCCAATGGCTATAGACACGTATTAAAACAATACATATTCCCATTTTTCACGAATACATTTTTCTAGTAGCAATATTTTATTGATGATATTGTTTAGGGGGGAAAAAATACAACGCCATTTTTTTTCGATACACGATTCCAGAAGGACTCGAACTCAAGCCTACAATATCGCGCACTTCAATGGAAACTTTCCAACGCTTGGCTATACATCTCAGTAGTGCGCATGCGTGTACCAGGACTTCATGTACATTTCATTCATATCGATTTTACTACTAATAATAATTTTCCCGCAGGCGCGACAAGTGTCACGGTGACAACTTTTTTTTAGAATTATAAAAGAACTATTTTACTGTTTGTTTATAAAAACTGTGTGAAGTAACCATTTAATTAATACTTCTTAAAACATAATTTTATTTAAAAAAATATTATACCGTAATAGGCGTCGATTATCCCCTTTAATAAGAAATTTAAAAAAGACAATAATAATCATTTTTAAATTAAATCATAAAACGAAAGAAACAAGCTTGATCGTAGATATACGGTGGCATAGATGTGACATGTGCATGTTGTTATTAATGTCGTTCCCACGACATATTAAGTCGTGGGAACGAGATCTTATCTCGTGGGAACGAGATCTTATCTCGTGGGAACGACATAATGATGTCGTGGTAACGACATATTAAGTCGTGGGAACAAGATAATTAACTCGTGGTAACGACATATTAAGTCGTGGGAACGATATCTTTTCTCTTGGGAACGACATAAATAACTCGTGGGAACGACATATTAAGTCGTGGGAACGAGATAATTGACTTGTGGTAACGACATAATTAACCAATCAGAATACACGATGTTTAAAAGCATGTTTCAAAATGACCGATACAAGAGACGCTTACATAAATATCGTATTTCCATGCTGGATTAAGATATTAAGAAATTGTTTTTCTTCTGCGAGAGCAACATGGAATTTGATTGGTTCATTAAGTCGTTCCCTAGACAAAAATATCTCGTTCCCACGACATAATTATGTCGTTCCCACGAGATAAGAGCTCGTCCCCACGAGATAAGATCTCGTTCCCACGACATAATTATGTCGTTCCCACGAGATAAGATCTCGTTCCCTCGTATAAATATGTCGTGGGAACGACATAATTATGTCGTTCCCACGAGATGCGATCTCGTTCCCACGAGATAAAATATCGTTCCCACGACTTAATATTTCGTGGGAACGACATAAATAAAAACATGCACATGTCACATCTATGCTACCGTATAGATACGTAATAGAGAATTTCCGTAAGATCAGTGTATGGCATTGACAATTTAAACACAACTTTTAAACAGCTTGTTTTTGGTGGCAGACCTAATTTTTTACCTGATTATACAGCATGCACTTCACAAATATTGATAAAAGGACGGCACACACCCCGTTTTCAAAAAACGCGTCTTCGTTTTGGAACATTATTTATAGCTTTTCTTCCGATAAATATTATTGTGAGTTGTACTTTAAACATGCAGAAATATTCCATTGATCTAAATTTAATCAATACAATCCGTTGATCATTACAAACACTGCATAAACAACATTTTAGCAACTATTTGGTCGACATTGCCTGGCAGCTTGTCAGTGAATGGTCAGTGCATATGTTAAATCTCGTACGTCTCAACCCTGAGGTCGCGGTTTCCAGTCCCGTCCCATATATAACAGCATACTTCACAAGGCGAGTGTGTTAATTCCTGAAAATGTAACGCTAACGTCCCGTACTAGCCGCTATACCCCCCCCCCCCCATCCCTGTCAGAGTGGCGAAGTTGACCTTATGGGGGCACTATACAGTTTCTCGGGCTCCGGACTCGGCCTGGTGGGGTCTGGGTTCGAGCCGTCTTGCACACACTGATAATGTCAACACCTGAAAACAAACCAAACATCATTTCAATATTGTTGTGGCTGTGGCTTCACAAAAATGTAGGGAAAAGAATTATGCACACAGTTCCACTATAATTTTAACATGCATGATCAGCCAACTTTGGGGTTAAAATGTCACCAGTTTTCGTGACCATTTCGGTGATTTTCAACATCAATTTGCAACTTTCATGCGAATGCGAGCACCTCAAACACTGCATGCCTGTCGGCGTAACTTACCAGGTACTTGATTGCAACTGAGCAAACTGGGGGTCAACCATTCATATTTTCCAATAAATCCCAATGTATGTACGCCCTTTTAAATATCCTGACAAAATGGCGTTCCGAGCTAGGAATCCTCATTACGAATTTTATGTGCAAGGTGGCTCAACACATACACTGGCTTTACATAGGGCATATTTTCGATTTCACTAAGCATGCAATTAAAAACTCCAGCCCTTAAATCTGATACTTAGAACTTCTAAAACATTAAAAATGCTGCTCAGTTTCACTGTATCCCTTTTTATTATAATTTTGTCTGAAACTGTATAGTGCCGCCTATAGTAGCCGTTCCGAATTCCCGACGGTAATACGTCTTAGACAAGCCGGTAGGGCTCGCGCAGTTCCGAGTCTCCAGCGGTCACGTGTTTATCTCTCTAAACTTGGTAGATGCACAGGCGCAGTTCCGAGCCCCCAGCTTTCACGTGCTGATCACTCTAAACAGCGGTCACGTGTTTATCTCTCTAAATTTGGTAGCTGCGCAGGCGCAGTTCCGAGTCCCCGGCGGTCACGTGTTTGTCTGTGTCTATACTTGGTAGCTGCGCAGGTGCAGTTCCGAGTCCCTAGCGGTCACGTATTTATCTCTCTAAACTTGGTAGATACGCAGGCTCAGTTTCGAGACGCCAGCGTTCACGTATTTATCTCTCTAAACAGCGGTCACGTGTTTATCTCTCTAAATCTGGTAGATGCACAGGCGCAGTTCCGGGTCCCCAGCGGTCATATGTTTGTCTCTCCGTAAACTTGATAGCTGCGCATGCGCAATTCCGAGTCCCCAGCAGTCACGTGCTCCATTAAACAGGTCACACAGTTTATTGGTCTCATGCTTTTATTATTATGCCCCCCTTCGAAGAAGTGGGGGTATATTGCTTTGCACCTGTCGGTCGGTCGATCGGCCGGATGGTCGGTCGGTCTGTCCGTAGACCATTTCGTTTCCGCACGATATCTAGAGAACGCTTTGACCTACGATCATTTAAATTGGTATGCTGGTTACTTGCGAGGAAAGGAAGACGCCTATTGATTTTGAGGTCAACAGGTCAAAGGTCAAGGTCACATGGGCTTGTAACATGACATTCGTTTCCGCACGATATCTAGAGAACGCTTTGACCTTCGATCATCTAAGTTGGTATGCTGGTTATTTGGCAGGAAAGGAAGACGCCTATCAATTTTGAGATCAACAGGTCAAAGGTCAAGGTGACAGAGGCTTGTAACATGAAAACTGTTTCCTCTGTAGACCATTTCGTTTCCGCGTGATATGTAGAATACGCTCTGACCTACGATCATCCAAGTTGGTATGCTGGTTACTCGGGAGGAAAGGAAGACGCCTATCAATTTTGAGGTGAACAGGTCAAGATCACAGGGTCTTGTTACATGAAACTGTTTTCTCCGTAGACTATTTTGTTTCCGCAGGATATCTAGAGATGTTTGGCCTATTTGATGTTTAAATCAAACAGAAAACAGGTATCCTTATATTATAGATCCATAATTATACTCTATCTTTCTTTCAGCTTTATATTTACTTTCTAAAGCATCAACTTTAATTTCCTACCCATGTGTTAATGTGCACATACAATATTTAAAAAAAAAACTATTAACAATCGCACATATTGACGACTTGGCTGCAAGTCGGGGGGCATCCATGTTTTATAAACATCTCGTGTTTAAGGCTGCAGTGGCACCAGCCCGAGGTATTTTGAGTGTAAAACTCTTCAATATTATTGCTATTAACAACACAGCATATTTTATATGCTTAATACTTTATACGTATCAAATAGACACGCTTTTCTGATAAAAGCTGACACTGGTCTTTTCCAATTGTTCCTACGCACCTGTAGAGTTTCTTTGCGGCCTTGAGATTGCAATTGTGATATTGGTTTTACACAAACAGCAACTATTGTTTACCCTCTCCACTTAAACTAACTTAAACTACTTCCGGTGGCAATTAAACAAAAGAACAACTGCAAATTGTGTACATGTTTTGTTTTTGTTGAGACGAAATTCGGTCGCACCTTGTTGTCCTTTTAGTATGAAATTATACTTGGCTCATATGTATTATACGCTATTGACCAATGAAAAGCAGTATGTCAATACGCAATAACAATTTCTGGTCGAATTTTGCTATGTTATAACAATTGTTTGTTTGTTTTATATTATAAAACATTATATTTGTAAATGTATGTGTTTAGACGATGTGCTATGTGTCTGTCTGTCTGTCGAACGTGCTTTTTTACATAATATTTTCATTTAGAATTATTATGATAATTTAATGACTTAATTGACTTTAAACACACAGGTATAGAAACAATAGCAAATACAATTACATGTAAAGTTATTTAATATTACGTGTGCAGTAAAGCAAGTATTTCTGAAAGCATGTCTGAAGGTTATGTATTATTTTTTCTTTCCAAGAAAGACAAGGCATCTTCTGGTCCTGTAAATACCTACCAATTTTATAAATACATTAGCTCCGCCTATCCTAGAGTTGACGGTCCCACGGTGGGGCATCATTCACTGCCTTCACCGATGGCGAACGGGTGAAGAAATAAGAGACTACCTTATTGTTTAATTAAAATTGTGCAAATGAGTTATGCTAGCTTTTGTTACAATTCAATTAGTTAATAATTCATTTTAAAAAAGTAGTTTAGTTGGAATTAAAAAAGCAACAACAACAGAAAGTTGACTATTAGACTTTACCGAAAAGCTAACTACGCCCTCTGGGCGCCAAACAAAAATGCGGTGCGAGTTTACCGGGCGTAGTAAGTCTCTATAAAAGCCAAGTGAATACCGTATAAGACCACATCTGCTTCTAAAAAGTAGTTTTACTGCAACACTACTAGTTTCTTACAACTGCGGTTTATTTTCCGGATACGAGGATGGACAAATTGATGAAACTCGGCATAGTGGGCGTTCCGGTTAGCCAGGGGCAGGTAATTTAATGAAATTTAATTGGATAGTGACAATAAATTCTATATCAGATTGTCCAATCAAAATGTTATTTTAAATTATTGTATCGTGAAATGCGATTTTTTCAATAACTTATGTATTTTATTTGTATTTTTTGTTTGGGATGAAATTACTTAATCACATTATTTGTTTTAGTATGTACATGCTGTTTAATGAGATTTTTATAGTGTCTTTACTGAACCGCTTTTTCTTTGTTTCTTTCGTTATTTCTTTCTTTCGTTCTTTCGTTATTACTTTCTTTCGTTCTTTCGTTATTTCTTTCTTTCTTTCGTTCTTTCATTCTTTCTTTCGTTCGTTCTTTGTTCTTTCTTTCTTTTTTCTTTCTTTCTTTCGTTCTTTTGTTCTTTCGTTATTTCTTCATTTCTTTCTTTCGTCTTTTCTTTCGTTCGCTCTTTCGTTATTTCTTTCTTTCGTTCTTTCGTTATTTCTTTCTTTAGTTCTTTCGTTATTTGTTTACTTTCGTTATTTCGTTCTTTCGTTGTTTCTTTCTTTCGTTCTTTTGTTCTTTCGTTATTTCTTTTTTTCTTTCTTTCGTTCTTTCTGTCTTTCTTTCTTTCGTTCTTGTGTTCTTGTGTTAATTCTTTCTTTCATTCTTTCGTTCTTTCGTTTTTTCTTTTTTTCTTTCTTCCTTTCGTTCTTTCTTTCTTTCTTTCCTTCTTTCTTATTTCTCTTTATTGTTAGTTTAATTGTTTATTCGTTTGCTGCACACATCTTTAATCTTTGTGTACAGGTAAAGTGGACCGCGTTACAACATACCGTCAAACTTATGCATTTTTTCATTGACTTTAATAAATTAAAGAAAAACTAACATCAAAAACGAAAACGTTTAACGAATTATCAAATGATCTCCTCAGCGAAGGGATGGTACTGAGTAAGGTCCCAAGGCCCTGCGCGACGGTGGCCTTATCGAGAAATTACGGAACTTGGGCTGTGACGTCAGAGATTACGGTGATGTCACATTCGATGACGGTGGTGAAGACATGCCGTTTCAAAACGTACAGCATCCCATGGTGATCGCAAGGGGCTCGCTAAAGGTTTGATGTTGTTTCTTGTTGACCTAGGCCCATACTTTTAAATATTCTTATGTTATGTTGAAAATAAATCAACATAATTTTTTTCTTGAAAACACTATGCTATAATTGGAACATGTGCATGTCAAATGCATAATATGAATATACTTGGAATTATTACTCAACCTGTGAGTGAAAATCTTCAAACCACAAATTCATTTTTCGGTAAATCAATTTGTAAAATTACCGATTTTTAAAAATGTTTTTACATCAAGTCATTACATCACTGCGAAATCATAATAATGCATTATAATAATTATAATATATAGTTTAAAGCTATTCGGATCGAAAATATGAAGTAAATAATTTACAAAAGAAATAATAGATATTTTGAAAACAACATTTGTAATAAGTATTTGCAAAATAAGTAAATAAATAAATAAATGGTGTCATTTTTTAACGTGTGTTTATTTTTCGAGTTTAATTACTGCAAGTTGTGTTCATTATACCACAGTTATACGTATCAATAGTTTAATTTGTGCATGTGCATTCGTAACTCAAAGCCGTTGTTTATCAGATAATTTACAGCGATATAGATAGTTATTAACTGGTAAAATGTACTTTAATTTGCAGACAGCAGATATGATCGAGCGATGTCTACAGGACACGGGACACTGTCTCGCGCTAGGCGGCGACCACAGCATGGCTATCGGAACCATCATGGGACATGCGCGCGTCCACCCGGACATGGCCGTGCTCTGGATAGATGCGCACGCAGACATCAACACGCCGCTGACGTCAGATAGCGGCAACATACACGGGATGCCGCTCTCCTTTGTTACCCGCGAGCTGGACCCCTACGTTCCCGGGATGCCTGAATGGGACGACATACAACCATGGTAACTATGGCTTGCTGAATCGCGTCAAACTCCTAGCAGTGATATATACGGTGGCATAGATGTGACATGTAAGAAAAATAATTTATCTCGTGGCCTCGTTAGAAAGTTATGGAGTCGTGACCACGACTTAGTATCTTGTGGCCTCGAGTTAGTATCTCGTGGCCACGATTTACGTAACTCGTGGCCACGACTTAGTATCTCGTGGCCATGATTTACGTAACTCGTGGCCACGATATAATTAGCCAATCAGAAATCTAGTTATTTGGCTGAAACATTTACTAGATACATAAACTCATCGAGGAAATATCTTGAAACGAGATCATTCCTGTCCGAGCCGCGATTTCTAGTGAATTTGTTCAGCCAAATAACTGGATTTATAACTGGCTAATTATGTCGTAGTTAAGTAAGTCGTAAGTCGTGACCCCGACTTAATAACTCGTGGCCACGAGATTAATTATGTTTCTCACATGTCACGTCAATGCCACCGTAGAGCTCCCCTGCTACGCGACTACGAAGCAGCGACACAGGGGAGTCCCAAACTCCTCGCAGCGGTTACCTCCCCTATCGGTTAACGTACTTCCATCTCAAGTAAAATCCTTCCACATCTGGAAGGAATACGTGTTTGTAACGTTTACTTATGTAATGCAACTCAGTGAAATTTTCTGCATAATTGGACTTTTTATATATCGTTTGCAGTCAATAATGAAATCAGAAAATGAAAATAACTAATTAAAACCAAAAATAATATATAGAAGATTCAAATCGAGCATAATCACGTGGTTTATTATGACGGCAGGGATTTGATTAGAGCTATGCTCGGAACCAGTCAAATCTCGGCGCGGAGGTTGAGAGAGACCACTTTGATGTGTTAGCCCTATCCCGCTACGTCCAATTATACAAACTGCATGGGCATATTACATTGTTAATCTCCCATTCGACTTACTTCGCAAACATAGTAATTCACAAATTCAAATATCGGTGTTAGGCGTAGAAAAAAAGTTGTTGGTTTGGTAGACCCCCCCCCCACTCCACTATTTTTTTCCGCCGACACTAAAAGATTTTTTGCCTATAAATCATTAACTTTTTTCTGATTTGGTGGAAAAAAAAGAGCAGTGTTAGCTTATAAGTTTTTTTGCAATAAATTTCTTTTTTGTTTCGATCACCTTATTTATTGTTAACGTACAGTTTGTTTGTTTGGGAGGCGTTAAAATATTTTACATGCAGTACAATATACTTAAACTGTGTGGTGAATATGTGGCGAAGAAAAAAAGTTAAAGAAAATAAGTTTTATTTTATCTCCCCTCCTAGGTTTTTTTTGGAGATGTAAGCGGAAACCATTCATTTATTTTTGTTTGGTCTTAGGTATTTAATGATCAGGGAACATTGTATTGATTAGTCCTAAATATTTACAAATAAAACCAGCGCTCGCTTCATAACGTCAGCGGATGCGTACACACGCTTTTCTGTATTTTTATAGCATCGGTGTTAGCCAGATCGCGTGGATCGGCCTCCGAGATGTGGATCCCTTGGAGAGGAAGATCATAGACAAGTTCTGTATGCACGCGTACAGCATGCAGGATGTGGATAATCACGGGATCAAGGGCGTGTTGGACATGGCCCTGAACGCCATCGATCCAACGTACGTCAATGACGTCACTAGTTTAGAGGGTTTATAGTATATGCCATCATTTTAAAGCAGTAGATTTTTGTCAATGTATGGGTTATACTAGCAATACATACCAAAATAAAGCACATGGATGGATGGTTTTTACAATAAGGTATGGAATCCTGATGTCATGCCGTCGAACATGATTTCTTAAACGTATTCCCGATGTTAACTTCAGTTACGTCTTGAATTTGGTTACTAAAAGTACGTAAACTCTCATTTAGTCCAGTAATTCAGTAATCCATCTCAACAAGCAGTTATATTAATTGTGAAAATCGTTTAACGTCGTTTGTTATTTTGTCCTCGTTATTCATTCCAAATCCCGCTCAGATAATTGAATAAATCTCGCATTTAAAACTAAGCCTTTTAAACAGCATTTTGACTCGAAATCATGTAAACATCAGTCATAAATCAGTCCTCTTATGGACAGCTGAATCACTGGTATTGAACAATATTTAAACACTCCAAATATAGTGGCACGAAATCATGTAAACATCAGTCATCAATCAGTCCTCTTATGGAGAGCTGAATCACTGGTATTGAACAATATTTAAACACTCCAAATATAGTGGCACGAAATCATGTAAACATCAGTCATAAATCAGTCCTCTTATGGACAGCTGAATCACTGGTATTGAACAATATTTAAACACTCCAAATATAGTGGCACGAAATCATGTAAACATCAGTCATCAATCAGTCCTCTTATGGAGAGCTGAATCATTGGTATTGAACAATATTTAAACACTCCAAGTATAGTGGCACGAAATCAATATACGCAATTTGTGTTATATTGGTTAAGCGAGCTTTGTGCACTCTCCGAATATATTGGTACGAAGCCAATTTACTTTTGTGCTAAATTAACCGAACTTTGTACGCTCTCAAAATTTAGTGGTACCAAGCCAATTCACGTGAGTTTTGACGTGGACGCCTTGGACCCCGCATACACCCCGAGTACCGGAACTCCCGTCAGCGGCGGCCTGTCGGTCCGGGAGGTGTGCTTCATAGCAGAAGTGCTCGCTCAGACAGGTCTGTTAACATCACCATACCATGCCGTAATATTGTAACTAATATATATTTGTGTGAGTTAACTCATTGTTTAGACAACCGTTTTCATGAAACAAATAACGGAAAATTACGGATCAATAAATTTGACAAAGCTATGAGTGATTGTGTAAAATAAAACGTATTGTTACACTTTAACGATAAATGTCTGTTGTACAAACGTCAGTAGATAAATAAATATTATGTATGCATAAGTATCAAAGAAATAAAATACTAGTAAATGTAAAACAGGGCAATCGAAAACTTGAAGTGGAATTCCCACGAATCCAAATGTAAATTTGCAGGTCGACTGGAGGTCATTGACATTGCCGAGGTCAACCCGTCGCTAGGCGACAAGAAAGACGTCGACCTAACCGTCAAAACGACCATTGACGTCATTACGCATTTCTACGGGCAACACAGACGGGGCGTTTCCCCACCCGGACGGGATATCCCAAAAGCACGTGTGACTAGACACCACGAAACGAACGGACTGCACGAGCATAACTAAAATAACATTTGGGAGTAACCCCAAGTCACCTAACAAAACGCGTCATCTACATGACGCCATGTGGCGTCATGTCGCAATACTGAACTTTTAAACTACGAAGTCTCTGAACCATTTAATGATTTCAGTTCAAATGAACTGAAGTTGCAGTCTCAAATATGTAAAATATGCTAACTCAAATGTTGTCCCGAAGCTCCGTTTCTGTGTTTAGATTTGAATCAGATATTATTCGTGTGGACAGATTCTTACGAATGTACATTTGATTACGAACAGTATTCGAATTTTTGTATAATTTTGTTGATGTTTGTAAACGTACGTGCTTTAGAAAGTGTATACAATTTCTTAAATCACAATTATAGAAAACAATTAATATCGCGATGCTAACATGGACGAGACTGTCTTCGTTTTACTTTGAATTTGTCTATGTCATTATTAATATGCGTCTCTTTTTTCATATACAATGTATTTTACAGTGTTTTGTCTCGTTTATCCATCTAATATGTGTAATATAACCGAAAAGTGTACTCTTTTTATACATCCTTTATAATTTATACATGAGCTTTATTTACATGTTTGAATAGACACCTTTATATTTAACATAAACGTGAACCATTCGTCGTACATAAACGTTTTTGGACCATGTTCTGGGCCCTCTATTCACACTAAAATTGTATTTAGGCGAAAAGTTGTTGGTTTCCGCTTACCCGACCCCCCCCCCCCCAATGTTATCCGCCGACCCGAAAACGAACAGTTTTTGCTAATATTAGGCTTTCGGTAATTAGCGTGAGACAGGCGCTCTTGGTAATGAGTACTGAATACATACCGTATGCCTGGTACAGATTCTTTGATTGGAGGCGTTAAACATTTTAAATGCTTTTCAATATACCTAAACTGTGTGGCGAATATGCCGCGAAGAAATTATTTTTTTTTAACCCCCCCCCCCCCTCTAGATTATTGGGAGACGTAAGCGGAAATTAACAATTATTTTGTTTGTCCTAATTTTGATTTTTTAAGTCCGACAATGTTATAATAAATGAACGGAAATAGGAATTCCATTCCATCCTTATCTAGTTTTACCTATTAAGAAATGTATTTATTAAAACACCTTTATTTACATTGCACATCCAAAAATGAATCTATAGAACGCAATAATTTAAATATGAATCTCACGTATTTACATTAAAGTGTGTATGTACGATCTTACTACAGATATAGTGGCATACATGTATGTAACCAAATATAGTTAATTAATATATATTTCTATTTAAAATGGAATAAAAGTTAAGAAAAACATTGCTTTTAAACGCACAATAAGCTAGTTTTGAATCACCAAATAGTTTTCGTCTGTACAAGCTGAAACTCAAATATATGACTTAAAAGTTGGTTTAGGTTACACAACACTAATACATGATACAAAAACTCGACACTTGTGGTCAAATTACACCAAAACGGAAATCTAATCCCCAGGGTTACATGCTGTCAGTTAGATAATAAGCACATGTGGCTGAGTGCAGGATGCATATAATTTGTAAAATACAGTTTAAATGATATGTTTTGGTATCATTTTAAAGGTATATATGTAAGCAGTAAGAAAAAAGGGTGTTTTGTGCACTACTTTTGTGTCTAGTGGTTCCCAGCTTCATAATTTTTGGTCCGTGTATTCATGCACAAAATGGCAGTCCCCATGCCTGTCAAAACCGGTGTGTTTATTCTAAGGTAAATATTTTGAGTTACAACGTACATAAATTTTTGACATGCTGTTTTTTCAAAAGGTTATGGCCTTATCTTTCCAACAATGTATGGTGATATATTGGGAAGTCGCTTGGTCAGGGTGAAAAGTGAGATCAAATTTTGAATATTTTATAGAAAACAAAGAAGGAATTTATTTGCGCATGCGTAACCTTTAAGAACTTCAACGAATATTAGCCTTCTGCTAAGATTTTGAAAATGGACTTTTACAAACACACTGTACTGGAAAAAATAACTGCCAGATGCCACCTTGACCCCATTTAGGGCTGTATTTTATAGGATGGTTGCTCTAGGGGGCATTAGGGGGGTAAATATGGGAAAATTAAAGCAAAATGTCCCCCGGAGTGGCAATCCGAGACCCATTATGTTCATCGTGTTGTTTTTCAGTTTCATTTTGACATTAATTTGCATTAGTTCCAACAATTATCTCATTAATGTCATGATGCCTTGCATTGTAATCCTGAATATTTAGTTTAAGAACCTGTAACTGACAATAATGCTCCGCAAAGGTCGTGTCCGCACTGGCCGATGCTTTGGCCATGATGACCATCGGACCTGCCTACTTTGAATAATACCAATTTTCCTAATTTGCAAAGTTAACAGATCCTATTTAGTTCATACGTAATTTTGTAATTGTAGTTCAGTAAGGCTTTCAGCTGAAAAATACATGAAATGCATGCATAAAACACTTTAGCCGCTCACGCCAACCTAGACCCCACCAGATGGAGATAGCGGCATCAAAATTTAAATCACCATCACAGTTTGGTTTAATTTGAGTATGTTTTTTAAATGCAGTGTTGAAAAGAACCAGGACCTCAGCCGGAACCATCAACTCATTGGTATACAAGTCTGGGTGACGTGACGAGTCATCAAAACTACTTTACTTGTCAACTACACTGGAGCGTTGGGGCGGGGCCGTAAAGCTGACACAGTCGTGCCCGTACCATCGGTATTTTTAAAGGTTTGTACATGATTATTGTCATGTATTCAACTATGTAATGTTTTCTTTTCCCGCCTGGCATTCTTCTTATCAACACCAGTAGGAAAAGCAAGAGTTTAACCCTTGTTGGGACTCTCGAACCCGTTTTAGAACTGAACTGTTCGCACATGAGCTCGACAATCTGAAGCCGGCATAGCGACTAGCCTTATCGCATTAAATAAAACTTAGTAAACTAGTGTATATGTACACTTATTGTATCTAAGTTACACTAGCAATCACAATATTGAGTAAACATGAACAGAAAACCTTTTTATTTTCACATATTACTCAGCAGAGAGTACCTGAAACAGATTGAAGATTGCAGGCGGCTGACCCCACCCACAGGTTCAGGTGTGACAGAAGACTGTTAATTTATATCTGGCATTGACATTTTGGGGACAAATTCTTTTTTTGTTGTGTGACAGGAGGTCAAATCTGTTGATTGTTATGTAAACAAACCCTTTTCTGGGGTCAAATGGCATCTGAAATGCTACATTTATATGGATTTTACCCCCAAAAATGCAGAAACTTAAAAATTTTTTTTTTCAAAACTTACTAAAAACCTATTCTGTAACATTTGGAATGCCAATGAAGATTGTTTTCACTTCTGACTTAATATATTGTATCTGCTATGCCTATTAAAACTCAAACTTATGCTTAATTCTGAGTTAACATCATGTTTTCCAGACGTACCCAAGTACATTTTTTTCTGTCTTAATTCTTGCCTCAAAACGCCATTATATGTGACATTTTCAATTATTATTTTTTCAATAAATCTTTAAACCAGTGTAATAGGACTTCATGTTCTTTCTCGTAATAGATCAGATTGATGAAAAATGTGGTTTTTATTCAAATTTGAAAGGGTTGGGTTCTCTTCAAGGTCAAATTACACCAAAACGGAAATCTAATCCCCAGGGTTACATGCTGTCAGTTAGATAATAAGCACATGTGGCTGAGTGCAGGATGCATATAATTGGTAAAATACAGTTTAAATAATATGTTTTGGTATAATTTTAAAGGTATATATGTAAGCAATAAGAAAAAAGGGTGTTTTGTGCACTACTATTTTGCTATTTATGTTTATACTGACAATGTGACCCCAGGGAAGTGGCCAGTGTTGACCCCAGGGCATCATGTGAACAATCTTTGTAGAAGACCCCTATACAATTTTACCAACCAAATAACAAATCTCTCAGCCTTGCGGTTTCAGAGAAGAAACCTGTCAAAGTCATTCAGCTATTTAAGTCTATATAAACCATGTGACCCCCGGGGTGTGGCCAGTTTTGACCCCAGGGATATCATCTGAACAATCTTTGTAGAGGACCACTATGCAATGCTACATACCAAATATGAAACCTCTGGGCCTTGCGGTTTCAGAGAAGAAGTCATTTTGCTATTTAAGTCTATATAAACCATGTGACCCCTGGGGCGTGGCCAGTTTTGACCCCAGGGGCATCATTTGAACAATCTATGTAGAGGACCAATATGCAATGTTACATACCAAACTGTCACCTCTGGGCCTTGCTTTTTCAGAGGAGAAAATTGTCAAAGTCATTTTGCTATTTAAGTCTATATAAACAATGTGAACCCCGGGGCGTGGCCAGTTTTGACCCCATGGGCATCATTTGAACAATCTTTGTAAAGGATCAGTAGAGGATGCCACATACCAAATATGAAACCACTGAGCCTTGCGGTTTCAAAGGAGAAGATTTTTGAAGTAATTTTGCTATTTAGGTTTATATAAACAATGTGACCCCCAGGGGCGTGGCCAGTTTTTACCCCAGGGGCATCATTTGAACAATCTTTGTTGAGGACCACTATACAATGTTACCAACCAAATAACAAACCTCTAGGCCTTGGGGTTTCAGAGAAGATTTTTAAATTCATTTAGCTATTTAAGTCAATATAAACCATGTTACCCCCTGGGCGTGACCAGTTTTGACCCAAGGGGCATCATTTGAACAATCTTTGTAGAGAACCACTATGCAATGTTACATAACAAATATGAAACCTCTGGGCCTTGCGGTTTCAGAGATTTTTAAAAGTCACTTTGCTATGTAAGTCTATATAATCCATGTGACCCCCGGGGCGTGGCAAGTTTTGACTCCAGGGGCATCGTTTGAACAGTCTTTGTAGAGGACCACTAGAGGATGCCAAATACCAAATATAAAAGCTCTCAGCCATGCAGTTTCAGAGAAGATTTGTAAAGTTTTCACTTGTTAAACCTATTTTTAGCTCTTGTAACCTACATATGCAGCGGACCAAAATGATTTGAACAATTTTGAAGGAGGGTCACCCAAGGATCATTCCTGTGAAGTTTTGTGAAAATCTGCCCAGCGGTTTAGGAGGAGATGTTGTTTGAATGAACATGTTGACGCAAAACTGACAACGCACGACCGACAAAAGGTGATCACAAAACCTCACCATGAGCAGGTTGTGCTCAGGTGAGCTAAAAAGGCCAAACTCAATGAAAGACAAGAGGGACATTGTAGACATGTTATTCGACCCAACTGGCATTGCAAATTCAACGGACCATGAGGAATCGGTGAGGAACGGTGCTATGAAAGAAAAGTTAACAATCACAAATACTTTTACCCCTACTACACCGGTCACCTCTAGAGAAGATAGGTGACCATGTAGTGTCTACCAATGACAAACTGTGGTCTAACAATAACACAGAGTTGATCAACCGTCCCTTAAAAGTGTTCTTTGGCTGGCAGCACAGAAAGACAAACTTGTTGAAAAGGTACATGAACTGTTAAATTGCAAATGGGATACAGGAGGTGTGCATTATACTGTGCAGGTATACAGAGAGATCAAGGATCAAAAGGTACATGGTGCCGCTCAAAAGGAGCAAATACAAAGCAATTTGTTTGACATTTATCAATATGGTATACAATCCAGGGTATTTATTATTCTAATGCTTCTAAATAAGGTTGATCAGCCAAGAGGGGTAGCAGGTGGTGGGGGGTGGGACTAAAATGAGCTGGGTGCAGCATCTCGCTATTTTGCTCTGGATCTTTCCCGATTCGTATTGAATGCCCGATTCTCAAGACATTTAAACATCAAATCCTTTTGGATTACACAACCTGAAAATGAAAAACAACACCTCTTCCAGAAGATTATCACGCCAACTCTAACACCAGACATGATAGCCACAACATCCATGGGTTGCAGATACGGAGCATTCAAACTCTTAGAATAGCCAAAAAACCTAATCAACGAACTAGATGTTAGAGAGTTCATAACAGTTATGATGGCGTTCAAACCATACCATGATGATGGTGATGATGTTGACAATGACGATGGTGTTGATGATAATGTTGATGCATAGTGTTAACTATTTATGTATTATGTATGTTTATAAAAAGATCAATGTAAATATTGATTTGATGATGATGATGATGATACTGTTTTAAGATTTGTTATTTTATTTTTTGCCTCATTGTCTCCATTTTAAATACAGTATATACATATGGGCATACAAAAGAAACATGCTTGTGACGTCAATTTCGTGTGAGTAGCAGTCAATGATGGGTAATTTTGCTAACAGTATAATAGTATATCGCCATTTAGTAAAAAGAGGGCCATGTTGGCCCAAAGCGCTCACCTGAGTACTTGAAATGACAGAGATCAGTTCTGAATCATAATGTCATAGCAAACAAATTTTACCCACGTCAGCCAGATTACTTCTGCTGTTGACCTGGCAATCGACAGACACATTACAGATCCTGTCTGGCCTATTTCTGTAGCTGATCTGGCAAACGACAGACGCAGTACAGATGTCTGTCCAGCCTACTTCTGTTGTTGACTTGACAATCGACAGGTGCAATACAGATGCATGTCCGGTTGAATCAGTTGGGACCATGACAATCACTACATGAATGTCATAGGGGCACAATCAAAATATTGGGCGAGTGCCAAATGTACACCGGCAGAGACTTTATGGTCATGCACAAACTGTGCAAGTATGGTCAGGATTGAATAAAAAGTGAAGTCTCTTTCATGGCCAAACCAAATGACCGTTGACAATATTTAAATTACAGATTTTTTTCACAAACTAGGTGTAATAACTATGGACTGTATTTGACTTCAGCTGAGACCTAAATAGTCATGTACAAACAGTGCAAGTTTGGTAAAGATTAGATAAATAATAAAGTTTATATCATGCTCAGGTGAGCTAAAAACTGAGCATTGAAAGCAGAAATGCATTTTACCTTTTAGTACACAAATACAAAACACTGTTGTAAGTTACATATTTTATATATTACCGGTACATACCAAATACCATAGAAAAGCAATTATATAGTCAATGCTAGTACCAAGCTATAGTGACAAACCATAGCATACATTGGTCAAGACAATCAATGCGAACATGTATTTGACTTCAACTGAGACCTAATGGTCATGTACAAACAGTGCATATTTGGTCAAGATTAGATATATAATGAAGTTTATACAGGGTGTTCGTTTGACCCGAGTTCCTGGGCTTTGACCCATGATTTTCATGGAAATCATGAAATTGACGCATGGTTAAATCCCCTAAAGAGTCAAATTGACCCTTGGTAAGTGTCTGGATTGCGTCATCACTTCCTACAGAACTGAAGCCAGTCAAGACACTGTCTGTCATTCACACATTAGGCCTACCTTATCTTAATCCGTTATGCATTTACTGATAAGATCGTCCATGCCAGGAAGTTATCAGTGTATGTGTTTGACCCATCCACCAATGAAAATACAGACATTTACCATTACAGTATGCAAATTTAGCCTCGTTGTAAACTTCAGTGTGTTACAGTCCCATAACTGTAAGACAACAGATATGGAGATTAAGGATCTACTTCTGGCCGCCATCTTGTATACTTGGTGAAAATATAAACAAAGAAAATTTCAAAGAAAAGACATTATAACCAGCCATATGAACATTATATACATTATCTCCGGTGTGTGTCAACTCTACAGTGCTTCCGCCAGCCTCGCTGATCTTCATTGTGTCCTTTTTCTTGGTCGGCATCCAAATTTTTCTATTTTTCCTCATTGAGAGGACCATTTTCCCACCTACTTTTATTAACATTTCGGTCGCTGTTTGGGGTTCAAATCACATTCAACAAACTCTGGCATTATTCTCATTCAAATTTACTTCCAAACAGCTTTCATTAGTCATAATTGACCATTTGTATAGCAATTTGACTTGTTTACTGGTGCGGTGCTATATTTACTCTGTT
Organism: Congeria kusceri; assembly: GCA_027627225.1. Lineage (NCBI taxonomy): Eukaryota > Metazoa > Mollusca > Bivalvia > Myida > Dreissenidae > Congeria > Congeria kusceri. The sequence continues at coordinate 56,885,637 of CM051028.1, forward strand.
ATAATTACGTTCAACTGTGATAATTTGATACTACTGCCTAAGTCATATATTTCAATAGGATACTACTTCCTGTACATATCATTTTAGCTGCACACTGTTCTTGCAAATCCTTTACTTATTTCATACCTCAATTATTTGTCTTAAATACTATTATTGACAATGTCTCGTTCAAGCTCTAAAGTCCAAGGTGGCAGCTCCAATCTGTCACCTTTACTAGGGGAGGCACTTAATAGGAATGAGTCCCACCATCTTACAAATAACACTATGCCTTTTGTCTTCTTCGGTCATGCGACCAGGTCAAGAAGTTGACAGTTGTGTTTACAATTTTTCAATTGGCGTCCAATATAGCCAAAGCCTTGCCTGGTCTTGTCAATAGGACAATTCCCCTAGCATCCGGTGGGGTATTACTACAACTTAAATCTGCGAAAGCCCTGAGTGCAGTGCTGCGCATGAAAGTGATCGCTATAGGTGGTGTAATGGTTCGCGCAGTACTGCCTCAGTCAATGAGAACAGCTTATGGCTTGCTTGCCGGCATCCCAGATAGCCAGGACCTGGAGGAACTACGCAAGGCACTAGTCGGGGAGCCCCCCCAACATGGTGATATCATTTCATTAGAAAGAATCACGCCTAGCAAACCACCACCGCCTGGGTTTCCTAGGCTAGTTAAAGTGACTTTTGCAACCCCTTCCATCCTGCCCTCCAGAGTCATGAAACGGGATACAACCATAACTCTAAACGTACGTCCCTTCAGTGTCATCCCTACTCGGTGCTTCAAATGTCAGATTTTTGGTCACAAGGCTGGCAGTGCTGAATGTTCTAAAACAGAAGTTTGCGTACGTTGTGCCGGTATCCTATGTGCGCCCAGAAATTGTACTGCTAAAACTCACCACTGTGCGAATTGTAGCCATCAACACTCTGCCTCTTACAAGGGATGCCCCGCCTATAAAAGAGCTGCCCAGGTAGCCTCCTATTGCAATATCTACGGGGTGAACTGGTCTGAGGCGGAGTCGCGATTAAACGCAATGACAATAGCCACCACGAAAGAGAGTGCCCAACCTCCCAGCAAAACCTTAAGGTTAACTTCCAAGCATGATATGGTATCGGCCCCCATAAATAAATCATACGATCCTGTGGGGGATAAGGAGAAAGCATCCTCCCCCTGCAGCCCCCCCGTAGCGAGACCTAAAAGTGCTACTTGTTTAAATACAGATAAGGTTGCTGCTCGGAGTGATAAACACCCCCCCCCCAGTCTCTTCCATCCAAAGAGACTGTACTACTCCCCCCGGGCACTCTACTAGTGGTCTCAGGGAGTCCTCCGCCCTGTCATATCCTACGGAGAGTGGTTCGACCGTCTCGGACAACTCCGTATTTAATAATGTTACGGGGCACGACTCCCTGGTGTCAGTGCACAGCAGCATTTACTCGCAGCTGTCTATCTCCGATGTGTGTGGGATTGAGGAGGAACCCGTGGTTAGTGCCCCCCCTAACCGCCCCCGTATGGTCGACACCCAGACCTCCCCCATGAATTCCCCTGCCCCAAACGACAGCATTAGTAACTCTAATACAGGGGATTCATTTATAAGTATTAAAAACCGTACAGGTAAAGGTAAAAAATATCGCCCCATCCATGTCAGTGAGCTCATTGACTTGGTTACTGAGATAGTTAAGGACCAGCAACAGCAACGGTCCACTGGGTGTCGAGTCAAGACCTATATATGTAAAAAAATAGACTCAAGGTTCCTTAGGAGCCAAGAGTCTATTCCCAAAGTTAAACGCAAAGATACAAATACCCCCCCCCCCACCCAAAGAAAGCCATACGGGTGACGGAGCCGATCCCAAGCCCACATGCAATGGAGAACCCTCCGGGTCGCCCAGGGAGCCGGCACACTCTGCCATGAAACCTCCCATTCCTTCCTCACGCCAATGCAGAACACCTGCCCAACTAAAATCAGCCCGTATGGGACGGAAAACAATGTTGAAGTCCCCTTCGGCTACAGTTAACAACATTAGACGCAGGTTAATTGAGGGCCACTATGGACAGTAGGTTTAACATTGTCTCATTTAATATAGGTGGTTTGTCTTCAGTTAAACATACTGAAGTTAAACATTTCCTAGATACAAACCCATCCATACAAGTCTTAATTTTACAAGAAACCAAGTTTAGGGGCAGCGAGTATAAAACTATTCCTGGCTTTAATACTGAGCATAAAAACCACTGCAACTTGAACCATAACTCTGCAGGTGGGTTAGCCTTTTACATCAAAAATAACATCAACTATGAGGTATTGAGTGTGAATGACTCTTTAAAAGCTGAGGTAGTGCTGTTATCGAAGTGCTGGCAATTAAGGTTATCATAAATAAGAACCGACCTCTTATCCTGTTTAACATATACTCAAGAGGATGTGATCTTGAGTCTTTGAATAAAATTAGCACACAATTACGTACCATTAAAGGACCCCATGATGTCATCTACACGGATGACTTTAATGCACATCACCCCGCTTGGGGTTGCCCTAAATCTGATGCGGGAGGTAAAGCAGTCACAGCCTGGTTGGAAGAGCAAGACCTCATCCTGCTCAATGACGGTTCGCCAACCAGGCTTGACTACACAGGAGCTATGACTCATATAGACCTCACCGTAGCCAGCCCTGAGATTTGTAGCACTTCTGCCTGGGAACCGTTACCCGATAGCCTAGGATCTGACCACTTCCCTCAACTAGTCACTCTGTGTAACTATATTACACAGGGAACTGATACCCAGAGTTCAGGGGAACCTAGATTTATATTTAATAAGTCTAACTGGGATCAGTTTAGGGACCTCTGTGCAGATCTTTCCCTGGCAGACATTCACACTCAAGATCCTCTTCTATTTTGCAAAAATCTTACCAACAAACTGCTGTCCATAGCTGAATGCAGCATACCGGTCTCTTCTGGCCGGAACAAACGCAACAAATCAGTACCGGGGTGGAGCGATGAATGCGCCAAGGCTGTACAGGACAGAAAAAAAAGCACTAAAAATCTTTAAAAATAACCCAGTGGAGCATAATCTTAAAAATTATAGGTCTCTAGAAAACACTGCGAAGCGGGTCATTTTGGAAGCTAAAAAGCAAAATTGGAAAGAATTCTGTGAATCCATTGATACTAAACACTCTACTGCAAAGAAGTTTTGGCAAAAAATGCACAGAATTAAAGGAATTCCGTACTGTCCTGTGCCTTTACTTCAAATTAAAGGCGAAATTTACTGTACCCCAAGAGACAAGGCTCAATTTTTGGTTCAACATTTCAAATCTGTATCTAGTGATTCAAACCTGCCTTCTGAAGCTCTGGACCATCAAAAACTGTTTGAATCACATAATAAACACATTTTAACTGAGCCTGGGTATAATAACTGCCCACTAAATCAACCGTTTTCTCTTTCGGAATTAAAAGCAGCCATTGGTGGCAGGAAGGACTCTACCGCGGGACCTGATAGACTTTCCTATCTGATGTTCATGAACATGTCAGATCACATTTTAGATTTCTGGCTTGAATTTTACAACAGGGTGTACACAATGGGTCTTATACCACCCGAGTGGAAGCAGACTACAGTGATACCGGTACCAAAACCTGGAAAAGATAAATCAGATCCAAAATCTTATAGACCAATAAGTCTCACTTCTCATGCTTGTAAATTATTAGAAATCATGATCAAAAATGGACTTGAGCACTTATTCGCAAAAAAAAATATTTTGAACCCCTTCCAGTCTGGCTTTACGAAAGGGCGTTCTACCCTAGACACGCTAGCTAGGCTACAACATGACATTATTTTGGCTAAAAATCGAGGGCAGTCAGTACTTGCAATCTTTTTGGACCTTCAAGCTGCCTTCGATTTAACTTGGACTTTCGGCATCTTAACAAAGCTAGCTGATTAAGGTATCACCGGACGCTGCTTCCACTATGTAAGGGCTTTCCTGAAGGGTCGTAAGATCAAGGTCAGAGTCGATGGTGTGAGTTCAGACAAAGCAATAACTGAAAGAGGCACCCCTCAATAGGGTCTGTCATCTCTCCCCTGCTGTTCTCCATCATTGTCAATGACCTGTCTAAAACCTTTAAATCATCAGGCATCGTTATCTCCCAATTTGCCGATGACTCCGGCAATTGGTTAACGGAGTCCAAGCTGTCAACCCTACAAAAAAAGGCCCAAGCAGGGCTGGACTCTATATGGAAATGGGCCATTGAATGGGGATTCAAAATTTCACCCACAAAAACAGTAGGAATCCTGTTTGGCAATCAAAAACAGCACTCTTTGGACTTACTTTAGGTGGCACCAAAATCATTTTTGAAAAAGTGGTGAAATTTCTAGGTATGTACCTAGATAAACGGTTAACATTTATTCACCACTTCAAATATTTGGCAGAAAGGTGCGAAAGGGACTTAAATTTAATGAGGATGTTGAGAGGCACAGGTTTCGGGTCCGATAAAAATAGCCTCCTTCTCCTCTACAAGTCCCTTATTCGTCCAAAGATAGATTATGGGGCCCAAATATATTCATGTGCTACGCCAAACGCCCTCAAAATGGTAGATTCCATACAAAACAAGGCCCTCAGGATAGCCCTACGGGCACTGCCGTGTACACCGGGTTGTACATTAGAGGAGGAGGCCGGAGTGCTGCCCCTCAACCTGCGCCGAAAACAACAAACCATCCAATATTGGGCCAGGGCCCAGTCCAGACACGGCTCAAACCCCGTTAACAAGCTATTTGGGACGGGCACCTTCATCAGGGACCGGGAGCTTAAAAAAAAGCATGTTGCCTTCCCATTTGGGGCCAGCACCCAGACCCTGGTCGAGGAGGCCGGTCTCAAGGAGGTTGCTGTGGCAGACCTGAATCCCTCTGAAACCCCCCCCCCCCTGGCTGCTTCACTCCCCGGATGTCGACAACTATCTATCTACAATAGTAACGAAATCCGACTCTCCACACCTCGCGAGGTCAGAAGCTCTCAATTATATTAATATTCAGTATGCTGAGCTTTTAAAAATTTATACCGATGGCTCCAAATGCCCTGACTCTGGCTTGGTAGCCAATTCATTTGTAATTCCCCCCCCCAAAAAAAATAAGAACATTCAGACTCAGCAACAATCTTTCTATATATTCGGAGGAACTTTTGGCCATTAGCTACGCAATGTGCTGGATATTAGTTAACAAGCCAACTAAGACTGCTATATTCTCGGACTCTCTATCATCACTAGAGTCCATCAAAAATAGAAATAGCAGGTCTAGGCCTGATATTTTAAATGAAATTTTGGAACTGAATCAAAAGTGCCTAGACAGATCTTTACAGGTAACTTTAGTTTGGTGCCCAGCACGTCGACATCCGGGGGAATGATCAGGCGGGCAGGGAGGCTAAGGAGAGCCTAAAAAGGGAGTCGGTCAATATAGGGGTCCCACTAGCCCCAACAGAAATATACTCCCGGGCCAAGGCCTATGTTATGCGTGAGTGGAACAAAATACCACCCGCTAACACTTCATATAAAGCCCCTTTCCAAATTGCCCAGAAAACCCTCAGTCAGCCGCATCAATATTCTTCCAATATCATTATAGACAAATGCATTAGCCGACTGCGGATGGGGACCAGTCTTTTGCCTGCAAGTGGGGGAAAGTATATTTTAAAGCTGGACCCTCTCTGTCCTCAATGTGGGATCCCCTTCACAGCCGACCACCTGCTGACACAGTGCCCCCAGTTCTCTACACAGAGAGAACAGCTGAAATCCACTCTTTCCAAATTACCCTTAATAATATCTTAGATCCTACTGGCAAAAATAAATTACCAGTGTACAAATCTCTGGCAACTTATCTTGTGGACTGCCAGATCACGGATAAAATATAAATTCAAATAGGGGCCCTGCAGCTTAATAGGAACATCTTCTATAATAAAACTTAAATTCAATAGACACTTTCCCATATCTGGGGAGAATAAGTTGATTTAATAATTTATTCATATCACTGAATAGCTTCTAACTGTACAATGCTTAAATTATTCATTTTTAGCAATGATTACATTTATCTACTGTTTTCCAGTGTGTTACACACTAATTCTCTTTCTAGTACATTACAACCCCATATATATGGGGAATTGGTGATATTTAGCCTACTGAAGGGCATATAATACCTGTCTAACCAAATTTTTATACACTCCTATGTCGTCCCATCATGGGAGAGAATTCTTAAAAATCAACTTATCCCTTATCCAGTACACTCGGACAATAATAAACAATGCTCAGTAGAGCATCTAGTGGGTTAAACCCAGCCAGTGTTTATATTGTGCAATACTGGCTATGTCAATGGTCAACAGTACCGTACTCTTAGTTACAATTTAGATATATTTGCCTGTGTTACATGGTTAAAGAGGTTCTATTTCTGACTTCTTAATATTTTGTGCTCATATATTGTGCACCTTTTACTGATTTAAATTAATTTAATTTAAATTTATTCTCCCTGGACTTCCGGCAAATTCACTAAGTTATGCCATTTTAACTCAACTTAATTTGTAAATTATTGTTTTCAGTGGAACAATAAACAATGCTCTAATAGCTGCAGGAATCCCCCTACTTCATTTCCTTTTTCCCACTTTCCCTCCGTGGTCTTACATGAGCCGTGCTGGGCCGGGCGCACAGGAAGATAGCAACACATGTCTTAATTTAAATATCTTGTTATTATATATGTCTATGTTGCTAACGGAGCCCTCCCTTAACCATGGCCAATCTGATTGACCAAGGATTCCTTATTTTAAGCCATTTTTTAGTAAAGCAGTTTGCCTCATTTACTATTGTCAAGTATTAATAAACCCCATTTTATTGCAGATTTTATATTAATTGGGGAGGACCCAGTTATCAATCTTTTAATGTGTACTATATATTGTTGTAACTCACATGGGTAGTAAGTTTCTTAATTGTTTGCCAAGTATTTTGATCATAGTGTTAATAATGATTAATTTTGCCATAAATTCTGTGTGATACTACATAATGAGATCCTCTGCAGTTATTCTTAAATGCAGTATTCTGCATATTTTTAATGAACAACTCATTCATAGCAGGGATTATTCACATTTTAGCTTTTAATATGTTAAACTACCTCTTTTAAGTGTCCCTAGCTATGTAAATCATGTAAACCTGTGCGCCCCCCTGGTCCCAATATCTCAAAATACCTCTCTAGCACTGCCGGCCAAAATTCCCTTCCCCCACCGGTGCTACTCCATCTTTTAAAAAATGAATGAGACAAAGTCTGTCTAACATGTGCCCCCCAGGGTGATTCCCCCTTTTACCTGTATATAATTGTACAGCCCAGTTAGTTCTTTTTATTACATATATCTTGTTTTATCTGTGTTATTTTTAAAGGCCCTAAAAAGTAAGCCGTTTGATAGTACCGGAAGGATGTAATATATGTTTTATCCTAATTTTACGGTTTATTGGATTCTCATCCCCTTATGTTTGTCCTTGATCTTAAATTGTCACCCTGGGGTAGGTTACTTTCCATTAAATAGCCCAACAATCTTGTATAAATCTCAATGGACAGGGTCTCAGGTTGGAGCAATAAGCTATATTCCCTGCCTACAAGTGCTCAGCATTAGTTAAAAGCATGTCATGCAATTGTAATATCCATCATTAAAATGAATATAGCAATTTAAAAAATAAAAATAAAAATAAATAATAAAATACTACATACCAACAACATACACTTGCAGATGCAAGGTACATTAGTAGTCTTATATTACTTAACTTCCTATTAATTAAATAGTTCATTTTAAACAGTATATTCAAGTAATATTACTTGACCTTTATAATGATTAAAGGTTAGAAAGCATTTTTTAACCTATTTTTTTTCTATCTTCGTATGTAAAGACATGCAAATAACACAGATATTGTAAAACAATGCTGAACCACTTAGTGATCTGGAAATAATTAACACTGTTTGTTGTCGCTATTGTAAATACTATCCTATGTGTATTCGCACATTGGTTTTTAAATTTAATACAACATATAGTTTATGGTAATTATTACCAACTCTCCCAGATCTCTAAGTAAACAAGACTCCAACAAAAGGGTTGCAGCATTTGCTGCATAATGGGTCTAGAAAAATGGTGTTTCACATAAAATTATGTGTTCCCTCCAATTTAATCTTATTCTTGTTGGGCTATTTCTTCAAACTTCCCCTTTCTCATGTTAGTATAGATCAAACTCAGTGTTTATCCTTTATTTCCCCTGTTGCAAAGTATGCTATACCTATTTCGTGCTATTGCCCTAATATACAACATATTTACAAATAGACTAGTCATTTATACATTCACATATGGTTTTTACATTTGAACTCTTTATTAGTATAAGAGAGGTAACTCCTGTTGACAAATAAAAGGTTATTGCAGAATTGCTTCCCTTTAAACAGTGTATACCCTGGTAGTTGTCTCCTTATACAACAACAGTGTGCTTTCATGTGTCATGTAAGCTATTGCACTAGATTTACAAGTATTCCTATTTTACGCATAGATTTTTATCTTTAGCACCGCACCCACACTGCAAAGTTTTATATATGTATTGCCAATTATTAGCAAAGTATTTGTGTTAAGCAGTGTGCTCGGGCAATGGTTTTTAACAGAAGTCCCGAGGGTAAACAACTCCAATTGATTGATTGGAGATTAAGCACTTAAGTACAACTGAAGTTAAGAAATAGCCTTTTTAGTTATTCATTAGGATATTTAAGAATACTGACCCTGAACTGAAGTATGTTTATGTAAGTGAAAAAGAAACAGTAACCTTTACCCCCACCTATCCCATATGCAATTCCAAGAGAGGTTTCAACATAAGATATCTATATTGGAAGTAACAATTTAATACCTACATTCATACTTGAGCTGTTGAGCGTAAACCGTTTGTTTTATTTTTAGTAATGTTGACCTTGACCCCACCCACCCATTTGCAATATAAGCGAGGTCTCAATATAAGGCATCTGCAGATGAAGTTTCATTAAAATATCTAAATGCGTTATTAAATTATTGAGTGGAAACCCTTTTTCTATTTTACCATTTTATTTGTCTTCTAGGTATTGAGCGGAATCTGTTTTGTTATTTTTAGCAATGATGACCTTGACCTTAAACCCACCTATCCCACATGAATTCCCAAGCGAGGTTTTGATATAAGGTATTTATGTATGAAGTTTCATTTAAATACCTCAATGCATATTTTACTAACGGTGACCTTGACCCAACACGCCCAAAGCGAGGTCTCAATATAAGGTGTCTACATATGAAGTTTCATTAAAATATATCAATGCGTTCTAAAGTTATTGAGCAGAAACTGTTTTTCTATTGTTTAGTAATGGTGACCTTAACCTCCAACCCACCCACCAGATAAAAACATTTGGACTTAAAGAGGGGAAACGGCTTAAATGGCCAATTTTAGATCATTCAAGAGCTTTACCTCTACAATTCCTCGGGCAGTTTCATGAAGTTCAGTGAAGATCGGATGAAAACGTTTGGACTTAAAGAGTGCGGAAATGGCCGTCTTTAGATAATTCAAGGGTCATAACTCCACAATTCCTGGGGCGATTTTGCTGTTATAGAACTTTGCAGAGATATTATGCCCGCAAACATTTCTTTGAAGTTTGATGAAGATTGGATGAAAACTGTTGGACGAAGTGGTCTACCGACAGACCTACCGAACTACAGACGGACCGACATAAGCAAACCAATATACCACGCTATCTTTAATGGGGAGGGGGCATAATTATAATAGCCTCAGGGTACCAATTCTCGAACGGTACCAATTCTCGAACGATTTTTATTTTTTATCAAACTTATTCACATGTGAATCATTTAAACTAAAATGTTGTCGTTTTAAGTAAGTCTAATATACACATGTTGTATTTGCAAACTTCCAACTTCCAACTTCACAGCCTCTTTTTCCGTAGCGCATCTGCAGACAAAGTTTTATTCAACAACACAAAGTTTAAGTATGTGACCGGGAAATGTCGTGTTTACTTTAGTAAAATCATTCTTTGTCACAAAAGTAGTATTGATTTTAAGATTTAAACACTTGGAACATAGCTGTCATTCAAAATGACATATTTATCACAATAATGCGGTTAAAGCGTTCTACTTAAATTTAATTAGGTTATACACAACTAAGTTATTTTTTATTTCATTTTGGTTACATACAATTACTGGTATTTGTGTTGGTCATTGAATAATAAAAGCATTTCCTAGACGAACACAATGTTTGAGTCTCTTTTATTCGTGTTTGATCTGCACATGGTATAGGAACGTTGAATGTTACTGTTTACAATCGGGGTTTTCCGCGCATGCGCACTGACTGGTTGGCAAAAGGGCAGGTTACAGATACAGAAAACATGCATACATACATGTGTTTATTCGATAATTTGAAGAGAATTTCTGAAGTATATATTAAAACATTACAAATAAAATAAAAAACACCCATCACATACTGACTTTGGTATATAATAAAATAATTTAATATATCAAATGGGCTGGTCATTCAGCTTAAACAAAGTTTCAATGTTTTGAACGAAGCTATAAATCATCCGTTAAATTTCTTTTAGACACAAATAAAATAAATTTATTGTTAAAAATGATAATGTTTGTTACGAATCATGATAATTTGTACCAGAACAGTAATCCTACAAATGCACTGTGTGTGCTAGTGTGTGTTGTTGTTTTTTTTATGAAAGAAAGTGGCAGGAGGTGCATTGTAACGTACAACTAATGTATTGATCAGCCATGTAATTTCAACCTTAAAACAAACCCTTAGCATAATATTTGTTAAAAGACAATATTTAAATATGATTTATAATTTTCCTAGTACATTGGAATACATTTTAAAAATTACATGTTTTATAGAAAATTTGCACAATATATGTTGAATTTTTTATCGGGTTTTCAATAGCAATAAAGCATGTAATGCTTAAACCGGATTAAAAATCTTTCGTCTCAGAACATCTTTTTAGCAATTTACAAAATTTAATGGTTATCATTTTTACAATACATTATAAAAGAGTCAGTGTTTTTGGGCGTTTATATTATCCATGAAAATGACTAATAAATACCATGGATGTATTATACATTTTGTTAAATGAACAGACATACGTCTGCCACCTGTGGTTTTAGGGCACTTTGAATCAAATTTGACACCATGTTGTTAGTTAGTAACTGTCTGGGCAGTATCTGATCATAATGAGATAATGGGTTTGTGCTCAAACTAAGGGGCAAATAAACGCCGGATTAAATTATTTAACGATGGATAGGTGTGAAATATGAACAAGCTGGTAAAAACATACAAATTAAGATCAAGTTAGATACCATTTTATTTTTCTGAAAATGGATTAAAATATATAAGCAGGTAAGGTTTTTCTGACCTGTGTTGGTCCTGGTAAAGTTTCAATGTTTAATTAATATATTACATAAAGCCTGTTTGGCATGATTCATTATAGTTGCTTTACATCAGTATTTGCTTCAGTGCCCTGTATTCTGGAACAAGTTGTCCTAAATGTTTCAGCACACATTTTTAAGAAAAAAAGGTTTGTTGCAAAGAAAATGTTTAAATGAAGAAAATGTTTAAGAAAACAGTTTACATGAAAAATTTACAACGTGTTAAATTTTTACAAAATATTTTACATCAAAAAAATGTTTTAAAGAAAAAGTTTGTAACAAGAACATTTGACACGGAAATACAAGTTTGCAAAATATTTCTACAAGAAAGAAATTTACAACACAAATGCTAAAGAAAAAAAATTGTAGTATAGACAATTTTACATAATTTTTTTTTAAAGAAGAATGTTGGACAAAAAGTTCACAAAATATTTCTACATGAAAAAATGTTTATAGAAAAGTTGACAAAGAAAATTTAAAATGTTTCACATAAGTAGAGGTTCTGTAAGTTTACAGATAAAGTAATACATGAGTCCATCAGTTTTTTGTCTTCTTCTTCTAGGGTAATGATGATGTTGTTTGGTATTGCTAATGGTGTTACAGATTAATTCTTCTCACTAGGTAGTTATGTAAATCTATTAAATTATCAATAGTCATGTTTTGAAAAACCAGAGAAGACATCCAGCAATTAACAATTTCATGATCTGAAGAACATCTAAGAAAAAGAAAGAAACATGTAGTAGTATATTTTCTGTGCTCTTCTAACTTGCATCCAACAAAATCACAGAACTACTTCACTTGTGTAAAGGTAGTCCTAGACCTGAAACCAGTTCTACCTGTTGTCTTATAGGCTCTGGACGTCTTTGGTCGTTGTTTTATTGAAAGAGCAAAGTGATTCTTAATGTTTGTGTTTGAAGACCCTTTGAACATATTTGAAATAAAGTTGGCTTTGTGAAGTGGCTTATGTCTTTAAAGTGTTCAACTTTGTGTTCATTCCCGTTGCTCACACCTGCATGACTCCTAGAGTCAGCATCACCAGTATAACCAGCTATTGTAACATCATTTGATATGTTGCGGGACACTATTTCAGACCATTACCTTCGTTACCTATTGGATCTGATTCTGATACATTTGCGGAGCTGTGACACCTATGGTTTGGACAAACAACATTGTTCCCCTTATTTCTCAATATGTACCCCTACTATTTCTTGTCTTTTAATAGTGTTATTTCTCAAAAAGTGGTTGTCGCGATAGACCCTGTCTGAAAAGGGGTCGAGTCAGAATTGAACATGGGGTTATTGTAGCATGAGTCACCCTCTACATTTACAGTTTTGTAATTTTTTTTCACAGGGGACACTCTTTCCTATGCATGTCCTTAACACAGCTCTTTCTACCTCTTCATTAACGTTGTTAATTAACCTTTGCATGGAGGACTGGTTTTTACATAAAAAAAAGGTTTGTGAAAAAAAGTTCACAAAAATTGTCTTTAATAAGAAAAATGTTTTGTCCTAAATGTTTCAACACAAATGTTTATGAAAAATGTTTATTGCAAAGAAAATTTTTAATGAAAAAAAAAAGGTTTAAGAAAACAGTTTACATGAAAAATTTTACAAAGTGTTAAATTTTTACAAAATATTTTACATGAACCAACATTTTGAAGAAAAAGTTTGTAACAATAACATTTTACACGGAAATACAATTTTACAAATATTTCTATAAGAAAGAAATTTCCAACATAAATGCTGAAGAAACAAGTTTGTAGTTAAGACAATTTTACAGAAACAATTTTTGTAAGAAAAATGTTGAAGAAAAAAGTTCACAAAATAATTCTACATGAAAAAAATGTTTATAGAAAATTTGAAAAACAAAATTTAAAATGTTTCATATAAAAAAGGATTCTTTAAGTTTTCAGGTAAATTAATAATACATGAGTCTATCAGGTCTTTGTCTTCTTCTTCTAGGGTAATGATGATATTGTTGGTGTTGCTGATGGTGTTGCAGATTAATTTCTTCTCACAAATTGGTTATGTAAATGTGTAAAATTATCTATAGTCATGTTTTGGAAAAACCAGAAAAACCGGAGAAGACATCCAGCAATTAACAATGTTATGATCTAAAGAACATCAAAGAAAAAGAAAGAAACATGTATTAGTCTATTTTATGTGCTCTTCTACTTGCATCCAACAAAATAAAAGAACTACTTCACTTGTGTAAAGGTAGTCGTTGAAGTGAAACAAGTTCTACCTGTTATCTGATAGGCTCTGGTCGTCTTTGGTCATTGTTTTATTGAAAGAGCAAAGTGATTCTTAATGTTTGTGTTTGAAGACCCTTTGAACATATTTGAACTAAAGTTGGCTTTGTGAAGTGGCTTATGTCTTTAAAGTGTTCAACTTTATGTTCATTCCCTTTGTTCACACCTGCATGACTGCTAGAGTCAGCATCACCAGTATAACCAGCTATTTAAACATCATTTTATATGTTGCTGGACACCATTTCAGACCATTTAACTTCGTTACCTGTTGGATCTGATTCTGATACATTTGTGGAGCAATGACCCCTGTTGTTTGGACAAACAACATTTTTCCCCTTAATTTTCAAAATAGTTTTATTTTCACAAAAAGCGGTTTTCGCGATAGACCCTGCATGAAAAGGGGTCATGTCAGAATTGAACATGGGGTTATTGTAGCATGAGTCACCCTCTACAATTACAGTTTTGTCATTGTTTTCGGTGTAGCTGTCTAAGATCACTTTTGACCTAGATGTTCTTGTGATAATTATGCAGCGGGAAAATTGAATGCCAATAGAATTGGGGAAATTTTCTAATTTAAGGGAATGCAAACTTTAAACAATGGTTTAACGTATACCAATAACTGTTGCATACTTTTGGGGATTAAAAATTTACATAATTGTTTACATAAGCGGTTAAAATGAAGATATAAACATATCCTAGACATATACTCTAGAACTGAGGCTAATTATGAATGTATTTTCTTATTGTATGCCCGTAAACAGAATGCTATATTCCTTCATGCAACGAAATAACTGTTTTGTTTAGTCTACATCTATATAAGCGTTACGCTCTATAAATAGCAACTGTGCAATGTTCCCATTCATAAATCTCATTCACAGAGGTGCCGTTCTGTGGAGCCCATTGATTCTAGCAAGTTCTGCACATTCCAGAAACAGTATTGTTATTCTAAAAATAGCGCGCGTAGCTTGCAACCGTTGTATAGCTGTGCTAATATACTCGTACATGCATCAATAATAGCATTCAGAGAATCATAAACCTAACCATTTCAATAATTGTGGAATTTATATTTATAAACTTACTGTTAATTTGAATTAAAATTGTGGTAACGATTTATTAAGGATTATTTATAATTGCATCTTTCTATCAACTTCTGCAGCAGATGTTATTTAATCTGTAATAAGATGCTACATTTTCTATAGGTAAAATGTTATGAAAGAAGATTCGGAATACGTCAATTTGTTATACACAATTTGCAATACTAATTATACACAAGAACCCTTGATATATCATATTTCTACTTTTATAATTTAAAATTGTCATAGTCTAATGAATTTTTATGTTTGTGTTATCAAAAGTAAAGTCTTAACATTTCAAACATCGCTGTAAGTTCCCTGACTATTGCTTATTATTGGGATACACAGTATAAATGCTTATTTGACTTCAAATCGTTATTATATTAGATAACTAACATGAATGGTATATTACCGTTAGTATAAATAACTATATAGACTTGCCTGATACGTAATAATTTTAATTCATTCCCGAAATTATTTTCTTACATTGTTAATTTGTTAAATTGGCTTGACAAATTCAGATCACAATTATGTTAATCTAAATTATTTTGGCTATTCATATATCACTGGTGGAAACATTGAGCTGTATGATTGGTTTATTCACGACATAGATATTAATGATAATTTTATTTAATTTTTCAATTAACCTAGATGTTCTTGTAATAATTATGCAGCGGGAAAATTGAATGCCAATAGAATTGGGGAAATTTTCTAATTTAAGGGAATGCAAACTTTAAACAATGGTTTAACGTATACCAATAACTGTTGCATACTTTTGGGGATAAAAAATTTACATAATTGTTTACATAAGCGGTTAAAATGAAGATATAAACATATCCTAGACATATACTCTAGAACTGAGGCTAATTATGAATGTATTTTCTTATTGTATGCCCGTAAACAGAATGCTATATTCCTTCATGCAACGAAATAACTGTTTTGTTTAGTCTACATCTATATAAGCGTTACGCTCTATAAATAGCAACTGTGCAATGTTCCCATTCATAAATCTCATTCACAGAGGTGCCGTTCTGTGGAGCCCATTGATTCTAGCAAGTTCTGCACATTCCAGAAACAGTATTGTTATTTTAAAAATAGCGCGCGTAGCTTGCAACCGTTGTATAGCTGTGCTAATATACTCGTACATGCATCAATAATAGCATTCAGAGAATCATAAACCTAACCATTTCAATAATTGTGGAATTTATATTTATAAACTTACTGTTAATTTGAATTAAAATTGTGGTAACGATTTATTAAGGATTATTTATAATTGCATCTTTCTATCAACTTCTGCAGCAGATGTTATTTAATCTGTAATAAGATGCTACATTTTCTATAGGTAAAATGTTATGAAAGAAGATTCGGAATACGTCAATTTGTTATACACAATTTGCAATACTAATTATACACAAGAACCCTTGATATATCATATTTCTACTTTTATAATTTAAAATTGTCATAGTCTAATGAATTTTTATGTTTGTGTTATCAAAAGTAAAGTCTTAACATTTCAAACATCGCTGTAAGTTCCCTGACTATTGCTTATTATTGGGATACACAGTATAAATGCTTATTTGACTTCAAATCGTTATTCACGTTATTCATGGTTTATTCACGACATAGATATTAATGATAATTTTATTTAATTTTTCAATTAATAAATTTATCGCAAATTCACTTTGGATCCGAAAAATTTTCTTATAGTGTCCGAAAAATCTGGGGTCCAACAAGTCTCCTAATATTGGTGGGGACCACAAAATATGGTGTCTGAAAAGTCAGGTAACGAATCATCTTGGCCGTCTGTTTAGGTAATTTTTAATGACATCTCAATTTTCAACGCCAATTGTCTTTTTTAAAGACATTTCTTGCCTATTAGGGCATTTTCTTTCACAGGGGAATCTCTTTGCTCATGCATGTCCTTAACACATCTCTTTCTACCTCTTCATTAACGTGTTTACTTAACCTTTGCATGGAGAACTGGTTTTTATATCAAATAAAACGTTTGAGGAACAAAGTTCACAAAAATTGTCTTCAACAAAAATGTTCTGTCCTTATTGTTTCAACACAAATGTTTAAGAAAAAAGTTTGTTGCAAAGAAAATTTTAAGTGAAAAAAATGTTTAAGAAAACAGTTTACATGAAAAATTTACCTAGTACAATTTAAATTACAAAAACTTTAAGAAAAAGTTTGTAACAGAAAATTTAACAAGGAAATACAAGTTTTACAAAATATTTATGCAAAAAAGAAATTTTCAACACAAATGCTAAAGAAAAAATATTGTAGTAAAAGTCAATTTTGCATGAAAAAAAAAATTTCAGAAGAATGTTGGACAAAAAAGTTTACAAAATATTTCTACATGAAAAAAATGTTTATAGAAAAGTTGAAAAACAAAATTTAAAATGTTTCACATAAGAGGAGGTTCTTTAAGTTTACAGATAAATTAATACACGAGTCCATCAGGTTTTTGTCTTCTTCTTTTAGGGTAATGATGATGTTGTTTGGTGTTGCTGATGGTGTTGCAGATTAATTTTTCTCACTAGGTAGTTATGTAAATCTATTAAATTATCAATAGTCATGTTTTGAAAAACCAGAGAAGACATCCAGCAATTAACAATTTCATGATCTGAAGAACATCTAAGAAAAAGAAACATGTATTAGTCTATTTTCTGTGCTCTTCTACTTGCATCTAACAAAATAACGGAACTACTTCACTTGTGTAAAGTAGTCGTTGAAGTGAAACAAGTTATATCTGTTGTCTTATAGGCTCTGGTCTTTTTCAATGTATCACAACTCCAGTTACAAAAAAATTTGTAGGGGCCCACCAAATTACAATAATGCAAAGTTTCATGTAAATAATACCGTCTCTGGTGTGCCGGGTACCTAGTAGTTTTGCATTTTTCAATGACCTCTTTATTTGGCTTTTGGGTTCTGAACAGTCTTCCTTATTTGACGTATGACCGTGGAACTTTTTGTAAGGGTGGCCACTAGAGACTTGGTTTTAATCAACACAGACACTGCGTACCCATTGTTTAGTTTCTGAACCTGGCTGTGAATACTACCGGCAAAGTTCCTAGGGTTAGTTATCATTTTTGGGTTAACTGTCTGGTAAGACTGATTCACGAACTCGCACACTTTTGCGTAGTGGTAAAAAATTAGGTTTTATCAAGGGCTAAGGGAAACGGCATAATGGCCATGCATTTTAAAAGTAACGCCTTATCACCCTCTGTCTTTTTTGGTTTAGCAGTCATTAGCATGAATTTTTAAGCCTGTCGGTAGTTACCACAACAAACTAAACTAGATGCTTTGCAGGGCTCTTCACAATACCCACCAAAGCAAGAAACAATTGTATCGGCTACCTTGGGCATACATTGTTTTATTTTGTTTAGGTCACCATTATAAACCTTGCGTTCTGTCTTTAAATCTACCACACACCGTTGTTTTATTGAAAGGGCAGAGCAATTCTTAATGTTAGTGTTTGAGGATCCTTTGAACATATTTAAACTAAAGTTGGCTTTGTGAAGTGGCTTATGTCTTTAAAGTGTTAAACTTCATACTTTATGATCATTCCCTTTGCTCACACCTGCCTTACTCATAGAGTCACCATCACCAGTATAACCTGCTATTTTATTATCATTTGATATGTTGCAGGACACTATTTCAGACCATTTTCCTTTGTTACCTATTGAATCTGATTTGGATACATTTGCGGAGCAATGACCCCTATGGTTTGGACAAACAGCATTGTTCCCCTGATTTCGCAAGTGAGCTCCAGTCATGCAAGTTTGTTGCCAATATTTACCCCTACTATTTTTTTGTCTTTTAATAGTGTTATTTTAACAAAAAGTGGTTGTTGCGATAGACCCTGTCTGAAAAGGGGTCGAGTCAGAATTGAACATTTACAGGTTGGGCATTTTTCTTACCTATTAGAGCATTTTCTTTCACAGGGGACACTCTTTGCTCCTGCATGTCCTTAACACATTGCTTTCTACCTCTTCAGTAACGTTGTTACTTAACCTTTGCATGGAGGACTGGTTTTTACATGAAAAAAAAGGTTTTAGGAAAAAGTTCACAAAAATTGTCAAGAAGAAAAATGTTTCATCATAAATGTTTCAACACAAATAATTAAGAAAAAGTTTGTTGCAAAGAAAATGTTACATGAAAAAGAAGTTAAAGAAAACAGTTTACATGAAAAAATTTACAAAGTCTAAAATGTTTACAATATTTTATGTTCTAGAAAAAGTTTCTAACAAGAACATTTTACATGGAAATAAAAGTTTACAAAATATTTCTACAAGAACAAAATTTTCAACACAAATGTTCAAGAAAAAAGTTTGTAGTAAAGACAATTTTACATAATTTTTTTTAAGAAAAATGTTCCAGAAAAAAGTTTACAAAATATTTCTACATAATTTTTTTTTTATAGAAAAGTTGAAAAATGAAATTTAATATGTTTCACATAAAAAGAGGATTCTTTCAGTTTTCAGATAAATTACTAATACATGAGTCTATCAGGTTTTTGTCTTCTTCTTCTAGGGTAATGATGATGTTGTTTGGTGTTGCTGATGGTGTTGCAGATTAATTCTTCTCACTAAGTAGTTATGTAAATCTATTAAATTATCAATAGTCATGGTTTGGATTAACCAGAGAAGACATCCAGCAATTAACAATTTCATGATCTGAAGAACATCTAAGAAACAGAAAGAAACATGTATTAGTATATTTTCTGTGCTCTTCTACTTGCATCCAACAAAAGAACAGAACTACTTTACTCGAGTAAAGGTAGTCGTTGAAATGAAACAAGTTCTACCTGTTCTATTATAGACTGTGGTGGTCTTCAATGTATCACAACTCCAATTACATTAAAAATAACAACTCTCACTGTAATTATGACCCCCATCAAAGATGGCGGGGTGTATTGGTTGGCTAATGTCTGTCGCTTTGTCGAAAGACCACATTCGTTGGCGCTCTTTAAGTTCAACAGTTTTAATCTGAAATTCACCAAATTTCACGAAAATATGTGTGAGTATAATATCTAGGTCAAGTTCCATAATCAGCCAAATCGCTACAGGAATTGTGGAGTTATGGCCCTTGAATTATTTGACATTGGCGTTTTTAGACGTTTCTGCTGTCTATGTCCAACAGTTTTCATCCAATCTTCACCAACCTTCATAAAAAACGTTTGTAATAATAATATCTAGGTAAAGTTTGATAATAAGCCAAATCGCCCCAGGAATTGAGGAGTTATGGCCCCTTGCATTGTCTAAAATTATCGTTTTAAGCCGTTTCCGCTCTTAAGTCTTCCAGTAGTTTTCATGCAATCTTTACCAAACTTCATTAATGCTTGTAATAATAATATCTAGGTCAAGTTCGATAATTAGCTAAAAGGCTCCAGGAATTGTGGAGTTATGGCCCTTTAATTATCTAAACTTGGCGTTTAAGCAGTTCTGTAAGTCCAACAGTTCATAGCAAATCTTCACCAATTTGGCTGATTATGGAACTTGACCTAGATATTATACTCACACATATTTTCGTGAAATTTGGTTAATTTCAGATTAAAACTGTTGAACTTAAATATATCTCGATGCATTCTCAAGTTATTGAGCAAAAACCATTTATATATTTTTAGTAACGGTGACCTTGGTGGGGGTCAAGGTCACCGTTACTAAAAATAGAAAAACGGTCTCCGCTTAATAACTTGAGAACGCATAGAGATATTTTTTATGAAACTTCATACATAGATATAGATACTTTATATTGACACCTCGCTTGGGATTGCATATGGGTGGGTGGGGTCAAGATTAAGGTCACCATTACTAAAAATATATATACTGATTCTGCTCAATAACTTGAGAACGCATCGAGATATTTTAATGAAAATTCATACATAAATACCTTATATCGAAGCCTTGCTTGAGATTGCATATGGGGTGGGTGTGGTCAAGGTGAAGGTGACAGTAACTAAAAATAGAAAATGGTTTCTGATTAGTAACTTGAGAACGCATCAAGATATTTTAAGAAAACTTCATACATAGATATCTTATATTGAGACCTCTCTTGGGATTTCATATGTGGTGGGTGGGGTCAAGGTCACCGTTACTAAAAATAGAAAAACGGTTTTTGCTCATAACTTGACAAGCATTGAGATATCTTAATAAAACTTCATACATAGATACCTTATATCGACACCTCGCTTGGGATTGCATATGGGGTGGGGTGGTTCAAGGTCACCGTTACTAAAAATAGAAAAACGGTTTTCGCTCAACAACTTGAGAACGCATCGAGGTATTTTAATGAAAGTTCATACATAGATACCTTATATTGAGACCTCTCTTGGGATTTCATATGGGGTGGGTGGAGTGAAGGTCAAGGTCACCATTAATAAAAATAGAAAAACGGTTTCCGCTTAATAACTTGAGAACGCATCGAGATATTTTAATGAAACTTTATACATAGATACCATATATCGAGACCTCACTTGGAATTGCATATATAGATACAGGGTGGGTAAGGTCAAGGTCTCCGCTACTAAAAATAGAAAAATGGTTTCCACTCAATAACTTTAAAATGCATCAAGATATTTTAATGAAACTTCATACAAGTTGTTTCTAGACCATGCTTGGGATTGCATATGGGGTGGGTGAGATCAAGGTCAAGGTCATTGATACTAAAAATACAAAAACGGTTTCTGCTCAATAATTATGCACCCCTTCGAAGAAGGGTGGCTATATTGCTTTGCACCTGTCGGTCGGATTGTCTGTCGGTCTGTCCATAGACCATTTCGTTTCCACACGATATCTAGAGAATGCTTTGACCTACGATCATTTAAGTTGGTATGCTTTTTACTTGGGAGGAAAGGAAGACGCCTACAAGTTTGGAGGTCAACAGGTCAAAGGTCAAGGTCACAGGGGCTTGTAACATGAAAACTGTTTTCTTTGTAGACCATTTTGTTTCCGCAGGATGTCAAGAGATGTTTTGGCTATTTGATGTTGAAATCAAACAGAAAACAGGTATCCTACATAATAGACTGTAAAAATAAATCCATAATTATCTATCTTTCTTTCAGCTTTATATTTACTTTCTCAAGCATCAACTTTAATTTCTTCCCCCCCTCCATGTGTTAATGTGCGCATACAATATTTAAAAAAATCTATTCAACAATCGCACATATTCACGACGTGGCTGCAAGTCCGGGGGCATACATGTTTTACAAATATCTCTTGCTTTGTCTAGCATGGAAGGAATTTCAAAAAACTTGGCACAAGTGTTGAGCATGGGGAGACGGTGTGTTGCGCGCAAGAACCAGGTCCCTAGGTCCAAGGTCTCACTTAAAGGTCAAAGGTCAAATATAAAAATTTAAGCCATAGACACTGTCTGGAGCATAAGTTTGCCTAGCATTGGAAGGAATTTCAAACAACTTGGCACAAGTGTTGAGCATGGTGAGACGGTGTGTGGCGCACAAGAACCAGGTCCCTAGGTCCAAGGTCAAGGTCACACTTACAGGTAAATGGCCATTTAAGATACTGTCTGAAGCATAATTTTGTCCAGCAGGGAAGGATTTTTAAACTAACTTGGCCGAAGTGCTAAGCATGGTGCGTCGGTGTGTTGCTATCAAGAACCAGGTCCGTTTGTATCATGTCAAGGTCACAGTAAAAGGTCAAAGGTCAAATAGAAGAATTTAAGTCATAAACCATGTCCGGAGCATAATGTTGTCCAGCAGGGAAGGATTAATAAACAACTTGGCATAAGTGATAAGCATTATGCGGCGGTGTCGCATGCAAGAACCAGGTGCCAAGGTCACACTGTAAGGTCAAGTATATGTATATATGTTAAGATTCTTGCCCAGGCAATAACTCTGTCCAGCATTGAAGGATTTTCAAATAACTTGGCACAAGTGATAACCATTATAAGTGGATGTGCCACCCGAAAAACTAGGTCCAAGGTCAAGGTCACTTAAAGGTGAAAGGTTAAGTATAAGAATTAAGTCCATGGATTCTGTCTGGAGCCTAATATTTTCCGGCATGAACTTTTTTCAAATAACTTAGCAGAAGTTTTAAGCATTAGGAGACAGCATGTGACGTTCAAAGACCAGGTATGTTGCTGAAAGGTCAAGGTCATTGATCAAGGTCAAAGGTGAAATAATTTTCCAGAGCATAATATTGTCATGCATGCAGGGAATCATGCAATCACCGGATGATGTGTTGCATGCAAGAAACTGACTTAATTCAGGTGTGTGCAAAGCATAATGCAAAAATGATGAAAGGGATTTGATTTTGCACAGAATGATTTAAGATAGCAAGAGTAAGTGAAGCATACAAGAACCATAACTCATAATTGCCTTAAAGTTTGAATTACTACCCTTTGTGATTTTTTGTCAGGACTAAAACTATTGTGTGATATCCAAATTACTTCACACAATAAGAGAATACATTAGCAGAAAGTAAAATATAAAAGGACAATTCTCTTTTTGCAAAATTATTTGTATGCATACAGAAAAAGCGGCGCCATGTAGAAATGGCTGCATAGGTGTCTGTGGGCACATTTCTAGTTTATTCAATCTTGACCTACAGTTTGTGTATGACCATAAAATCTCGCATGGTATTGTTATTGGGTCAGATCACACCAGTAAAACTAGAGCTATTGCCCCTTTTTCATGCAAATAAACTGCAAAAATGCCTTTTTCCAACTTATAGACTTTATATTCAATCCAATATTAACCAAACTTTCACAGTTTGTGTATGACCATCAGATCTCAGCAGACGCCAAACATGGGCCAGATTGTTTTTCAAACACCAGAGTTATTGCCCATTGTTTATAAAAAAATATTTAAAAAATGGACATTATTCAGGATAGAGACTTCATTTTTCATCCAATCTTCACAAATCTTGAAAAGTTTGTCTATTACCATTAGATTACAGTTGAAATCAAATATAAGCAGGATCAGACAAGAAACACCGGAGTTCCTGCCATTTGTTTGTGAAAAAAAGAAGCAAAAATTGACATTATTCAGGATAGAGACTCCATTGTTCATCTAATCTTCACCAATCTTACACAGTTTGTCTATTACCATAAGATTAAAGGTTAAGTCGAATTTAAGCAAAATTGCCCTTTGTTTGTGAAAAAAATGTACAAAAATGGACATTTTTCAGAATATAGACTTCATTTTTATTCCAATCTTCACCAATCGTGCACAGTTTGTCTATGAACGTAAGACTACAAGTGAGTTATTGCCCCTTGTGTTTGGAAAAAAGCATCAACAGGTTATCAATGATTGGCTTGCACACGCGTTCTTTTATTCATTGTTGACCAAACTTTCACAGTTTGCATATGACCATCAAAATTTATTGATAAAATTTGATTTCCAACAGCTACAAACCTTGCATGCAGTTAGATGAACATGCAACACTGATCAGATTGCTTCAGAGCCTGCATTAACATCATTTATCATCATTTAAACAAATTATCAAAGAAAAAAATCAAAACTTGACCTTCTAGCACTGGCATCGGAATTATCGCATTGCAACTAGTTCTCCAAACCTGTCTGTATCAAAATCTACTGTTTCTGCATTTCCCAGAATTGTCACTGACTTAATGAAAAAGGGTCAGGTAAGAACATCGAGCAAAATTATTAGAGAACCATTGGCAAAAAAAGCGCACATCCACTACCCAACTCGTACTTTAGTTAGCCCATTGCACTAACCGGTGTTTTAAATCAAAATTGATCCTATCCCCCTCTGCGTATTGTTCTGATACCATAATTTTCAAACCTGTCACAAAAGTATGGTCTTCATCTGAACCAGTTCTCAGGTGAGCGCTTTGGGCCATAATGGCCCTCTTGTTTATTTTTAGTAATGGTGACCTTAACCTTGACCCCACACACCCCATATGCAATCACAAGTGAGGTCTCGATATAAGGTATCTATGAAGTTTCTTTAAAATATCTTGATGCATTCTCAAGATATTTAGCAAAAACCATTTTTCTATTTTTAGTAACGGTGACCTTGACTCCACCCACCCCATATACAATCCCAGGCGGTCTCTATATAAGGCATCTATGTATGAAGTTTCTTTAAACTCTCAATGGGTTGTCAAGTTATTGAACGGAAACCGTCTTTCTATTTTAGTAAGGTTGACCTTGACCTCGTCCCCACCCACCCCATATGCAATCCCACGCGAAGTCTCAATATAAAGTGTCTATGTATGATGTTTCATTAAAAAATCTTGATGCGTTCTCAAGTTATTGAGCGGAAACCGTTTTTCTATTTTAGTAACAGTGACCTTGACCTTCACCCATCCAACCCCATATGCAATCCCATGCAGGGCTCGATATAAGGTATCTATATATGAAGTTCCATTACAGTTGCTCAATCCGTTCTCCCGCCCGCCTGCCCACCCGCCCAACGACAAACCCCAATCTTATAACCGAATTTGTTCCTTAAAAACGTTTGGTGAAAAATTATAAAAGGGATTTTGTTTATTATTCACATAATGATTTCGGATAGCAGAGTAAGTGAAGTATACAAAAACCATCACTCATAATTGCCCAAAAATTTATTTACCACTGGAATAAGAGAAAACATTAGCAGAAACTACAATATTAAAAGAATTTCCCTTGCAAGATCCATATAGACAGCCAGCATAGGTTTGGCATCCGTGTCTGTGGACACATTTGTAGTTTAATGTAAAAACTGCATATACTTATACTGATATTTAATTCGATTTGGAAACTATAAAGTCATATATCTAGGATGAAAGTGTGTCGATGTTGTACGAAATACCCACCTCGAGAAGACAATTTGCATTGCAGTATACACTACTACTGGTAGAAACTTTCTACCAAGGTCAAGGTCACAATTCAAGGTCAAAATCAAATATAAGAAATCAATCTTAACCACTTTGTCTGGTGCATGTCTTTGTCTATGCATTGATTTTTAAATAACTTCACAGAAGTTATAAGGATGATGAGACGGAATGTTGTGCGCAAAACCAGGTCCCTAGGTCTAAGATCAAAGTCACAATTCAAGGTCAAATGTTTGAAATAAGAAATAAATCCTTAACACTTTGCCAGGAGCATATCTTTATCCAGCATGGATGGATTTTCAAATAACTTGGCAGAAGGGATAACCATAGTGAGGCGGAATGTCGCGCGCAAGAACCAGGTCCCTAGGTCCAAGGTTTATGTCCAATTCTAGGTAAAAGTTCAAATGATAAAGAATCAATCCTTACCATTTTGTCTGGAGCATATCTTTGTCAAATATGGATGGATTTTCTCAGATAACTTGGCAGAAGTGATACGCATGGTGAGACAAAATGTCGCGTGCAAGAATCAGGTCCAAGGTCAAGGTCACAATATAAGGTCAAAGGTAACATGTAAGGAATCAATCCTTAACACTTTGTCCAGAGCATATCTTTGTCGAGCATGGATGGATTTTAAAGTAACTTGGCAAAAGTGATAAGGATGGTGAGACGGAGTGTCGCGCAGAAGAAACAGGTCCCTAGGTACAAGGTCAAGGTCACAATTCAAGGTCAGCGGTCAAAAAAGGTAAAAAAATCAATCCTTACCACTTATGTCCGGAGCATATCTTTGTCCAGCATGGTTGGGTTTTAAAATAATTTGGCAGAAGTGATGAGCATGGTGAGACAGAGTGTTGATTGAAAGAATTTAATAAATCAATCCTAACCACTTTTTTTCAGAACATATCTTTGTCCAACATAGGTGGATTTTCTCTCTTTAGTGGTTGAATCTTTACCCCTAAAAATCTTTGTGACAATGGCACTCTTGTTAACTAATCTCTTTTATCGTTATCAGCTTAATACTAGTAGACATTTCCAACGTTTGACAAATCCGATGTTAAAAACTTAATCCGATTAGCAGTATGTAAACTTGGGGGTTGTCTAAAGTTTATTGTATAATTTGACGACGCAATAAAATGGGTGTTTCTGGACTGATAATAACACGTTAGTTGGGTGTTTCACGGTCAAGGTCACCATAACTAAAAATAGAAATATGGTTTCTGCTCAATAACTACAGAATGATCTGAGATATTTCAATGAAATTTCATATACCATAGGTACCATATATTCAAACCTCACTTCGTATTTGTTAGTAGTGGTCAAAAGAAGATTGTCATTTCAACTGTTGCAGTTAATTTTTATTCATATTGTTTGGTTTCAATCGGGCTATACACATAGTTTCTATAAATAAAATTCTGGTGTTCATATGAAACCATTCTCAATCAGGTCGAGATTCAGATCATATCATATTGAAAATCTGGTTCCGTGGTGTGGCCACGTTTCTAGTTTTATTATAGTACTAACTTTTTGGGATTGCGTTTGAAAAATTTGGTTTTTGTGGAATTTTCACGTTTCTTTTAACCATATTTTTCGAAGAAAAAAATTGTTTATAGATTGGGGTATGTCGTTTTGGGGCGTAGTGACGGCGTCACCTCTTTGTTTCCGCTCTCTAACTCGAGAATGGATTGAGCTTTTGTAATGAAAATTCATACATAGATATCCGATATCGAGACCTGGCTTGGGATTGCAAATGGGATGCGTAAGGTCAAGTTCACTGTTACTAAAAATAGAAAAACGGTTTCCGCTCAATAACTCGAGAATGAATTGAGCGATTGCAATAAAACTTCATACATAGATACCTTATATCGAGACATCGCTTGTGATTATATATGGGTGTTGTCATGGTCAAGGTCACCGTTACTGAAAAATTGAAAAATGGTTTCCGCTAAATAACTCAAGAACGAATTGAGCTGTTGGAATGAAACTTCCTACATAGATACCATATATCGAGACCTTTGCTTGGAATTGCATCTGGTGTGGGTGGGGTCAAGGTCACCGTTACATAAAATAGAAAAACAGTTTCAGCTCTATTTCTACGTTTCTGCTCAATAACTCGAAGAAATTGAGCTATTGTACTGAAACTTCATACATAGATACCTTATATCCAGACCTCGCTTGGGATTGCATCTAGGTAGGTTGGGTTGAGGTCACCATTACTAAGAATAGAAAAATGGTTTCTGCTCAGTAACTCTAGAACGAATTGAGCCATTGCAATGAAGTTGCATGCATAGATACCTTATATCGAGAACTCGCTTGGGATTGCATCTGCTGTGGTTGGGGTCAAGGTCAAGTTCACCGTTACTAAAAGTAGAAAAAACTGCTTCCGCTCAATAGAATTGAGCTATTGCAATAAAACTTCATACATAGGCATTATATCAAGACCTCGCTTGGGATTTTATCTGGGGTGGGTGGGGTGGGTATTGTCAATGTCAAAGTCCCCATTACTAAACATAGAAAATCTGATTCCGCTCTATAATTTGAGAACAAATTGAGCTATTGCAATGAAACTTCATACAAAGATGTAACTTATATCAAGACGTCGCTTTTGGCATTGCATCTGGGGTGATCATCATCAAGATCATCGCTATTTTATGCAGCATGTTCGAACAACTTAGTTTTCGTGGAATTTATACATTTCTTGTTAAATGTATGTCTTATGCATGTTTAACCAAATTTTATGAAGATTGACGTATGTCGTTGGGCGGGCGGGCTGGCAGGCGGAGCACTTTTCATTTTTGCTCTCTAATTCGAGAACGGATTGAGATTTTTTAATCAAACTTCATACATAGATACCTTATATTGAGACCTCGCTTGGGATTGCATATACGGTGGGAGGGGTAAAGGTCAAGATTACTGTTACCAAAAATATAAAAACTGTTTCCGCTCAATAACTTGAGAACACATTAAGATATTTTAATGAAATTTATACATACATACCTTATATTGAGACCTCGCTTGGAATTGCATATGGGTGGGTAGGGTCAAGGTCTAGGTCACTGTTACTAAAAATAGAAAATCGGTTTCCGCTCAATAACTTGAGAACACATTGAGATATTTTAATGAAACTTGCATACCTTATATCGAAACCTCTCATGGGATTGCATATAGGGTCAAGGTCAAGGTCACTGTTACTAAAATAGAGAATGGTTTCCGCTCAATAACTTCAAAACACATTGCTATATTTTAATGAAACTTTATGCATAGATACCTTATATCAATACCTCGCTTGGGATTTTATATGGGGTGGGTGGGGTCAAGGTCACCGTTACTAAAATCAGACAAACAGTTTATGCTCAATAGCTTTACAAGACATTGAGATTTTTAATGAAACTTAATAAATAGATATCTTATATCGAAACCTCGCTTGGGATTGCATATGGGATTGGAGTGGTCAAGGTCAAGTTCACCATTAATAAAATTTGTATTGATGTGGTGACTTTAATGCATTTTGTTTGAAAAAATGGTTTTCGTGGAATTTCCATACTTCCTATTTTAGAAAAAAATGCCAGTAACTCTGACAAGCACAAGAAAAGTCGAGCACGCTGTCCTCCGTCAGCACTTTTTCTTGGAGTTATGGGACTTTTAAAATTTCTGACATGTATATAGTGCACAATTTTTGTCCGGGCTATTTCTCAGCATCTACTGGCCAGATTTCAATGAAATTTCATGGGAAGCTTCATTGCCAAGAGAAGGTGTGCATATTAGCAGGATGTTCCACTTCAATGATTTTCCTTACAGTAATGGGGCTTTGAAAATTTCTGAAATATAGTACACATTTCTATTGATTTTTAGTCATTTTAATAGCTTTGCCCTTCTCATTGCATTTATATTGCCTGACAAAGTGCATTGGGGAGCATCCTTCAGTTATACCGATATCTTTGTATTTTTCAGATGGAGCTGTGTAAAATAATGATCTGTATTCTGTAAATACATGTATCTGTGTACATTATATGTGTTTTTAGTATAATCAAAAATGGTCTATATTTTGTAAATATATGTGTTAATGCATATAATCTTTAATGTTTTATATTTTGTAAATATATATTCCAGTATAATCAATATTCATATCATATAATCATTAATTCTTACTGCATCATTCATGTAATAAGAGCATAAATTAAAGTTTGTGTTATGTTATTATATCATTTTTAGCTCAACCATTCAAAGAATAGTTAGCTTTTCTACTCGCGTCGGCGTCCACGTCTGATCTTGATTAAAGTTTATATTGAAGAGTCTTGTAGCCTCCAATCTACATTAAGATCTGCACTTGAAACTTGGAATATACCTTTGCCATCAACTTCAGCATCAGGTGCAACATTCCCCATAACTCACTTTTGTATTTTGACAGAGTTATATCTCTTTTTAGCTCACCTGAGCACAACATGCTCATGGTGAGCTTTTGTGATCGCCCGTTGTCCGTCGTGCGTGTGTGCGTGCGTGCGTGGTCAACTTTTCATTCAAACAACATCTCCTCCTAAGCCGCTTGGCAGATTTTCACCAAACTTCACAGGAATAATCCTTGGGTGGACCTCTTTCAAAGTTGTTCAAATCTTTCCGGTCCGCTGCATATGTAGGTCACCACAGCTAAAAATAGATTTAAAAAGTGAAAACTTTAATAAAAATCTTCTCCTCTGAAACCGCAAGGCCTAGAGGTTTCATATTTGGTATGTAACATTGTATAGTGGTCCTCTACAAAGCTTGTTCAAATGATGCCCCTGGGGTCAAAACTGGCCACACCCCAGGGGTCACATGGTTTAAAGAGACTTAAATAGCAAAATGACTTAAAAAATCTTCTTCCCTGCAACCGCAAGGCCCAGAGGTTTCATATTTGGTACGTAACATTGTATAGTGGTCCTCTACAAAGATTGTTCAAATGATGCCACTGGGGTCAAAACTGGCAACACCCCGGGGTCACATGGTTTATACAAACTTAAATAGCCAAATGACTTTAAAAATCTTCTTCTCTGAAACTGCAAGGCCTAGAGGTTTCATATTCGGTTGGTAACATTGTATAATGGTTCTCTGCAAAGATTGTTTAAATGATGTCCCTGGGTTCAAAATTGGCCACGCCCCGGAGGTCACATGGTTTATATACATTTAAATAGCAAAATGACTTATCTTTTCCTCTGAAACCACAAGGCCCAGAGGTTTTATATTTGGTATGTAACATTGTATAGTGGTCCTCTACAAAGAGTGTTCAAATGATGCCACTGGGGTCAAAACTGGCCACACCCCGGGGGTCACATGGTTTATACAAACTTAAATAGCTAAATGACTTTAAAAATCTTCTCGTCTGAAACTGCAAGGCCTAGAGGTTTCATATTCGGTTGGTAACATTGTACAATGGTCCTCTACAAGGATTGTTTAAATGATGTCCCTGGGTTCAAAATTGGCCACACCCTGGGGGACACATGGTTTATATACATTTAAATAGCAAAATGACTTTAAAAATCTCCTCTGAAGCCACAAGGCCCGGAGGTTTTATATTAGGTATGTAACATAGTATAGTGGTCCTCTACAAAGATTGTTCAAATTATGCCCCTGGGGTCAAAACTGACTACATTGTTTATTCTGCAGCACTGTAATTTCTAGCAGCCTGTAACACTCAAAAATTAATACAGCAGACCACATTCCAGCCAGGTGTATACAGTGTGCTATTTTTAGATCCTATGAAACCAGTAGCCAGTTACACAGTGTTGTGAGAGTGCTTTAGAGAATTGTTGGAGATGACCATTGAAATGCATAGAAAATATTATTCACCAGCATGGTCAATCATGTTGTTGTGTAAGTAAATTAGCTGGATGTTATGTTTAGGCAGTGTGTAAGAAATGGAGTCAATCAGTCTTAGTATATAAGACCGTCTTATATCATAATTTTCACGTTAGATCTACTACATTGAATTTGTTTACAGGCGACGTGTTAGCTGTACTTGTAAGCCCTGTGCAAACATTCAGCTACTTTTTATATGGGCAATGTTTGCTGACGGCTGTACCGGGGAACGGCCATTTCTGTGGTGGAAAGTTTTCCTTCTTTGTCTATATTGTTCCGACAGGAGTTTGATCGTTACTTTCACGTCCAGAAATTAGATAGTTATTGTGAACGGTTGCAATAAAAGTTACATACCTGGACAGATAATCCATTCCTAATTAATGTTCCATAAATATTTATATGAAAACACTTTCATTTTACATGCCTGAGCTATTTAAACCTACACACTATTGCATTTTAAAATAATCTTGCTGTCCTCCACTGCGTAAAATTTAATCGATATTCTGCTGCGCTGTAGAAGTGTAACGTCATTCTATTGGTCAGTATCGGGATAGCCTCACTCTGATTGGTTTGAGTGCTAAACGATGCTGCAATTTTGGAATTTCTACATACATGTGATAGATTTATACACAAGTTTAAATCGGATTTAAATGTTTGTATTAGGTAAATTTCGGCTCATGTTAATCAGTTTAGGTGTTGTTAAAGTATAAAACGTTGATAGATAACTCTATTGTTGCAAATAATGGAAATTTAAGAAAATATAAACTTTTAGGTTTCCACCACATAAATGGTCGTTCGGCGATGAGACGTTCCAGCGAATTTACCACTATATAAAAAGTAACACTAAATTCACAGCACGTCTCATGAATTAGACTAGCGAAGTGTATATTTCTAATTTAATAATGAAATGCCAAATATGAAATGCTAGCATTAGATCTATATCTAGTCTAACTGAGGTGGAACTGCACAAGTTTTTGTAAGGCAAAATGATGCAGCAATCGAGTCTGTGGCTCGGACACTGCAGTCTGTTTCACCAGCATGTACAGAAACACGTAGCATAGAGTTTAGTCATCTACTTTAAATCTTTCATTTGTACAGTTTACTTGATTGTGTGCAGCACACAAAAAACTACACACAGATAATGTCTCTCCAACACAGTTCTTAATGCTTTGTTGGCAGCAGCCACCCAAGGACCTCTTCTCAGAAGAACAACTTTTCAGTACCAGATATTGGACATGAACACTATGCCTCATCAACATGTGGGTGGACATGTTGCACCAGCAGAAACCACGAAGGACAGCTTTCTAAATTTTTGTATAGGGCTTGCACTATAATGAAATGTTTGTGTTGGATATAAGCGTTGGATAGTGGAAGACCTGAACATTTCAGACATGACATAAAGTATAAAATAAAGCTTTGTTTTAAGTCATTTCTGATAATTTTGTGATAATATGCCAATAACTTCATTAAAAGAGGTATACATTTAGGTAAACCGTGTCATTATCTATTTCCAGGTTACATTACTTTTGCCACTTACGTTGTTGTTTCCTTGATAATTTCATAGTGTGTGAATTTTATGATTATGTTATGTCATTGGGAAACAAAACAGAGGAAAAAAAGCTATATCAAAAGGCTGTTTATTGTGGTGCTTCTGCTAGCTCTGAAGTACTGTAGATTTTGATTTAGTACACATAAAAAGTTTTAAAAAATGTAACGTAAAAGAGGTTTCATATTTGGTATGTAACATTGTATAGTGGTCCTCTACAAAGATTGTTCAATTGATGCCCCTGGGGTCAAAACTGGCCACACCACGGGGCTCACATGGTTAATATAAACGTAAATAACAAGATTACTTTAAAAAAACTTCTCCTCTGACACCACACGGCCCAGAGGTTTCATATTTGGTTGGAAACATTGTATAGCAGTCCTCTATAAAGATTGTTCAAATGATGCCCCTGGGGTAAAACTGGGCACACCCCAGGGGTCACATGGTTTATATAGACTTAAATAGCAAATCTTCTCCTCTGAAACTGCACGGCCCAGAGGTTTCATATTTGGTATGTGACATTTTATAGCGGTCCTCTGTAAAGATTGTTCAAATGATGTCCCAGGGGTCAAAACTGGGCCTGCCCTGGGGTCACATTGTTTATATAGACTTAAATAGCCAAATGACTTTAAAATCACAAGAAACCGCAGTGTTTTCGTATTTGATATTTAACATTGTATAGTGGTCCTCTACAAAGATTGTTCAAATTATGCCCCTGGGGTAAAAGGTGGCCATGACACGGGGCGTCACATGATTTATATAGACGTATATGGCAAGTGGGCCTTAAAAATCTTCCTTGTTGAAACCGTAAGGCCCAGAGATTTTATGTTTTGCGTGAAACATTGTGGAGTAGTCCTCTACAAAGATTGTTCAAATGATGGCCCTGGGGTAAAAATTGGCCACCCCCTGGGGGTCACATGGTTTATTTACATTTTTTAAAATAGCAAAATGACTTGACAAATCTCCTCTTAACCGCAAGGCCCAGTGGAATCATATTGGGTCTGTAACATTGAAAAGTGGTCCACTACAAATATTGTTCAAATTATGCCCCTGGGGTACAAGGTGGCCATGCCCTTTGTGTCACATGGTTTATATAGACTAAAAAAAACATCTGACACTCCAAAGGCCCAGATCTTTATACTCCGGTAACGCGTTTAGTGCCAGTTATCCCTCTTGTTATTAGCCAATATGATTAGCCTTAAACTCAGGTGAGCGACCTAGGGCCATCATGCCCCTCTTGTTTACATAGATGTTCTGGTTAAAATTTATATTCAAAAGTTTTTAACTGCAGAACTAAACAATTTATTCACCTGAAAATTGAAATATATCTTTGTCATCAACTCCAGTATCAGGGGCAACATTTCCTGTAACTCTATTTTGACAGAGTTATGCTCCTTTTTCACACAGATTGTCCGGTAAAAGTTTATATTCAAAAGTTTGTAACTGCAAAACTACATGAGTTATTCACTTGAAACTTGGAATATACATTTGTCATCAACTCAAGTGTCATGGGAAACACTGTTTTGTATTTTGACACAGTTATGCCCCTTTTTGCAGAGATTTTCTGGTTAAAATTTACATTCAGAAGTCTTTTAGCTTGAAAACTTCCTAAGTTATTCACTTGAAGCTTGGGATGTACCTTGTTATCGAGTCCAACATGAAGTGCAACATTCCTCATAACTCAGTTTTGTATTTAGCAAGAATTATGCCCTTTTCACATATATTTTTAGGTTATATTATTGAATTCAACTGTTTCGTAACTTCCAAACTGCATAGGTTCAGCAATCCCCAATGAGCTACATAAGGTTTTCACTTGAAACTTGGAATAATTTGATAAAATTATTGCCCTATTATAAACTCAGTTTTGTATTTCAACAAATGTATGCCCATTCCACTTTCCAAAATATGTACAAACTGAAATATTTCCAGAGCAGCCATTCTGACTGAAGTAATTAAGTTTACATTTTTCATTCACTTTTGTTTACAAAGATTCATTTTGGTGTAAATGTGGCACTTACTAAAAGCGTGTTCGGGGGCATATGTCAACTGATAGTGACAGCTCGTGTTTCTTCTTCATGCGCATATTGCATGTTTCGAGGTGGTTGTATATCAACCTTTTTGTCAATTCAATATAAAAAAATGATATGTTTTGTTTAAGCAAATACATATATAGCAAACATAAACAGTAAATAACAATGAATATCACGAATGACAATGAATTAATTTCACTAGGATAGGAAAAGGCCTGGTTGTTTGTGTAAAATCGACATACAGGAATTGTATTGTTTCACTGCAAGATCGTTTTCTATTTTAAATATTTTCGTTGAAAACATATTTTACTAAGCCATGATCTTTAAATTGTTGATTTTCCTTATGGCTAAAAAATATGTCATTGTGACTTTCTACGTCGTCATAGTTATTTTTTTTTTTACTTTTATGGAAGTTTATATAATATTTCTGTTTCTACTCATTCACATACATTTCAAGTGGAAATAGACAACTATTAAATGCTGCCATTTATTTAATGCTAAGTAGTGGAATATAGAAAAATATCAGTGAGATATATCCTTATATCACTCACAGTGAGGGACTACTTTTTTGGGTCCCGATTTAATACGGTAAATGAAAAGGACCGTCATCGATGCCGGGCTCAAAACTGTTTAATGACGTCATTATTTTGACGTCATGCCGCTATTATTCCCGTGATATTTTCCAATAAAATGTAAAACAAAGGTTAATGAAGCATTAAATAAAAAGAAAATTTGTTTGTTTTCGGTGTGATAACGCGTGATATCACCGAAAAGGGAGACAATTTACATATTTTCACTCGCGCAAGCGCTCGTGGAAATATTGTCTCCCTTTCCAGTGATGATATCACGCGTTATCACACCGAAAACAAACAAATATTCTCTATGTATATCATATGCTTTTCAGTGAAATATAAAATTTCATTGGTAAAATAAAATTTGGTATTTACACCGTTTGAACAGTGGATATATAAAACGGACTATTCTATAGCAGAGTTCTACCAGTGGTGGTTTACCTCCCTTGGCAAATTTATGTATGTTCAGTATTTACATACATGTGTTTACAGAAGACTTATTGTAAAGCTCAACATAAATATAATTCAGAGGCAACGACGAACTTTTTTCCCACCATACTGATAAGTGACAATTTTGGAACCATTTGTGACGTCAGAATACAAGAACTTGTTACGTTTATGCGTATTTCGCGTAATTATGCCCCCTTCTAAGAATTGGGGGTATATGGCTTTGCGCCTGTCAGTCGGTCGGATGGTCGGTCGGTCTGTCCGTACACCATTTCGTTTCTGCATGATATATAGAGAACGCTTTGACCTATGATCATTTAAGTTAGTATGATGGTTACTTGGGAGGAAAGGAAGACGCCTATTGATTTGAAGGTAAACAGGTCAAAGGTCAAGGTGACAGGGGTTTGTAACATGAAATTCGTTTCCGCACGATATCTAGAGAACGCTTTGACCTCGGATCATTTAAGTTGGTATGCTGGTTACTTGGGAGGAAAGGAAGACGCCTTTCAATTTTTAGGTCAACAGGTCAAAGGTCAAGGTGACAGAGGCTTGTAACATGAAAACTGTTTCCTCTGTAGGCCATTTTTTTTTCGTTTGCGCATGGTATATAGAATACGCTTTGACCTACGATCATCCAAGTTGGTTATCTGGTTACTCGGGAGAAAAGGAAGACGCCTATCAATTTTGAGGTCAACAGTTCAAAGGTCACAAGGGCTTATAGTATGAAAACTGTTTTCTCCGTAGACCATTTTGTTTCCGCCTGATATCTAGAAATGTTTTGGCCTATTTGATGTTTAAATCAAACAAAAAACAGGTATATTTATATAATAGACTGTAAAAATAAATCCATAATTATACTGTATCTTCTTTCAGCTTTATATTTACTTGTTAAAGTATCAACTTTAATTTCCTCCCCATGTGCTAATGTGCACATAAAATATTTAAAAATCTCTTAATAGTTGCACATATTGACGACTTGGCTGCAAGTCGGGGGGCATACATGTTTTACAAACATCTTTTGTTTTATAATGCCCACCCCCATCGAAGAATGGCCGGTTATATTGGTTTGCTAATGTCGGTCGGTCGGTAAACCGCTTTCGTTTGCGTTCTCTAATTTGGACAGTTTTCATCTGATCTTCACTAAACTTCATGAAAATGTTTGTGGTCATAATATCTAGGAGAAGTTCGATAATCAGCCAAATCGCCCCATGAATTATCGAGTTATTGCCCTTGCATTATCTCAAATGAGCTGTTTTATCTGTTTCTGTCTCTTTTAGTCCAACAGTTTACATCCGATCTTCACCAAACTTTATGAAAGTGTTTGTTATAATATAATCTCTGCCATGTATGATAACCAGTCAAATCAGCCCGAAATTGTGGAGTTATTGCCCTTGAATTGTCTGAAATTTTCCTTTTTAGTTGCGTCCGCTCTCTAAGTCCAACAATGTTCATCCAATCTTCACCAAACTTCATGAACATGTTTGTGGGCATAATATCTTGGCCAAGTTTAATAATTAGCCAAATGGCCCATGGAATTGTGGAATTATGGTCCATGATTATCTAAAATTAGCCGTTTTAGCTATTTTAACCTAGAGGGGGCTTAACTGTTTTACAAACAGCTCTTATTTATTTATTGTCCAAAAACTTTAAATATTGTTATGCCCCCGGCATCTTGATGCGGGAGGCATATAGTGATTGCCCTGTTTGTCCGTCCTTCCGTCCGTCCGTGACAAAGTTATGTAGATTTTACCGTTCCGTCTAGCACCGCTTACTACAACACGTGGATACTTACACAGTTGTTGCTTATGACCATTCCCTATCCACCCATATCACCCAACCTCACTTTGACCTAATTTGTACTGAGAATAATCAAATGGGCTGTTTCTTGGTTAACTAGATTTTACCGTTCCGTCTAGCACTAACACCGCTTGCTACAACACTTACATACTTACTCAGTTGTTGCTTTTGACCATCCCAAATCCACCCATATCACACAACCTCACTGTGACCTTGACCTTGAACTAATGATAATTCAAAAGTGCCATTTATTGGTTAACTAGATTTTACCGTTTCGTCTAGCACCAACACCGCTTACTCCAACAATTGGATATTTACACATTTGTTACTTATGACCGTTCCTAGTCCACCCATATCACCCACCATCACTTTGACCTTGACCTAATTTGGATTAAGAAATGGGCTAGGCAGCATCAACCGGGGCATGTGTGTTTATCAAACACAGAATCTTGTTTTTATTGATTCCGGTGAATAATCGACTTTTATTTCACTCGTGGCCATATGAAAAGAAATTTCCACTCGTCGCTACGCCACTCATGAAGATATTTTTAGTACTCCAGCAAAATAGCAGAATAACTTCATCAGAATAGGAGAATAACTCCAGCAGAATAGCTTAATAACTTCAGCAGAAAAGCAGAATAACTCCAGCTGAATGACTTCAGCACAATAGCAGACTAACTTCAGCAGGATAGGAGAATAACTCCAGTAGAATAGCTCAATAACTTCAGCATAATAGGAGAACTCCAGCAGAATAGCTGAATAACTACAGCAGAATAGCAAAATAACCCCAGCAGACTTACTTCAGCAGAATAGCACAACAACTCCCAGCAAAATAGCAGAAGAACCAACAATGCGATTGAGCATATATTGAAAAAGGAAGCTGTCCTTAAAGTATGACCTGTTATTATATTGCATCATGTAGACCTTGACTTATTTAATGTTCGTTATCAATATATATCTGTCTCACCACAATTAAGTTGATATTAATCTTCAAATCAAATAGCGTATGAAGAATGAATGTCACACTGTCTATATCAGTTCTACAGTCAGACCTCGTTATGCAGGTTTCCAATCGACGTTTGGTATAATAAACCAACTCCTTCCGTTCATGTTGTTAATCGTGTATATACGATAATTAATGGTAATTCAAGAACTGTTAATTAAAAGTATATAACTTATGCATAAAGCGTTATTTGATAAAAGAAAACATTACTGATTTAAACAACTGGAACTCCGCGAGCCGAATATGTCGAAATACGGGGCATAACTCGAGTGCGACAAGAGCAATTATGACGAAAACCGAACTTTTCATTTTTTAATTCGACTATTCAAAGAATACATGTGGGTGAGCTTTCATACTGCCCCCGGCGTCGGCGTCCGCGTCTGAATTTGGTTAAAGTTTTTATTCAAAAGTCTTGTAACTTAAAAACTACATAAGTTATTCACTTTAAACTTGAAATATACCTTTGTCATCAGCTTCAGTGTCAGGGGCAACATTCACCATAACTCTGTTTTTTGTATTTTGACAGAGTTATGCTTCTTTTTCACTTAGATTTTCTGGTTAATGTTTATATTCCAAAGTTTGGTAACTTCAAAATTACACAAGTTATTCACTTGAAACTTGGAACTAACCTTTGTCAAAAACTCTAGTATCAGGGGCAACATTACCCGTGACTATGTTTTGTATTTTGACAGAGTTAGCCCACTGTTTACATAGACTTTGTGGTTAAAGTTTTTGTTCCAAAAATTTATAAACTATACAAAGCTTCACTTAAAAGTTTTGTATTTTAACAAATTTATGCCCCTTCCACTGTCCAAAATATGTACCAACTGAAATACTTCGAATAGTCGATCGCGCTGTCCTCTTGTTTATGCTTACTACCACTTCCCTTAAGTTTCATAATGATTGCACAAAAACTTTTTCACTTATTGTCTGCACGAGCCTTATTTGAACTTTTTTTTTTTAAAAAGGGGCATAACTAAAGGATTGAGGATTGAACAAAAACTTTTTAGTTATTGTCTGCACAAGCCTTATTTGAACTATTTTTAGTGCTCGGTTAGCTATTGGTATAGGGGACCTCTTTGGCGTCGTCCGTCCTTCCGTCGTCAAGGTGCCGTCAACAATTTGGACCGTTATCGCGATAAAGACTACATTTTTTTATTCAATCTTGACCAAAATTGGACAGTTTGTGTGTGACCATAAAATCTTGGACGAGTTAGATAATGGGCCCAATCGGACCAGTAAAACCACAGTTATTGCCCCTTTTTATGCAAAAAAAAGTGCAAAAGTGCCCTTTTGTAACGTATAGCCTTTATTTTCCATCCAATCTTAACCAAACTTTTACAGTTTGTGTATGACCATCAGATCTCAGAAGGCGCCAAAAATGGGCCAGATCGTGTTTCAAACACCAGAGTAATTGCCCTTTGTTTATTAAACAATATACAAACATTGACATTATTCAGGATTGCGAGAGACATTTTTCATCCAATCTTCTCCAATATTGCACTGTTTTTCTTTTACCATGAGATTACAGTTGAAGTCGAAATTAAGCAAGATCGGACCAGAAACACCAGAGTTATTTCCCTTTGTTTGCGAAAAAAAAATATGCAAAAATGGACATTATACAGGATAGAGACTTCATTTTACATCCAATCTTGTACAGTTTGTCTATGACCATAAGATTAAAGGTGAAGTCGAATAGAAGCAAGATTGGACCAGAAACACTAGAGTAATTGCCCTTTTTGTGAAAAAAATATGCAAACATGGACATTATTCAGGATAGAGACTTCATTTTTCATCCTATCTTTACCAATCGTGTACAGTTTGTCTATGAACGTAAGATCGTAGGTGAATATAAGCATGATCGGGCCAGAAACACCAGAGTTATTGCCCCTTGTTTTTGGAAAAAACATCAACTAGTTATCAATGATTATCAGGATTGCACACAAGATTTTTGATTCAATGTTGACCAAACTTACACAGTTTGCGCATGACCATAAAAATTGATCGATAACATTTGATTTCCAACAGTTACAAGACTTGCATTCAGTTATTTGTACATGCACTTTGATGTCTTCAGAGCCTGCATTAACAGCATTTATCATCATTTATCAGCATTTATCATCATTGGAAAGAAAATTATCAAAGAAAAAGCAACACTTTATCTTATAGCACAGCCATCGCAATTATCGCATTGCAACGAGCTTTCCAAAACTGTTTGCAAAAAAGACATCAAAATCTACGGTTTGTGCATTTTCCAGAATTGTCAATGACATAATGAAAAAGGGTCAGGTAAGAACAGCGAGAAAAATGATTTGAGAACCATTAGCAAAAAAACGCACATCCACTACCCAACTCATACTTTAGTTAGCCACTTGCACTAACCGATGTTTTAAATCAATATTGATCCCATCCCCCACTGAGTATTGTTCTGATACCTTAATTTTAAAACCTGTCACAACAGTATGGTCTTCATCTGTACCAGTTCTCAGGTGAGCGCTTTGGGCCATCATGGCCCTCTTGTTTAAATGGACCATAACTCTAGTATGATAAGAGCAATTATGCCGAAAACCGTACTTTACCTTCCTTTATACCTACTAACACTTCCCTAACGTTTCATAAGGATTGCACACAAACTTCTAAAATTATTGTCTGCATAGGGCCTAAACTAAATGGACGCCGCCAGAAACTACATATGAACTGACAAGCCATAGTATTAAGTATAGATATATGTGGCAATCCATCTGTAAATAGAAGATGATGAAAGTGATGATTGTCATTATTATTATTTATTTATTTTTTGCTATGATTTTCATGTTGATAATTATGGTGACGTTAAACACGACTACGATGATAACTATGATTATGACTACGATGATAACTATGGACACGACTACGATACTTACTATGGACACGACTACAATGATAACTATGGACACGACTACGATACTAATTATGGGCACGACTACAATGATAACTATGGACACGACTACGATGATAAATATGAAACACGCCTACCACTGTAACTATGAACATGACTTCGATAAAAACTATGATCACAACTACAAGGATAACTATGATCACGACTACAATAATACGTATTAACACGACTACGATGGTAACTATGATACAATTACGATGATAACTATGACCACGACTACGATGATAGCTATGACCAAGACTACAATGATAACTATGCAGACTACTACAATGGTAATTATAAACACTACTACAATGATAACTAGTATCACGACTACCACTGTACCTATGATAACGACTACAATGATCAAGTTCTATGCACACGACTATACTAATAACTATGAACACGACAACAATGATAATATGACCACAACTACAATGATATCTATGCACACGACTACAATGATAACTATGCACACGACTACAATCGATAACAATGATCACGACTACAATGATAACTACGATCACCCCTACAATGATCCCTACGATCACGACTATAGACTGTAACAATAACGACTGCGATAAAAAAAAAACTATGAACACCACTGCGATTTTAGCTATGAACACGACTACGATGATAATTATGAACACGACTACGACGATTATTACGAACACCACGAAGATGATAACTACGAGCATGAATACGACGAATATGTTGATCACGACTACGACGACAAATATGACCACCACTACGACTACAGCAACGTTAATGATGTTTACGATAAAGAGAATCACGATTAGGCGTAAAAATATGTTTGTTTCAGGTTACCCAAACTATCGTAAAAAAATGCCTCGACCCTAGAACATTTTATTGGGTTTGTCAGATTGATTTTTGTTTTATTTACCGTTTTCAATAATTAAATATGTTTTTGGATAAATCAGTGTTTTGTTTTGATAGTATCCACTTATAAACAGTGTTTAAGGATGTTACTGATATGTTTTGAATATTTATTCATTTGTAGAATCTTCAAGTTGACCATTTACCAGTTAAATAAATAAATCCCGACCTACTTAACCTAATTCTTTTGGGCATGTAATCTGAAACAAACATGATTTTACGCTTTACGACGATAACAATGATGACGGCTAAGACGACAATTTGATGTTTAATTTTCGAACGATAAAGATGATAACGACTAAGACGAAAACGATCATCTATAATAACAAGGTAACAATGTTAAAGACTCCAGCGATACTGATCATGATGCAACAACGGTAATGACGATCACGACTACGACTATGCCGGTGATTGAGAGGACGATTCAATTACCCAAAGTAACAACACTTTACTTATGAAGAATATTCATTGTTCCTCATATGTACACGAATGCTTCAGATCATGCTTCAAAATCTGCAGATAAGGCAAAAGATCATTGTGATAAAAAGGCTTCAGCTTGCAAATTGGAAGTTGGTGGTCTTGTCTTGGTAACGTCTGTAGGTTTGATTTCTGTTGGCAAATTGTCTGACAAATGGGAAAACAGTCCTTACAAGGTCCTTTCTATTCCCAATATTGTTTTACCAACTTACGTAGTACAACGTGCATATGGGTTAGGTCCTAAAAGAAAACTTCATCGTAATATGTTGTTGCAGTTTAATGCTTTACCAATTGCAGATGATGTCATCAGTGATGCCAAAGTCGAGAAACCAATGGTTAAGAGAAACAGATTGATCTCAAAATCTGATGTATTAAGTTGTACTTCTGAATCTGAATCAGATTCCGATGTTTCAGTGTATGTGATTCCTCCGCGTAGGAAGGTTAGTCTCCCTATTACCAGACAATCTTGAGTTTCTAATTCCCGTCCACGTGATGCAAATATAGAACATAGTATTCCCCCGAATAGTTCTGTACATACAGAGTCTGTGTTAAACTCTCCTGCTCCACGCCCGACCCCTGTCCCTAGGCCTAGAAGAACAAGAAAAAAACCTGAAAAATACGGTAATTGGGCTTACAGTCCTATCATTGCTGATGTAAACCAGGAAGAATATTTTGTGTGATTCACTGTTTTTATAATTGTTTTAATATGAACTGTGAAATGGAGTCTCGATAATGTGTATATACACAGTTTTGTTTGACTGTGAATCAAATTGAATCATTGTGTACATAAGTTTGATTTAAGTAAGTGACTAAATTCATTTACTACTTGGTTTTTAAATTGTGATGCATTATTTATAAATCATATTTGCTTAATTATTTAAATGTATTTCTGATATAGACGTAGAAATAAGTATTACTTTATATTTGTAATGTATGTATTATTATTATTTTTTAGTGTTCGTATTGCCCGGAGACAATATTTCCTGGAGG
This sequence comes from Congeria kusceri, assembly GCA_027627225.1. Lineage (NCBI taxonomy): Eukaryota > Metazoa > Mollusca > Bivalvia > Myida > Dreissenidae > Congeria > Congeria kusceri. Next base: position 56,929,671 of record CM051028.1, read on the forward strand.
AGGGTGTATGTTACCTGTGTATCACACAGTGTGTAGTGTTTTTAACTGTTTTTAATTATTAACACTGTTGAGCTAGTACTGATTAGATAATTGTCTGACTACATGGTGAACACATATCTTAGAGATTGATTGAAACTGGGTTAAGCTAGTTTTGAGTAAAATTTATATTCTTCTTTGGGACTATATAGATCTTGATTTGTATCATTGTTTGCCATTGAAGTAATTTAGCAGTTCAGTTGAACAGTGAATTTTTATTCCTGTGGTATTTGTAATTTTTCACATCTCTATCTGTCTGGCAAGTGTTTTATATTTATATATGAATAATTGGAATATTTGTATTGGATGATATTATGTATTGAGTTTTAATGACCTGTGTTATTAACTTTCTAATATAATAATACATAATTAATTTATGTTGCTTATATAATGTTATTTTATTTCAGGCTTTGTCCTTATGAAATTTTGTTTTGGAGAAACATCGAACTTGCTCTTGAATCGTTATTAATACGCTTTCAACGACATTGACCCTGTAACACAAATACAACTATAAACTAAACACATGTTAAATGTGAGGAGTCTTACGTTAAATACGGACAATTTACGTTTAATTTCGTCTTTGTTCATACGGTTGATGAGCATGCCGTCGGACACGATACTTCACGATTACATCGCGGGCGCAGTGGGAGGTAACTAGTGTTACGAAGTAGCAGCGGAGTTATCGAACTTAGATTTCTGACTTGTAAAGGAAATATTAGTTTCACTTAGAAGCAGCGGAGATATCGAACTTTGATTTATGATTTGTAATAGGTATACAAGGAAGTATTAGTTTACTTTGTAGCAGCGGAGTTATCGAACTTAGATTTATGACTTGTAGCGGACGTATACAAGAAAGTATTAGTTTACTTTGAAGCAGCGGTGTTATCGAACTTAGATTTCGGACTTGTAAAGGAGGTAAGCAAGGAAGTATTAGTTTACTTTGTAGAAGCGGACTTATCGAACTTAGATTTCTGACTTTTAACGAAGGTACACAAGGAAGTATTAGTTTACTGTTTAGCAGCGGAGTTATCGAACTTAGATTTCTGACTTGTAACGGAGGTACACAAGGAAGTTTTAGTTTACTTTGTAGCAGCGGAGTTATCGAACTTAGATTTCTGACTTTTAACGGAGGGGCATATGCATGGAAATACTAGTTTTACATAGTAGCTGCGGAGTTATCGAACTTGAATTTTATTAATTGTAACTAAGGTTTATATTCGGGGAAGTATTAGATTTGCTTTTAAGCAGCGGAGTTGTCGAACTTAAATTTTATTAATTGTAACGAAGCTACATATATGCAAGGAAAAATTAGTTTTATTTAGTAGCTGCGAAGTTATCGAACTTAAATTAATTGATTATTTGTAATGGAGGTGTATGTTATAGGCAGTACAGTGTAGAAGTACTGTGTAGCAATTGAGTTATCGAACTTAGTTCTCTTGTAATATAGGTACTAATGCTAGGAAGTAGGGATGGCATCGAATACCGAAATCGGTATTCGAATATTCGCCTTTTCATTCAATCGAATATTCGAATATTCGCATATATTCTTATTAAGTACTTTAAGCTTTGTAACTTCATCATTAATCATTATTTTGCACGACGTTCTAGTACTTATTAGCGGGTAGATCTACCGTTGTATTTTCATTGCACTTTCCAATTTATGCATACATTACACGGTATTAAAACAATTTAAGGTCCCACGTTAATTGGTCTTTTAAAAAACAACTTTTTAATTAACCAGACGTTTTTATTAATACTGCAGTATGGAAACGTTCCTTAAAACAATACAGGTAGTTTATCAACGAATTTCTCAATTATACTGACTGCCAATTGTGTGATCGCACAACGTATGTTATTGTTTGTTATTATTTTAACATGTCTAAACGCGAGTTATAATTACCGACATACATTTAAGGATTATACTGTCTGATGTCATTGTTTATAACTTGCGATTAGAAGAGCGGCCACTGACACTGACCCGTGTATTCAATATCTCTCGGTCTGACGACACGTGACACGACCACATTGTATTGATAACACGCTATTAAGTACATGCATACATTGGTAAAATTGCACCACTTTGTTGACAAAAAAATACTTGATAACATCAGGAAATGATTGTTCTTTCAAAGCAAAAATTTAAACAAATGCGATTATTCGAATGGCGTTTTAACTATTCGAATAGCGATTATTCATTCGAATTTTCGAATAGTTTTGCCATCCCTACTAGAAGTATTCATTTTACTTAGAAGTAACGGTGAAATCCAACTTGATTGTATGGTAATAGAAGTACATTATACTCGTTCACCATATATATATATATGTACAATCGCTTGGTAGCAATGGATTTATCGAACATTGTTGTCTTGTTATAGATTCATATGCAAGGAATTATATGTTTCACATAGAGGTACGTATACACGTATTTATTAGGTTTTACTAAAAGCAATGAAGTTTATCGAACTTTGTTGTCTTGTTATAGATTCATATGCAAGGAATTAAGTTTTACATAGTAGCAATGGAATTGTGAAAAGAGGTTCATGTACACATAATCATTAAGTTTTACTAAAAGCAACGAAGTTATCAAACTTGGTTGTCTTGTGACGGCGGTACATTCTGTATTATTCCTTTTTTTCTGTATATTTACTCAAACGTATATGAAAAGATGTTTTAAATGCATCATACGGTGATTTAAGGCGCCTAAACATGCTCACGAAATATTTAAGTTCGCTTGTATTAACTTATATGTACGTCGGTGCAAAGCAACGTTTATGATGCAATAATTTCTTATCACGAAAGATGGGGTTATGGTGTATATCTATTCTCGGCCATATCATGAGTAAATTATGACTGGTAAATTAGTACAATGTTTGTTTGACAAATAAAACATCGTTTTTACATTATACGTGTAACGGGGTGTTGAATGAGGTCAACTCGTTGTAAAGTTTCGATATTTATTCCAGTATATTAAATATAAAAGAATAAACCAAGCAGGGCAAAATGACTTGGTCAATATTCCTTTGCAGGATTCTATTGTATATAATGACTGAAGTCTCTGGTGACAAACGTAAGAATGTGCTGGGTTTCTTGTTAGAAAAATGGATATGTTAGTTAATTGATAGCTTGGTAAGGGGATTACATTAAAATGTGCTCATAACCAATCAGGACAGTGCAAACCTATCAAACTTCATTCACACATCACCTTACACACATAACTGTACACTGGTTACATGCGTATTTCAGTACATCAGTGATAACACGTCATTAACAGTCATAGCTTTATATAGCATTTTACATAATCTAAAATATGCATGTTTATAGGACGAGATAAGCGATATATATTAGTCCATGCATTCTGCGGTTTGCTTTCGAAATTATTAGTGCAATCCGTAAGTTAGCTCATTTTCAAATACAAGAGCGATTTCAACATTCAAACCCTCCCAAATCGCTTACTTAATTAGTGTTAAAGGAGTATCCACAATGAAATGCTACTGGCTTTGATGGTATTTACGGTAACCTTTATTTAAAAAAATAACATAACCTTCGTTTTAAAGACTAACTTGCCACTCTTGATACATAATGCGTTAACTTAAAGTTGTCCAAGCTACATATTTTTGGTGTTTTGGTACTGCGCGCGGTGCTAACGTTTATCAGTACAGTTTTGAAGTTCAAACGGTACTATATATGACTTGTATAGTTTCATTTCCGGTCTGTTTCGTTACCCGCTGACAAAAAAATAACGTTTCATATAACATAAAAAACATCAACATCGACAAACACTATTTATTTATCGAGAAATGCAATTATATTCTTTCCGAGGCTGTCGATACAGACCCGTTTATCCTACAGCAACAACTACATTTGGTTTTGAATTAGAAATTAAGAACTGCGCATGCGCCAACAATCAAGCTGATTCGTCGAGACATTGTACATACATGTATATATATCATATATTATTATCGGTCAATAAACAACTCTTTGTCGTTCTGATAAGTGGCTATTAAATTCCTAAGCATCAGATCTCCAAAACATTGTTTATTGCCCGATTAACAACGATAAATCGAAAATTATTTGTTAAATGTTACATAACTTATTTTTGTTCACACAGGGGCTGCTGGCCTTATTGTTGGGCATCCTTTTGATACAACGAAGGTAAGAACATACTCACCATACGTATTTTGTAGATCCTCATTGGTTAGCTGCAGTGGATGATATCGCGAAACGGTTTGAAACAGAAATGTTAGGTCAACTTTGAGATTGCTGCAGTTTTTAGCTCACCTGAGCACGAATTGCTCGGTGAACTATTGGTATAGGGGACCTCTCCGGCGTCGTCCGTATGCCGTCAAAATTTGGCCCGTTATCGAGATAAAGACTACATTTTTTATTCCGTCTTGACCAAACTTGCACAGTTTGTGTATAACCATACAATCCTAGACGAGTTCGATAATGGGCCCGATCGGACCAGGAACACCAGAGTTATTGCCCCAAATACATCCATTCCTGAATAACTCACCTGGTAAAGGGAGGTAAATGCAGTATCAGGAAGATAAGTGTCATAAATGTGTTGTTTCCCTTTGTAGGTTATTCACAGATATAACCCAGATAGTGGAGTCTGCTTATCAGTAAAATCAATTCATCACTCTGAGTCAACATGATACTTCTATTTGAGAGCAGCATCATTACACATAGTAACCATTGATAGCCTGCTTCTGACATATATTTTGGCTGTGTGTGCAGCAATAAAATGTTCCACTGTCTGTCTTGGCATGCAGACAATAATCAATAGCTAGAATTCATGTTGTAAACAAGCAATCAAAATATAGGATTCAGTATAATTTAATCATGTAACTTTTGGACTGACTTTTACATTTGAATTCGGATTTTGGAAACTCAAGTAATTATCTTACATGATTTTTGAATATATTATTTCTCCTAAATTGAAAAATACTTCTACACTGTTTTACAATTTCTCCATAATTGAGAAACATTTTTACACTATTTAGAGTGCACCATGCTACTTGCTGCTTGTATGGTATATATAAGAAGGGTCTGTAGTTTGGGGACTCTTGTTAGCTCAAGGGAGAGCTATTGCGGTCAGTCTGTGTCCAGCGTCCGTTGTATGTCGTCCGTCGTCAACATTTTACTTCAAAAAACTTCTTCTCTGAAACCACTGGGTGGATTTTAACCTAACTTGGCAGTTAGAAATATATTGAAAACTCTGGTTGCCATGGCAATCAAAAGTTTAAAAACTGGAAAACTTAAAAAATCTTCTTGTCAGAAACCACAGTCTGGATTTGAAAATAGTTTTCACAGAAATGCTCCTTGGGTGACCCTCTACCAAATTCCTTCAAATCATTTTGATTCGTTAAAAAACATGGCTGCCAGGGGGCGGGGCAGTTTTCCTTATATGGCTAATTTTAAAACTTTAAAAATCTTCTTGTTTGAAACCACTGGCTTGATTTCAAAATAATTTCACAGAAATGTTCCTTGGGTGACCCTCTAGCAATGTCCTTGAAATCATTTTGATTTGTGAAAAAAAACGTGGTCGCCAGGGGGCGGGTCAGTTTTCTTTATATCTTTATATGGATATATTGAAAACTTTAAAAATCTTCTAATCTAAAACCAATGGCTGGAATTTAAACTAATTGCACATAAATGTTCCTTTGGTGACCCTCTACCAAATTCCTTGTAAAGTGGATGCTATCAAAAGAAAAGACTTAATTAACCAAAACAATTTAATTATTGAAAAAATAAAACAACAAAATATCTTACAAACTTAATAAAAAAAAATTTTGGGTGTGGGCATTTTTTAAGGTAGGTCAGGTAAATGTTTATAAATGTAGCCTATAAGACCTCGGTTTAAAATGCTAAAGCTGTTGTTGATGTTGCTTATTTTTGAAGACGATTATACATATTAAAATGATGAAGGCTATGATGCTTATGATACTTTAATTTTTGTGTTTTTGATGATGATAATGGTGATGATGATGATGACGATCATGATGATGATGATGATGATGTAGTGGTGATGAGGCATGAGCATAAACAACAACCCAATATTAGAATTGTATTTGAATATTCAAATTAAATATTCCCAATACTTCTGGTAATTATGATAATCTCCAGAAAATCACATCAGGGAGGAACACAAACACCAGAGCAATCGTTTACTTGAATCTTATTTGACCTCCTGTCCTATATACATGTTATGTCAGGAATTGTATAACTTTTTCCAACTGACCTATTTATTAGACTGTTGGCGGAATTTCGAAAACAGGTATTGCGGAAAACTACTTCTTGTCTTTGCAGGCTATTAGTCAGTAAATCGAAACCAGAATGGGTCCTTCTTGCAAACAGCAAAAGTTCACACTCGTTTTCTTACATTTTAATTATTTAAGATAATGTATGTAATATATGTTTTAATGTGTATATCATGTGATTTATTACAATTATGGTTTGTAAAAAGGTCAATTTATTACAAAATAACTTTAAACTAATGACACCCCTACTTTTGCTATTTACTTGTATGTAACCGAAATATTTGCCGGAGTGTCCTGGAATAAGGCCACCAAATTAATGCGCTACATCGGTTACTTTTGACTCCTTGCTTAAGTATTTTTTTCTTGCTACACATTTTCATTCTAATATTTGACAATAAATTACTGTAATTTATTAATTTTGAACTGTACTTTGGACAATCGAGAGATTTCATCGTATGATCTATTTTGCCTCAGTAGGCTACGAACAAAGATCTATAAATAAACATGATTTTTGGCTACGAAGCACTAACAATCGGTGCGCCTAACTACCACGCTTTATGGGTTATTCGGGCCCTTGCAGAGTGGCTTGTTAACTGGCATGTATATAATTCCGTTGGCATAAGATAATTAGCTCGAACAAAATAATTTTCGTTACTTACAAATTAGTTTTCATTAAGATGTCAAATACTATTGAATAAGAAGCCAAATTATAAAGTTTAAAGGTGGGATATTGAACTTTATTCAAACAAATGTTTCCTTTTAGCAAAAAATGCACTCATAATTCACATGCTTTTAGTTTCTTTTGTCGCCAACAGTCTTTCTACACTGTCAGCGTTTTGATCCTCATGTGGCCCTATGAACTTGGCCTGTGGTTAAGCAGCTCCCTAGACAATTCAGTAAACTGCACTATCAATAACAATGGAATATTTGCACATGATTCTTCCAAGGCGTAATATAAACTGGGTTCTGTGTTGGAAAGGTTCTGTTTCAGAGAAATATGTTCAGTTTTTCACAAGTTAGTCATGTGCCTAGAAATTTAATATTTATATGTCACTGACATTAATAAAGAGTTTGTTTAAAAGTTATTTGTCCACTACTAGTTGCATGATCAGATGGGACACCCTCCATCTATGTTTCTGTCTGTATGTCTGTCAGTGCAATAAAATTTGGGTCCTGCAATAACTCAATAAATGCAAAAGCTAAGTTCATGAAACTTTGTGTGGTTATAGAGGACAATGGTAAGATATTGCATTTTAATTAATTGTTGTTGTTTTTTGCATCAGGAAAAAGTGTTGAGAATTGCACATAAGCAGGCATTATGCTAAAACTTTAATTTGTTGGACTTCAGTGAATTACAACAAATCATAGAAGAAAGTAAAATTGCAGGCGTTGTGGCATCAAGACTTCCAAATTTTGCATTATCATTTAATTACTTTACATATGAAGTTATAACAAGTATCTAAGATAGCCATTTTTAACCAAATGAAAATTTGTGGTTATTAGATATGTCGTTGGGCATGTGGGCTGACAGAGTTGACAGCAGCACCAACTTTTGGTTTCTGAACAATAACTTCAGAACAAAAATTGCTATTGTAATAAAACTTAATACATAGATGCCTCGCTTGAGGTTGTATCTGGGGTGGTGTGGCCAAGTGCACTATTACTAAAAATAAAAAAAGCTGTCTGTACTTGAGTACAAACTGAGTTACAGTGTATGGGATGTGACCATATAATCCAGCAGGGGGCCGTTTTATCAACAGATCTTAGGTCAGTCGTACGTAAGATTATGTCGTACGTTAGTCGTAAGAACGGTGGACCGTTTTATCAACTCAATCGCAGCTACGACGTCGTAAGATTTTTGTCGAACGCTAAGACTGGGTAAGACCACTCTTAGCCCTCGTAAATATGGCGGCCATCGGCGCGTTCGAAATAGCTCGGCCGAGGGCTGGAGTCCGGCCAGCCCATTTCATTGTAAAAATAGATATGGATAGGCTTGTTGACTTGTTTTAGAAGATAGACTCTTGCATAGCATTGGGCACAAAGACTAGTATAGCTCGCAAACATTAACCTAATACTCGTCACCTGTATTAGCACCAATTAGGCGCTCAAACTGTATTCTGTGTTTACACTCATTTTAGTCCGTGCACGTGTTTCGCAAGTTTAACGATACCGTGACAGTATTTTCTTTGGTACACTGCAAAGCGTTATATCGCAATTCGAGGTGTCCATGGATCGCGATCGCGATATAGCCAGATCGCAATATAACTTTCCAGACCATTCATGTATATAAACGCTAACCTCTTTTCGCGATTTGTTAAAAAACATAGCTGCCAGGGAGCGGGACAGTTTTCCTTATATGGCTTTATTGAAACCTCAAACAATCTTCTTCTTAAAAGCCATAACGACGCTTTACACTCAGGTGTGCAGTGTATGTATGAGGTCACGGGAAACAAAATGCATATACATAATCATGCGTCCAATTCTACAGTAAGTTTGTGCTTATATAAATACGATCAATATACCTATGAAAATAACATACCAGTCCGGAGTTCTCGGAATGGGTCGTCATCTAATGTTGTAAAAACATGTTACCCAACCCTTTAGCTTTTTGGGAAATTATATGTCAATGTCTCAACAATTATAACGCCATGTTGTATTTGTACGTGTTACATGTTGTTAATAGATTGAAAGTAATAAAATTGTATTAACATACGGGAAACGAAATCAAACTGACACAATGAATTACCCATAATCAAACATTATTGACATAGGCGTTTGGTTGTTTATCAAATACAAAATAATACTATTCCATATAGTATAAATATACACAAGGTAGCTCACTCGCCATTTTCTTTTGTAACGGAAGTAGATTGACTGGTTTTAATTTTAAAAAGTACCCGGTCCTATATGCATTAGCTTCGTAGATTTCGGGAACCAAATATGTAATTTGATACATTAAAACCAGCCAAGCATTGCCAATCGACTTCCGTTACGATAGAAATTGGCGAGTGAGCTAGCTTGTGCATTTATATATAATTATATATGGAAAAATGATTTTTTTATTTGTTGAGTAACCAAGCGCCTATGGTTGTGCAGAGGCATGTGTAGGAGCATCTTTACAGGACACATACTCACGGGAGCAAATATTCCTGAGCTTTAAGCCGTAGTCCATATAATATAATTCAATACATCTTAAATTGGCATCATGAATGTTTATGACGTTTATTCGACTGAAAACTGTTTCTTATTTGCGGAAGGCATTGTATAATGTCGGAAACTCTTGGTACAAACGGAATATACACTAATGTACATGTATGCTGATTTACTCCTGAGGCATCACCAGCCACTGCAGTATCGCATACAGTAATTATACAACAAAAAGTTACAAAAACGTTATTATTTTACCGATTTCAATTTGTTTCTTTGTACTTTGATCGGTAAGATGTCCAGTAGAAACGATTTCTGCCAAATTTTATTTTTATTGACATACTTCTGGACTGCTGATTTAATTCAATCGTTGAACCTGAATATAAATAATGAACGTATAACAGCATTATAAGTTCTCTGTATTACATTACAGAAAAAGAGGCGCAAATCTGTATTTAATATATTTCAAGGGATTGGACTCATCCTCGTTAAGCAAAACTACCGGTATACAGTAGCTTATTACAGTCCGTGCATCTAAACATCAGGTCAGAAAGACAACTGTTCACTATTATCCAGGGTTAGTATCCGTGGTATTAAAACAAATTTGCAACAAAACATTTCTTACTCTACAATTTCGTCTGCTAGGTGCAATTGCAGACACAGCATCATGGTCACCAGTACACGGGAACGCTGGATGCCATCAAGAACATCAACTCATTCGGACTGGTAACCATCATCAACGTTATCGTCATTGCCATCGCCGTCGTCATCGTTATCATCGTTATAAATATAATAATAATTTCCATTAGTATCGTCAACATTATCCTAAATGTCGTCGTCGTCATCATCATCGTTATCAGTATCGTGATCATCATCATCATCAACAACGACATTATCATCATCGCCAGCATCATGTTCTTCTTCAGTTTCATCTTCTTCATCGTTGTCGTAGTTATTATTAATATCATCACAATCAGGAGCAAATCCGTTATTATCGATATCTCATAGCTGGCTCATGTAAAATGTGTTAGCAGACATTACCGGCATATGCATGCACCTTTTGTTCGTGTGTAGCTAGGACCCGTGTTCACCTTAAATGGTGGAGCCTGCTGACTGTCAGGTTAATGGTTAACTCGAACCCTACTTTTTAGGACTAAGCTAAACAATGGCGTCCACAAAATCAAGTAAGGTTTATGCTAAGTTATATTTAATAATTGATTTCATGCAAAATGGTCTGTCCGTTCTTTGTGATAATGCTGCTGCTTTTCAGAACTCAACATACGTTTGTGTAATTGTTATCCAGGAAACAGTGCGACAAAAAATGTGGCATAATTCTGCACGATTGAGCCCAAATAATGTCGAGCATGGTCCTTCAAGATTGGCCAAAAATATGGTTGGTTTCCGCTTACATATAAAAAAAAACTAGGAGGGGAGGTAAAATACAACTTTTTTTTTCTAGAACTTTCTTTTTCTTCATCGCATATTCAGCACACAGTTTAAGTATATTGGACTGCATGTTAAATGTTTTTAAACGCCTCCCACGACAGAAACTGTACATTTACTATTAGATAAGGTCATATAAACAGAGATTTCTGGCCAGAAACTTCTAATATAAGCAAAAACTGCTCTTTTTTCCCGAAAATCAAAAAAGTTCATGTTTGATTGGCAAAACAACTTAAAGGGTCGGCAGAAAAAAATAGGGGGGGGGGGTGTCGGTAAGCGGAAATCAACAACTTTTTTAACGCCTAATCATTTGTGACCGGGAGTCCATTTATACATCTAATGACCTTCAGGTTCGCGGATTCTACCGAGTTCATTTGTACATTTTTAAACATTTAGGTTCGAGGATTCTATCGGGGTCTCTTCTGGCCTCTTCTGTCGCTGGGCGTGGTCAACTCGGTCTTCTTCGGCGTTTACGGACACGCGCTGAAACTGCTCGAGGCGGACAAGAGCAAGCGGAAGCACAACTACCTCAACATCTACATTTCCGGTTGCATAGGGGGCGCTGCGCAGCTTGTGTTCTACGTGCCGGCGGACTATATTAAGACGGCGCTACAGTCACAAATTCCGCATGACGTCGCTGGAGTCGCTAAAGGTGTTGTTTCTTTTTTCGTTTCACTTATGTACTAACTTTAATTTTATAACCTGTTTATTTACATGAAGCACATATTTCACATATATGTGAACAGAATTTGCAAATAGACATTTAACTAATACACGTGATTTGTCACATGCAACAATATGGCAAAAATAATGCAATTGGACTGGAAACAACGTATATATCGATAAAACATCAGTATGAATTTACCTAACAACATCGTACATACTTTAATTTTACAGTTTGGGGCTCGGTACGAACATAAATGTGGTGGTGACGTCATATCTGCGCACTGTATTATCAGTGTGACCGGTTGATCTAGATAACCAATGTTATTAACACCGATTGAAGATTATATGTACTAGAACATGTGTAAGAGTTACATGAATATCAATTAGGCCAAAAAAGTGTTTGTTTCCGCTAACGTCTCCAAAGGGGGTAAATCAAAACGCTGACAGCGTAGAAAGACTGTTGGCGAGAAAAGAAACTAAAAGCAAATGAATTATGAGAGTATTTTTATCATAAAGAACATTTATTGAAGTAAGAAATATGTAAACTCATAACTAATCACTCTACTTAAATAAATTGGTATAAGCTGGTATCTTACCTAATGAAGATGGAGTTTCAGGCCACTGTCTTTTGCAAATTAAAACTTATATAGCGCGAGTCTAATTCAATTCTATTTATCTACGACATGCTCATCATTACGCAATATGATGTAATACGCAGTTAACTAGTAAACAGCACAAACAGATACGCTATCATACCTATGCGTTTTGTTGGTTTTTTTTTCGCCGTTTTTAACAGTATTTCATCATATCACGGCGGTCAGTTAACCTACTCACACTTTCCTGGGCAAGCTTATCCGATCTAAGCGGTTTACCAGTACTAAGTGCACATACCTATGCCAGTAACTGACAACTGCCCTACTTGAATCAGAAGTATGGGGGAGAATGGTCGTAGAAATAATTTCATGACCAATCCCCACACAAGTTATGTGGCCGGGTTGGGGTTCGAACTCACGATCCCCGGATTGACAGTCTAGCGCTCTACCAACTGAGCTAGCTGGACCCGACCATACCTATGTGAATAGACATAACATAGACATAACATGATTTCACTTGTAGATGTGGACTAGCTGGATTATTATTATTGTTTATTAGTGTTTAAGTCGGATCTATTTCTTGTCATCTATTCATACAAAGAGGGATCGATAACAGGAAGCCTCACTGCTCAGCGAGCGAAGCGCATTAATTTATCGATTTACTGACTCGTAGCCTGCAAAGTAAAGAAGTAGTTCCTTCAAGACCGATTTCTGAATACAACTACTAACCCCTGTTGGTTTGTGCCAACAGTCTAAAAATAGTTCGATAGGCCGAAACAACTTTTAGTGTCGGTGGAAAAACTTGGGGGGGGGGGCGGGTAAGCGGAAACCAACAACTTTTTTAACGCTTAAACATTAGGAACTTAATGTCCTCAGATTGTATATTGACTTTATATGGTAAAACAATAATGTTATTAGGGCCCCGCAAATTTTTTGCGGGTGCCCTAAAGTAATCACTCTGTCGGTCCGTCCACATTTTTCATGTTTTTCTTTCATAACTTCAAAACCGTTTCAGCTATTAATTTGAAACTTCATGGGTTGATAATTCTCATTAGGGAGAAGTGCAGTGCACAAGAGCCATTACTCTGCACTTCATGGTTCTGGAGTTATTGCCCTTTGTTAATTTTTCATACTTCGTTTTTGCCTGGAGCATAACTTTTAGACTACAAGAGGTATTAACTTGAAACTTCATAGGTGGATAGATCTCATTCAGGAGAAGTGCAAGAACCGTTACTCTGCACTTCATGTTTCTGGCGTTATTGCCCTTTGTTAATTTTTCATTTTCAGGTAGAGTCAACTTTTGTTTTCAGCTCTCTAACTTGAGAACGAATTGAAATTGTTTAATGAAACTTCATCCATAGATACCATATATCGAGACCTGGCTTGGGATTACATAGGGGGTGGATGGGGTCACTGTCAAGGTCACTGTTACAATAACAGAAAAACGGTTTCCGCTCAATTTCCCGTAAACGAATTGAGCTATTGTAGTTCAACTTCATACATAGATACCTTTTATCAAGACATCGCTTAGGATTGCATAGGGGGTGGGTGGGATCAAGGTAAAGGTCACCGTAACTAAAAATAGAAAAACGGTTTCTTCTCAATTACTCAATAACAGATCGAGCTATTGTAATGAATATAGAGGGAAAATTCATTGTGAATGCAACTCCTCCTACAGTTTCAAACAGACTTTCTTGAAACTTGTCGTCATTGTTGAGGGTAATGTGTGGTTGTGCGTAAAGATGGGGATGTAAATTTGTCTCCCATATTCGGAAGTTATGTATATATTGCATTAGTTATTGTGTTTGTCAGATATTCTACACTTATTGGTTATCAACGTAAACATGCATGTACTAACACATATTCCACGAAGCTTTAGGTAATCTTTGACATAGATGGAATTGCTGACATGAACTAGTTTTTCATACTTTATTTTTCCCAGAGCATAACTCAAAGATATATTAACTTGAAACTTCATAGGTGGATAGATCTCATTGAGGCGAACTGAGAAGTGCAGTGCACAAGAACCTTGACTGTGCACTTCATAATTCTGGAGTTATTACCATTTGTTAATTTGTCATACTTCCTTTTTGTCTAGAGCATGACTCTTAGACTGTAAGAGGTATTAACTTGAAACTTCATAGGTGGATAGATCTCATTAAGGAGAAGCGCAATGCACAAGAACCATTACTCTGCACTTCATAATTATGGGGTTAATGCCCTTTGTTAATTGTTCATACTGGAATGAAATAAATCGGATAATTTCTTGTGAATGCAACTCCCGCTACGTTTTCCAACGGATTTTCTTGAAATTTGTCTTCATTGTTAAGGGTAACGTGTAGTTGTGCGTAAAGATGAGGATTTAAATGTGTCTTCTTCAGTCGAAAGTTATAGCCCTTTGATTATTTTTCCTCAATGGAATCTATAGGGAACATTTCTTGAGAACGCAACACCTCCTACAGTATGCAACGGATTTTCTTGAAACTTGTCTTCATTGTTGAGGGTAATCTGTAGTTGTGCGTAAAGATGGGGATTGAAATTTTTTATTAAAAAGCGCATTTTTTTTATTTGCTGGCTTCAAACATGCTTCAATTCGGGGCCCGTTGTCACCCCTGTAACAAAGTTCTAGTTATGATTTACAAGTAATGGAGTTATTTAAATGTTTTATAAAAATTATAAATAATGTTTCATATTAGATATTAAGATCGGTCGCATAAACGTGATTATATGCTAAGACTATTTAAACTTATCAACTAAATTGCAAATACCGTCATATACTTACTTTGAGCGATATAATAGATGAACTGTGAATAATCAGTAAATAAACGTAAACTGCTCGCTGACAAAATGCAGCTCCTCGTTTGTTTGTTTCAATTATTGATGAGTTTAAACCTGTTTAGAAAATTGTGGATCTAGCGATTGTTTACGAATACTATAAAGAACATTTCCTGAAATTTTCAGCTACTTTTGTTGCGTATTAAGTAAGTTCTACTTCTTAAACAATGCCAACTCGTGTACTGAGTATTGCATGCTCGTGTACGGAGTATTGCATTGTATCAATATTTAGTGTACTGGGTATTGCGCAAAGAGCCATTACCGTTTTTGATGATTTATACCATAAATACCTTACTTTCATTAAATAAAATAGTAATTATCCAAAGAGTTATCGATACATACAATATATTATACAATAATACTAGTAGAATCGATTAATATTACGGTTATTACCATATACAAATATGGACTTCAATATCGTGTGATGGTCCACAGCAAAATCCATATTGAACGAGGCGACATACATAATATTGCACACCTAAAAAGTCCGTAGATTTACTTGTTTTATTACTGACTTATAAAATAAATGACAGCTGATGAAATTGTTACGAAAACACAATTTTATGTTTCAATAATTATATTAAAACAAAAAGACAAGTAAATTAAATATTTATCTTAACTCACGTTTACGTTTCTTATCAGAGGCACCGGTGCAGGGCTGTTTTATTACATTCAACTTTTATTATTTAAATTCACCATCGCTACAGAAAAAGCAAATGAGAATAACATTTAGCGATGTCGAGTATCTATGCATTTAATCAAACACAAATAAAAAAGACATAATAATATCCACTGAACATAGCATCACAAATTTAATCGGAGCTAACGTTTTGACAGTCGTTTACAAATGACAGCGTATTATGACATCATCTTTGTACAAAACAACATCCTGTGCAATATCAACTTATATTTGCACGGTTGATGTAAAAAATGTGCAATATCATGTATGATTTTCTTTGGAAGGTGTTTCGATGAGCCAAATACCACGATCAGCTACGAATGGCCAATCGTGGCGGATCGCACGACAGTGAGAACCTAGCATAAACGGAGTGCTTATCGTGCAAGCTTGATCATATTTTTTTAGCGAGCAATGAAATGTTTTGTTGATAAACCCCTTACTGAGTACATAAACATGTTTACGTCATAGCATTTATCGGCTTATGCAAACTGTGAAAACAACATTCCAATGAACTAAAGACCGGTAAAAGTTACACAATTAGCCATAAACACTATAATATTTAAAGCAATTCGAACGACAAATGACGTACTCGTACACCAAACGCTATCTCTGTCAAACTACGGTGTAATAACAACCACAAAAGACGCACACCATACACCGACTGACTTACACCGATGAAAGATCACAGTATATTAGTAACAATACTCAGTACAGTAGCCTGCAATACCCCGTACACGAGCAACTGAATAAATCAATCCCCAGTACACCTGTCACAAAAATATTGCAGCCATTTATGAATGAAAATTACTGGAACTTTGAACATGTGTTCATTATAGCATATGTAAACAATCGCTCGATTCACATTTTTCTATACATGTTTAAAATATTAAATAATTGACAGAAATGAGCAAGGACCGGCAATTTTTCAGCGAACATTTGTTTTTTAAACGATGATTATGTACTGTTCATCTACAACATGGTCATAGCAATTACACGAATGTCTTCCAAATTTACTTGTCAGTCTACATAAGCACCTGTTTATAGCATACCATCAACAAATTATTTTTAATCGGCATAAAGCTTACCGTTTGTGTAGTGAACCTGCTGTATTTTGGCTTAATAATGGGCCAATATCCGATGTCACGTCTCACCCAGTGACTTAGCCGTTGCTCAGTCAACTGAGAGAAAAGATTGCAGATAATGATGCGAGATTTTATGGTGGACCAATACATTGAGTGGAATACCTCAAGGAGGGGTCAGACATTCCTTAAACTAGGCCTTTTAGAGGACCATCTTGTCGATGTGTGATCACATGTACGTCTTTGTTGTGCTGCATATACCGAATTATGATAATTTAGTATTCCAAATTAAGTATGGATAACTAAACAAAACAGATAATAGTCATACGTAGCCTTTTTCCTGTATATTCGACCACTTAAGAGCTAAATTGCCTTAATATCCTAAATGAAAACAATTTCAACACCAAAGAGACTTTTATCTTTAAATTTCTGGTCTCTCCTACAAAATTAAGGCCAGATAATGTCTTCAAATATCTTAATGTAAGATAAAAACTATAATTCGCTATTTAAAAAAAAATGTATTTATGAGATAGAATTGTCACAATACAAATAACTAACACAAGTTTAATAAGAAATAACAATAATTTTCCATTATTCAGGAGGTGGCCGAATAGAGAGGGGTGGCTGAATAGATAGGAAAGAAGGATCCCAGCCAGCATGAATATATGGGACCCATATGGGTCCAATATGAGCTACCATATGGGGCCTGTATGGGCTAACCATATGGGGCCAATTGGGATTTTGTAAACTGTATTTGTATGGGTCCCAGATGGGTTGCGATATAGGACCTGTGTAGGATCCATGTGAACCCAAGATGGGTCCTATATGGGATACCCATATAAGTCCAACACGGGCTTCGATATGGGTCCTGTATGAGCAACCCATATGGGGCCAAGTGGGATTTTGCAAACTGTATGTGCATGGGTCCCAGATGGGTTGCGATATGGGACCTATGTGTGTCCCATTTGGACCCAAGGTGGGTCCTATATTGGCTACCCATATGGGTCCAATATTGGCTTCGATATGGGCCCTTCATTGGCAACCCAGATGGGGCCATGTGGGATTCTGCAAACTGTTTTTGCATGGGTCCCATATGGGTTGCATTATGGGATCCATGTGGGTCCTATATGGATCCAAGATGGGCCCCATTATATGCTACCCATATGGAACCCATGCCAAAGGGGTTTGCACACTCCCACTTGGCCCCATATGAGCTGCCCAATTAGGACCCATCCAGGTTTCGATATGGGTCATCTATGAGCATCCTATATGGGACCCAGTTGGGTTTTGCTAACACTGTTTGCATTGGTCCCATGTAGGTTTCGGTCCTGTGTGTTATACATACATGATGCATTGCAAAATACAATAAACAATAACTATTCAATGAATGTTACTCACAAGCTGCGGAGCATATATATATATATATGTTGTATTAAAGAATGAACTTTAATTATGATATATATATATATATATATATATATATATATATATATATATATATATATATATATATATATATATATATATATATATATATATATATATATATATATATATATATATATATATATATATATATATATATATATATATATATATATATATATATATATATATATATATATATATATATATATATATCATAATTAAAGTTCATTCTTTAATACAACAACACATTTAATCCTTTGTTACTTTAATTGGAATGCTATTCACAGAATATAACACTTACTAGTAATTAACCTATGTCTGTTGTCGTTGAAGGGTATTAAATAGATGTGTTAGTTCCTTTATGCATAATGTTAACAGGACAATGAATTTATGTACTACATATGTACAATCCAATCACTTGTCTTCTTCATGTAAACAGGAAAAACAAACAATCACACACTATTCATGAAGACATTTTGGCCTGTGTTACAAAAAAGGACCATACCATTTAGATCATATTAACTAGTCTAGAAAGATACAATTCTGTAAATAAAGCATGATTGTGGCACAATAAAACAGCAATCAAAGAATAACATTATGAGTAAATTCAGACACATTTAAAAGCCAAACACAGTGTGGACAAACCTAACACTTGATGTGACTCTATAGCACACAGCCTTTACTGGTAGTAAGGTATAATGTAATCAAATGCGAGACAACTCCACCAGTAGATAAACCAATCTTACAGTATTGCATAGTATGGACCAATTAACCTAACAAAGACGTTTTAGTAAGACTATATTATCAGAATTTACAAAAAATATTGTAAACATGTAAATATAGGCCTCCGGCCCAGAATACAACATATATAAGTTATAGAATATACTGAAGTAGAGTTCATAATATTGATAATAGTGTATGTATCAGGCACAGAATACAGCATATATAACAGTTTAAATCCTTGTAAACTCCAATAGACATCTGTGTTATCATAGAATCAATACAATGTATTTGTCTGGCCCAGAATACAACATACGTGTATATTAGGGTTTCAAATCAATAGTCAGACATACCATTGTGTTTTCATGTAGGCAATATAATTTATATATCTAACCCACAATACAACATAAACAGTTTCAAACAATTCAGATAGTTGTGTTTTCAAAAGCACAATATAAAAATGTATCGTTCCGAATTAGAGTACCGCATAATTATAACAGTGCAATACAAAACAATTCAAATAGGCCAATGTGTTAACTTATAAATATCTATTCAGTTAGATTGAGATAAACAGTAATACAATAGATTTGCATTCAAAATAGACAACTGTCAAGCAATTACAAACACATTATTATTTTCAAGAGGTAAGCCTGTTATTTTGATACATGTCATTGCATACACCATTGTTATAAAACATTTGAGAATGGTCACAAGACAAAGGCTCACAAGCTAATTCAAATATGAAAATAGTTAGTGTTATGTTAATTTGTTAGAGCCACATCTCAATGATACTAACTTGATCATGCATTAATATTGAATATGTAAAAACGGTTAAAACTTTCTCACATTTAATACCGAGCCTTTATTAAACAACAATTGATTCAAAACATAAAGTATGATCAAGATAATGTAAAATATAAAGAGGACTGATGTGGTGAAATCAAACTGTAAGCTAGCAATTCTAAACTATCGAGTATTTGTAAAAAATCTTTCAATATTTAAAAAGTTCTGTTTGTTTCACTAAACCGTTTTAAAAGAATATTAGCATATAATCTTTTTTAAACATGTTAAATTACAAGCCTGAAATATTACAGGGAATATGTGAATTAACAAGAGCTGCCTCGGGACAGTGCGCTCGACTATTAACTTAGTCTTTGATAGTATAATATATTCTGTCAGTGACTTTACATAATGACCATGAAAACGTATGTGAAATTTCAATTGAATATATATAGTAGTTACAGAGAAATGTACTAGCACAAAAACTTTAACCTGAATATTTCTAAGTACAAAAAGGGTCATAATTCTGCTAAAATGCTGGTCACAGTAATGGGCATTGGCTAGTGACCTTATAATATGACCCTGAAGACATGTGTGAAGTTTCAGCTGAATATCTTAATTGCAGATAAGAGTTATAGGCCTTGGTCAGTGACCTCACATAATGACCCCGAAGGCATGTGTGAAGTTTAAATTAAATATCTGTAGTTGTTACAAATATATATACTTGTTGCACGCAAACCTTAACCAGAATTTTTAAGTACAAAAAGGGGCCTAATTCTGCTAAATTGCAATACAGAGTTATGGGCCTTGGTCAGTGACCTTACATAATGACCAAGAATGTGTGTGAAGTTTCAATAGAATATATGTAGTAGTACTGTAGTTATTGATAAATGTTACTTATATACTTGTTGCATGCAAACTTTAACCAGAATTGTTTAAGTACAAAAAGGGGCATAATTCTGTTAAATTGTAGGTCATAGTTATGGGTCTTGGCCAGTGACCTTATATAATGACCCTGAAGGCATGTGTTAAGTTTCAATTGAATATCTGTAGTAGTTAACAGAGATATGGACTTGTTGCGCACAAACCTTAAGCAGAGCAGAGCATTACGCCGACCCCGACGAACATGTGAGTAGTATAGCTCAAACTATTCGGTTTAAACACATATATTTATTTAAAATTTAAGTCGATGTAATACAACATTTAAGACTATGACTGCAATAATTTCACTCACAGCAATTACAATTGCGTGCTTTCTAATAAAGGCAAAAAAAATTAATGACTTGTTTCTTGGGCACTTTTCCCACAAAATCAGGAGGGAGGGCGACAAATTTTTTATTGAATATTTTTCTACTGGCACTATGGTATGAATTATTAAAACAAGTAATTAAGTACAGATTAAAGACAATTTTAAGTATACAACATAAGCATAATAACAACATAAGCATCCCTTTAAAAAAAAATCTAAATATAGATTTATTAATCACAAACTGTCATTTATGAAAGCTGATGTAAAAAGTATATCAATTTGAATGTTCATAATTAACATAAATGCCTTCATCAGCATTAAAGTACTTCTATTTATAGGATTTAACTTTTCGTAATTCATATTTTTATAACTGTCAAAAATTGTCACAAATAGGAATTATTTTTGCAATAAATCAATCATTTTTGGAAAGGAAAAATCAACACTTGTAAATGCAGCTGGCATTTTCGTTCGTTTCCATAGGACTTATATTGACACATATTTTCTTCAAACAATTTTGAATGCTATTACACAAGCAAAAGCATCAACGAAACAAAAGTTTAAATCAACAAATAGACGATATTTATAAAGGTTCCCAGTCGAATATGACATGTTGTTTCAAAATGTACACAGTATTTCACAAGCTGTGTTTATCCGATTTATATAATTAAATCAGACAGGAAGAAACTTACTAGAAATACCGAAATCTCTACCGGTTTACTCTTCTTCCACTATTTTTATAATATGCGGATTCTTTTAATTTTAAGCCTCTGCCCATGGGATCTATTTCAATACATCGTAATTGTAGTAATAGTTCTTATGGACGTTTGTGGTGTTTATTCGTCTGAAGTCTGTTTTTTATTTATGAAAGGCATTGTTCAAAAGCGCTTGGTACGAACGGAATACTATAATGTACATGCTGGTTTACTCCAGAGTCATCACCAGTTATCGCATGCAGAAAATAGGGAATAGCAAGTTTCCAAAATGTTAATAATTCACATATTGCAATGCGTAGTTTTTTGTATTTTGTTCGGTAACATGCCCATTAGAAACACTTTCTTCAAAGTTTTATTTTTATTAACATATTTCTGGACTGCTCCTTGAAAAACCCGGGCGCGATCGTCAATAATAGTAAATACAATTTTTTTTTTTGGCATTAAACCAAATTCGTGGTGGGCCATAAAAATACGTTGCGGCGCTGCCTGGGAAACAAATCATTGTTTTTTTTTAGCGTAACAACTACTGGATATAAATATCAAGTGTCAATAACTCTGGTTATTATGCATGCAATGTTTCTCTTATTTAGTGTGGCAAGGGCTAATGAACTTCATTGCTAACTGACTGTCTCTTGTAATGAGCACGAATAGACTGGACTCCGTACAAGTTCTGCAATTACTGCCTTGTTAATAGTTAATTGAACTGTTCACTGTTTGGTTATTAGAAGTATGCGGTGTTTCACGTTCATTTGTTTACATCCACAGCATTTTTGGATCACACACTCCAACAAGTAGCTTTTTTTCAGTCTCCTCATTGTACGCTTGCCTTGCATTCTAGGTTCCTCGACCTTAACACATGTTCTGAAAGTACACATTAAAAAATATGTGTTGACATGAAATATACATTAAGAAATACAAAGAGTTCCAGGCAATGCGAAACCTGTCAGATAATCAGACGTGTCAGACAAAACATGAGGGTGTCTGACAAAATTTATCACAAACCTTATACATATTATTATTTAATGTTAGTTAGACCTTTGTTTGATATATAAAGGAATAATTACTGCAACAATCAGTGTATGCATTTTGTTATGCCAAATAAATAAATAATAATCAATTAGTTAACAGTGCATATAATGTTTTCGACATGTGGTGTATGCTTTACAAATCATTGTCTGACAGCTGACTGAGAGTTCCACGGAGTCTGGGATTCAACAAAAAAATCTAATTAAAGTTGATATACATGTTATGTATTCTTATAAACAAACAACAATTTTTTTTTCATAAAATATACAGCAATTTAATTTTCAAAATATCAAACTTACTATGTCACGCTTGGACAAGTTGAAGTTTAACAAAATGTTGTTTTCCATCATTTCTGCTGAAGTTGTACTGTAGAATAAATGCTCTTTCATAATCTGCATACCTGTGTGAAGAAGGGGATACATATATGTGTTATATATCTGTTATCAGCACATGAGCATTAAAGGGACCTGTTAACAGATTGTCAAATTGGCAATTTTCAAAATGTTTTTCATAGATCCCAAAAAGAAAAATACATTATATATAAACAAGCAAAATGACACTACTGACAAAGAAATATATTGGAAATACAGTGTCTTTTATGAAAAATCATCAATTGAAATGGATCAAATTATAGTTTTATGAAAAATCATCAAGTGAAATGGATGAAATTATAAAGCGTTTGTAACGCTTTTTGTCGGTATTTTGGAAAACACGTGTATCACTTAGATAGCGATTAGCTTGAAACATTCCTCTCAATGATCGGCAGTCAGAATAGCCGAGTGGTTACCTTGAGAGGTTTTTGATTCCGGCCGACGTGGTTCGTGTCCCGTTCATGGCAATTTTTATTTATTTATTTTCTTGATATAATATTTGTTTGTGGTCAACCCAACATCTTTAGTTTAAATAGCAGTTAAGATGTTAAGTGACATTTTTCAAAAATACGAAAATGTGTGAACAAGTCCCTTTAAAAGAAATATATTTTCATGCTATTGCAACTACTGGTATTTTGCGAGTCTACTGCAGGTAAGATTAAGTTAACATCATATATGATCATAGATCTACACGTAAATATTTTGAATTTTTGTACAGCAGGTTTACCAATTATGTATAATGTCATTATTTAAGATATAATTGAATTTTACAGAAGATCATGTTAGAATCGAAATAATTCACAGGTTAACGTTGGCTATTGCGGTAATAACCAAAAGTTTGGAGTTCTGATGTGAAGCAATTAAACCACGAGGGCAGTAGCCCGAGTGGTTTGATAACAAGCATCGAAACGACAAACTGTTAGTTATTACCGAATTAATCACCACTTACCTGTCAATTATTTGGATTCCAACACGATCTTCTGTAAAATTCTTCTGTGATTTTAAAGGTTATGAATGAGAACTATATATAGGAATCTACTATACTCCGCCCATTTTCCACAAAAGTACATTCACATGCGTTTCAGTGATGTCAATAAACCATAACAATTCAAAATGACGTCAGCTTCATTGATAAACATTGAGCGAATGACGTTATACTTGTTGATAAATACTGTGAAAATATTAAGCACTTACATTTTACGGAACCATTTTAATTACCGGAACTATTTTCAAAACAATAAGCTCCGCCCATTATTTGTTGCAGAATAACCCATGGTTGATTTTATTCTTTATTTATGGAAAATTAGCCGCGTGGCCGTGTCGTGTTAGAATTAAATATAATGGGATTAATAACACAAATGAATTTGCTGTTTATTTATTTTTTTGTAATTAAATATTTTAATATTGATTATAGCGATAAATAAGAACATGATAATTAATGCAAGGCATGTCAAAGTGAAATATAGGATGTATGTTTTGTGTGTGAGCTTGTTTAAGCTTATTCATAAATTTATACTTCAGAACTCAAATGCATGAAATTTATTGTTCCAATTTGTGAAATTATTCTAACATTCAATTTATTGCCATATGGTGTACGTTTTAATAAATAATGCAACTACAACAAAAGCAACTATATTGTTTTCCAACTGATAACCCATGCTTTATTTGCAAAAAGATTACACGTACAAAACAACACACACATTTTGAAATAGTTTTGATAGTGAAGTTACATTTTTTAAATAGTCGCGAAAATACATGACAATAGAGATATATTTACTTCAGATCTGATTTAAAGAGCAATTATGATTATTAAGTTATGAGAAACATTTTTCCAAGTGCAAAACACATATTTACTTACTTGATATTTAAGGAATGCAGGCTGCATTGTGCTCCTCGAAAAAAAGTCTGCAGTTGACAACACGATTCTTAAATCAAGATGGCGGCCGTGAATAACTGCCTCGAACTGGTCACAACAGACTGACCGATATTGGCATGTTTGCTGGGGACCCATATGGGCTTTCTTTCTGGGACCCACATGGGATAACTTGTTGGGGACCTATTTAGGCTTTTTTTGCTGGGACCCATAGAGGCTTTCTTGTTGGGCTCCCAATTGGTCTTTCTTGCTGGGACCCATGTGGGCTGTTTTGATGGGACGTATATTGGGTTGCTTGTTGGGACCCATATGGGCTTGCTTGTTGGGAACCCATATGGGGATGCTCTTTGTGACCCATATGGGCTATTTTGTTGGGGACCAATACGGGCCTTCTTGCTGGGACCTATATGGGGTTGCTTGTTTGGTACCCATATGGCCTCTCCTGCTGGGACCCATATGATATTGCTGTTGTTGACCCATATGGGCTTGCTTGTTGGGGACCCATATGGGCCGTCTTTCTGGAACCCACATTGGATTATTTGTTGGGGACCTAGATAGGCTTTTTTGCTGGGAACCCATATGGGGATGCTCTTTGTGACCCATATGGGCTAGTTTGTCGGGGACCCATATGGACCTTCTTGCTGGAACCCATATGGGCTTGCCTGTTTGGTACCCATGTGGGCTCTTTTGCTGGGATCCATATGGTTTTGCTTTTGTTGACCCATTTGGGCTTGCTTGTTGGGGAGCAATATGGGCTGTCTTGCTGGGACCCATATGAACTTACTTGTTGGGGACTTTTATGGGCTTTTTTTGTTGGGATCCATATGGAGCTTACTTGGTTGGCGCCCATTTGGGCTTTCTTGCAGGGACTTATATGGGCTTGCTTGCCTGGGACACGACTGGGTCTGATATAGGCAATACAACGCATATGGGTCCCACATTGGGCACATGTGATGTATCAGCCCAGGTATAGCCCATATCGGTCCACATGGGATGGCTTACTTTGACCCGTATGGGCATACTTTCTGGGAACCCATGTGGGTTGGCTTGCTTGGTCCAAAATGGGCCCGGTATGGGCAAGAAAATATTAAATGGGTCCCACATGGGGCCCATATGGTATATTTACCCAGGTAAAGCCCATATTGTGCCCATATGGGCTTTCTTGCTGGGTATAAGTTTTCGTGATAGGACCAATATGGGCTTACTAGTTGGAAACCCATTTGGGCTTTTTGCTGTTACCTATATGGACTTGCTTGCCTGCGACCCAAGTGGGTTTAATATGGGCAACACGATGTAAATTGGTCCCACATGGTGCCCATGTGGAAGATCAGCCCAGATATAGCCCTTATCAGGCCCACATCTGATAGCTTACCGGGACCCATATGGGCATACTTGCAAGGAACCCACGTGGGCTTGCCTGCTTGTTCCAATATGGCCCGATATAGGCTGAAAAAAATATATGGGTCCCACATGGGGCCATATGGTATATTTGCTCAGGTATTTCCCATATTGTGCCCATATAGTCCTACTTGCTGGGACCCATATCGGGCTGCTTGTTGAAAACACACGTGGGCTTTCTCGATGGGGACCCATATGGACCTGCCCTTTGTGACCAATATGGGTCTGTTTATTTGGGTTCCATAGAGGCCTTCTCGCTAGGACCCATATGGGCTTACTTGTTGAAAACCCTTACGGGCTTTCTTTCTGGGACCCATGTGGGCTTGGTATCGGAGGCCCATATGGACTTGCTTGTTTGGGACCCATATGGGCTTTCTTGCCGGGACCCATTTGGGCTTGCTTGTTGGGGACCTATATAAGCTTTCTTGATGGGACCCATATGGGCTTACTAGTTGGGAACCCATATGGGCTTTTTTGTTGGTACCTTTATGGGCTTGCTTGCCTGGGACCCAAGTGGGTCTTACCTGGGCAAGGTGATTACATTGGTCCCATATGGGGCCCATGTGGAAGATCAGCCCAGGTATAGCCCTTATCAGGCCCACATGTTATGATTTACCGGGACCCATATGGGCATACTTGCAAGAAACCCACGTGGTCCGATATGGGCGAGATATAGATAGAAAAAATAATATATGGGTCCCACATGGGGCCCATATGTTACATTTGCCCACCTATAGCCCATATTGGGCCTATATGGGCTTGCTTGCTGGGATATTCGATTGCATGATACTTTGGAAGCACCATGCCAGTTTTCTGTGTTTAGTGCCTAATGCATAGAAACACAATGTCCTGTTTGTGTTTTCAGAGAAACGTCCTTATTTCAAAGGTCCCCTTCAGTGTGCGAAGGTCATCTACAAAGAGTGGGGACTTCTGGGCTTCTACAAGGGCGGGCTAGCAATGGCGCTCCGAGAAGTCCCGTCCAGTGGTATATTCTGTCTCACCTACGAGTTTCTGAGCGCCAACATGCACGAGCACAAGGTAATGGACGACAGTGGCGTCGTCGCCAGTCTGGTTTCCGGCGGAATAGCAGGCTCGGTCACGTGGGCGTCAATCATTCCTTTTGACGTTATCAAAAGCCGATATCAGGCGGACTTTACCGGAGAATACCGAGGCTTCGTCCACTGTGCCCAGATGTTGTATCGAGAGGGCGGAATTCGAATATTTTGCACTGGATGCGCGGTCACGTGTCTACGAGCGTTTCCGGTGAACGCTGTTACGTTCACAGTCTATACACATTTACTGAAGCATTTAGAACACAACTATTAGGGCCCCAATGCTCAATCTTTGTGCAATATTGGACAGAGCGTTTATATTTTATAAATAATTATTACCATGCGACAAGTGTGTTCAAACAAAGAAAGTTGTTTTACTGTCAAGTCAATAGGTATCACCATTCTGTCCAACATAATATGCGCTGATAAAAAATGTTGGATGAAAGCTGTCATGATAACTCTCAAGTGTTTCGTGGTAAATATTTAACCTACTAGTACTTTGAACAATTGGTCATGATATTAAAAAAAAACTTATACAAGCATTTCAAAATCTCTTAAACGTAAACAGAAACATTATCTACGTTTACAATGTATGTGTACTTTTCTTAATACATGTATGTAATATTAACAATGCGTGACTATTAATATAAATGTAACTGTATTGTTTGTTAAATAAATGTAAGCCAGTGCATTGAAGGGTTCCACAATTATATATTTTTTGTTATATCAAAAAGATAACGTCAATTTACAACCTTAATTAACCAAACATATGTGTTAAACTGATATAAATACGATTTAAGTCTCTATATACAAAATCGTAGTGTTAACAGCAGAACATGGTGTAGGCATTATGCAGATCTACTTGAAACTGTCCTTAATACGATTATTTGGCACTTTCAAAATGCAAACGTTGTTAAATGCATTGTGCGTTAATCCTTGATAATTTGGTTACATGTTCAATAACTTAACCTCAAGCGAAGGGTACATAAGTTTGTTTATAAGAAAATGAATATTATAAACGCAGAATATATCATTTGCTCAGTGCTAACTTTCAGTCATGACGTATATAAGAATATATAGTAAATTGAGATGGTAGCATATTTCAAACTAAACAAGGACAACAATTTATAAACTTTAAAATATTAAAAAATATATATTAATGAATAGATAAAATATTGAATTTATTCAAACCATTCGCGCCTAAGGATTTATTTTGAGGATAATAAAGTTATGACGAGGTAAAGATTTTTTCTATATATGTACCGCTGAAGGCCCAATATTGAATATCTCGGCGCTTATTTTCCATATGGATGATATTGCATAAAGAAGGCTTTGAACTACCATGCACATGGGATCCAGTATGTCATATATGTTAACTAGTATATCCCATACATTGGAAAACAACGCAAAAATCATATCATACGTTTGCGAAACTAATGAAGTAAATGTGATGCATGTACACTGTACATGTGATTGTTCTACATAAACGCCGACCCTCAAGGCACCGTTGTGGCCCTTGGTATTGTCAACGTGACGTTGCCTGGAGCGTCATCTGACGTCACATCCGGCTTGGTTTTGCGAATCGGAACATCCAGCAGATTCTTGTTGTCAGGTACACTGAAACGTAAGATGCACGAACAATGTTAAAAACATTTACCATGATTACTGTAGATAAATTAACATTTACAATTAATAATGAAATCCAACATATTGGTATCGATCAAGTCTGACAATAAAACAATGGTCACTTTCCGATTATCGAAAACGTCATGAGTTAAAAGTAAAAAAATAATAACTGTTGATAAATTAACTTTAACTATTAAAATGAAATCAAACAAATAAATTTACAAGTATTGAACAAATTTGACAATAAAATCAATGGCCACGTTCGTATTATCACAAACGTTAATAACATATTTCAGCTAGTGTCATTCTTTTGTTGTATACATGATGCGACAAACCGAATTTAGTGACGTCGATATTTATGTTGTTATTCGTGCTATGCCCAGCAAATAACATAACATGGGATATACTTGGGCAAATATACCATATGCAGTCTTCACGCCAAACCACTAGCCCCAAGCCCAAGGCTAGTGAAAATGAATGTGGGCTAGTATAAATTCTAAACTTTACCTAGCCGGGCTAATAGGATATTTATTGCTTTACTAAGACAAATAAGAATTCGGGCCAGTGCTCCAAAACGTTATGCGTGAAGATTGCATATGGACCCCATGTGGGACGCTTTTAATATTATTCATCCCATATTATACTCTATATAGTACTGCAGTATGCTCTATTTAAGGCGTAAAAAAATATGTTTGTTTCAGGTTACATGCCCCAAAAAATTAGGGTAGGTAGGTCGGGATATTTATTTTTTTTGGTCAATGGTCAACTTCAAGATTCTTAAACTGAATAAATATTCAAAACATATCAGTAATATCCTTAAACATTGTTTATAAGTGGTTGCTATCAAAACAAAACCCTTTATTTATCCAAAATTACATTTAATTATTAAAAAAGGTAACTAAAACAAAAATATATCTGACAAACCCAATAAAATGTTAGAGGGTCGGTGCATATTTTTAGGGTAGGTCGGGTAACCTGATACGTACATATTTTTTACGCCTAAAATAAAAATTATCGTATATTCGGTCAAATGTATTTGACTTAATTACGTATATTCACGCACAGCAAAGTTTGTAACTTCTCCTCCGTGAGTCGAGACCGCTTTGCGGCAGAGTCCGGTCTGTTGCTAGCCTGAGAGGAGGGACGAGACGCCGAACCGGAAGTGGCAGACGAGACGCGACTGCCGTTTGTGTATTTAGAAAGTCGACGTTTATGGCGGGCAAACCCGTCCAAGAATTCTCTGCGAAAAGAACATAATTGTTAAACGGGGACGTCTATCGGTAAAGTCGATGTTTTCTTAATTATGCGGCATACAAGTGATAAAACCCACATTACTATATTTGGAAGGTAGTCAGGGATATATTAACATAACATGTACCTTTATATATATATATACACTACATATATTTTAGCACATATATAATTATATATATTTCATATAACTAACTATACATATCCATTGTATATGGAAAGCTATCTTGTAATGTACATACTTATTACCTACTAAAACCAACTTCCCAATAATAAATAGGCTCTAACACACAGTTAAATTTCAACGTTACGTACTCAACGTCGATTTCGCCGCTGTTGTCGACGTCAAGGACGTCAATCAGATGGGACAGCTGGTTCTCGTTGAGCGGACAGTCCATCTTCGCGAGGCACGTGACCAACTCCTCCTTGGAGAGCGTGCAACTCTTATTCGTATCGATCTGCTTAAACAAGTCGAACACCTTAAGACCGCGGTTCTCTATAAAGTGAATAAAGACGAGCACAGGGTCCTTGGCCCAGCCCTCCTGGGATTTCTTCTCCGCCACCTTGCACATGTCACGTGCGTTCATGAAGCCTCCCAGCTGGACGGTGAACTGCGGACGAGCGCACTGGACGTCTTCCAACAGCGCGTAGAATTCCCGCGGTACACATGCGTCCTGCGTGGAGTTAGGGTAGAAACGTGTCAGTTACATTTGTTGGCCAAGAATGGACACAATGAATGGGATGAAGTGCATTAATATAGTTTCACCATTATAGACGTTTTACAAGGTGTTTGTCATTTTACTCGAAATCATCAAACAACCTTACAAATGTAATATACTTCCAGCAGCATTAATAACAAGAATTAGTTTTGAGGTCATTGCGCGGCATGGTCCCAGTGACCCCAGTTTACAGAAACTACCACAAGGGCTCAGCAACGAAGACGTCAACTAGTCCGTGTGGCCACAGGGGCTCATTCGTATATGGCGTACCCTTTGGGTCAAAAGTACATATACGCCTGCTAGCTAAATATAGGTGTAACAATTTTATGACTGCAGTTATAAATTTGTAACGACAATAGCTACAAATATAACTGCAGTAATAATTTAAACCAACAGTCATAAAATATGGCAATCATCATTAAATTAAAACCGCGGTTACATTTTTCTGACCAAATGCTAAACTTAAGCTCTAAGTCTGTTTGGCGAATTAAATCACGTCTTATATAATGCCTAAATAATTAAAAAGATACATATTTTATAAATAAATGAATAAAAAAAGTGTAACTGCAGTTATAATTTTATGTCAACTGTCATATTGTTTTACTTTCGGTATAAATTGTAACTGCAGTTATATCTGTAAATGTAACTGCTGTTACAAATGTATGATTGCGGTGAGCTGCCGTGCATATATCTACTTTTGACCCATATGGTACGCCATATTCGTACAGCTGCTATGACGCATCTGTCTGAACTGATTGGCTCTACTGGTCTCTACTTACAGCTGACGTATCTGTCTGAACTGATTGGCCCTACTGGTCCCTACTTACAGCTGACGCATCTGAAATAAACTGATTGGCCCTACTGGTCCCTACTTACAGCTGCTAGTACGGCATTACTTGGCCTGACTGCTCCCACTGGCCTCAACTTAGAACTACTTGAAGTCAGTGTTTGACCTGACTGGTTTATTCTTATGGCTACTCTGTCACTGTCCGGTTTGACTTACTAGACCGTTTCCTACTTACAAATACAATGACGTTAATGTCAGGACTAACATGCCAAAATGGGCCCTATTTTAATTACAACTGCCAAGACGTCAGTGTCTGACCGAACAGGTCTGTTTCTCCACCTACGTTTTCTGACTTGGCTTACCTGACAGTCTCCTACTGACGACTACTATCCCGTCATGAAAATGTCTGGCCGAAATCACCGTCTTGCCCCAATGGGCCCTACCAAAAGCAACTATAACGTCATTGCCTGTATGAATGGCTACACTGGCCAATATTCACATCAACTATGACGACAGAGCCCGGGCTGACTGAAACCAATGGCACCTACTTCCAATTACTATAACGTCATTGTTCTGTCTGACTGGCCCCACGGGCCCCTACTTACAGCTACTATGACGTCATTCTGTTTGACTGGCCCAACGTCCTCTACTTCCACGTACTATGACGTCTTGGTTCTGTCTGGCTGGCCCAAATGTCCTCTACTTACAGCTTCTGTGGCATTATTGTTCTGTCTGACTGGATCTAAGGCCCCACGGACCCTTACTTAAAGCAACTATAACGTCATTGTATTACCTGATTGGCCCCAAGGGCCCCTACATACAGCTACCATGACGTCATTGCCCTGTCTGACTGGCAGCAACATTTTCGACTTACAGCTACTATGACGTCATTGTTCTATCTGACTAACCCCACGGGCCCCTACTTACAGCTATTTTGACGTCATTGTACTGTCTAATTGGCCCCACGTGCACCTACTTACAGCTATTATGACGTCATTGTCTTGCCCGACTGGCCAGGCGGGCTCCTACTTACAGCTACTATGACGTCATTGTCCTGTCTGATTGGCCCCACGGGCCCCTACATACAGCTTCTATGACGTCATTGTCCTGCCCGACTGGCCAGGCGGGCTGCTACCTACAGCTACTATGACGTCATTGTCCTGTCTTATTGGCTCCACGGGCCCCTACTTACAGCTACTATGACGTCATTGTCCTGCCCGACCGGCCAGGCGGGCTCCTACATATAGCTACTATGACGTCGTTGTCCTGTCTGATTGGCCCCACGGGCCCCTACTTACAGCTACTATGACGTCATTGTTCTGCCCGACTGGCCAGGCGGGCTCCTACTTACACTACTATGACGTCATTGTCCTGTCTGACTGGCCCCACGGGCTCCTACTTACAGCTACTATGACGTCATTGTCCGGTCTGAATGGCCAGGCGGGCTCCTACTTACAGCTACTATGACGTCATTGTCCTGTCTGAATGGCCAGGCGGGCTCCTACTTACAGCTATCTCCACCTGCTCCAGTACCGAGGTGTCGCTCTTCTGTATCAAGGTCAGGGCCGCCATGGGCCCCTGTATAGTGATAGGGTTGTTGGTCAGCTGCAACGAAGAGCAAATAGTTGAGTTGAATATTTGCTACGCGTATGGTAGTATATGCGAACTAAACTACATCTACCTAAGTTGAATTACTAGTTACTTTGCACAAACTAAACTTAAACGGATTCATGCTATAACATATATATGAGATGTTTTACTTTAGCGTACCTTCTAATAAATGTAGAGTTCTGGTTGTATTCCACAATGTTTCCACTGAAGTATGCTAGTATCTGATAACTTAAATAAGTTCATTTACTAGTAACAAACTTTAAAGATGTTCAAGGGTGCTTACGAACCTATATATAATAGGCAAATGGTCACATAAACCTGCTATTCCAATCACGCGTTATCGTTTTAATACTGAATGCTAAGACTAAAGTTTGTTTAAAATGATTTGTTAAAAAATATACAAAATTAATCGCTGAAACATAAACGGTTTGTATATAAGGACAATATACGCCATTCCACTGAACTTTGCATCACGATGCAACTTAACAGGAAATAGTTGTATCCACTCGGTAACGATTTTAAAAAGTGCAATATCTGAAAAATATGACCCTGCGTTGAATGTAATACTGCGTTTGAATGTAATACCACGAAGTTCAAAGTGGTATTTCCTTTAAAATCGTAATAAAATTATGTAATAAAGACATATACAATAATTAACAAATATAGTTCAAACGCTATTGATTGAGGATATAAAGTCCAAATTAATTTATACGAAGATATAAGTTAGATATTGTACAATTTGTATTAATTTAATAAATTATATAGAAAATTATAAAGTACTAAGTAGTATCGTCTTTGTTAACGCGTGTTCACATTTTTCATATACGTTTAATATATACTATATCTCAATTATGACTATGCATTATTTTGACTAGAAATATACAATTATAATACATGTTGAACTTTAACTCATTGGCTGTAATTATCCATATTATACATTTACTCTGTAGTTGTATAATGATGTTGAACAGCAATGTTCATTTCATTTGAAATGTATCTCCCTTTCCTTTGAAATACATAAAAAGTTCTCTGCCTTTCATTTGAAATACACAAAAGTTGCCTCCCTTTCATTTGAAATACAGAAAAGTTACTCACCCCTTTCCTTTGAAATACATAAAAAGCTATATGCCCTTCATTTGAAATACATAAAAAGTTATATGCCCTTCATTTGAAATACATAAAAAATTATCTGCCCTTCATTTGATATACACAGAAGTGACCTCCGTTTCATTTGAATACATAGAAGTAACCCCCCTTTTATTTGAATGCATAAAGAGACCTCTTTCATTTGAAATACATAAACATTCCCCCTATTCCATTTAAAATAACTAAAAGTGGTCTCCGTTTCATTTGAATACATTAAAGTGACCTCCGTTTCATTTGAATACATATAGGTTACCTCCGTTTCATTTGAATACATAAACGTGACCCCCGTTTCATTTGAATACATAAGTTACCTCCCTTTCATTTGAAAGACATAAATGTTACCCCCCTTTCATTTGAATGCATAAAAGTTACCTCTGTTTCATTTGAACACATTAAAGTTACCCCCGTTCAATTGAAATACATAAATGTTCTCCCCCTTTCATTTAAGATACATAAAAGTTACCTCCGTTTCATTTGAATACATTAAAGTTACCTCCGTTTCATTTGAATGCATACAAGTGACCTCCCTTTAATTTGAAATACATAAACGTTCTCCCCCTTTCATTTAAAATACGTAAACGTTACCCCCTTTCAATAAAAGAAACACATAACATCTGCCTCCTTTTTATTTAAAATACATCAACAGTTCTTACTCGTATACTCTTCAGAGACTCGTTCTTGCCTATGGACGTGAAAAGCGTGGCCACGCCCTCCAGCCCGACCCTGTTGGAGTTGAGGTTGAGGTCGGTGAGGTAGCGGTTTGTGGTGAGAGCCTTGCCCAGGCACACCGCCCCCGCGTTGTCCACGCCGTTACCAGAGAGATCAAACACACGCAGACTGTTGTTTTCCTGCAAGTAAAAACGGTGATGTCGTTGAAATTTGAGTACTGTAAAATGATTGTATTTTGCGGTATTTAACTTTTGCGCATTCTTGAAAAACGCGGTCTCAAATTCGAGCATTTTTCACTTTCATGTTTACATTTTTATTTTTTAATAATCGTGCAAAATAAAATTTACGCGGTGTCTTAAATTCGAGCTTTTTTGGACCGCGAAATGCGCCAAAGTTAGACCACAGCGAAATAAAACGATTTTACAGTATAATCGCAGTCGTGGTGTCCGCCTTGCGAGCGGGGGGAAGTGAGTTCGATCCCTAATCGGGGAACTTTCAAATGGTCTTTCTTAAAATACATCAAATACTGGTTACACCCGGGAAAGTTGGAAACGACCTTAAAAGTTTCTCAATAAGCCTATGGCGTTCGCCACAATCGAGTTAAAATTAATAGGTTTAAACTAAGAAAATAGTGAGTCCGAATTGTTATGATATGCAAACGAATTTTTGATAAAACAAGTATTATCTGAGTAACGTCATCCCGAAATAATTGTACAGTGGAACATTTAATTCCATTTCAATTATGATAAGTTAATATATAGACGGTCTCCATCGAATGATGAACTTATATACAAGTGTTATAAAATTAAAATGTAGCTGAAATACTTGCACTTTTGAAATTGTCATAGACATTGTAACTTTCAAGTAAATATTTGTATGTTTTCTCAGATACATACGTAGGTATATACATTTTGTAGTCAGATTTATGACCGTCACACTTCTTATGTCTACAAACGAACTATCTTCCAACTATTATACTATTAACGGTGTAAAACTCAACAGTTTGCTAGATAGCCATATGTAGACGTAACTGTCTGTCCCAGTGCTAGCATTAAATCACTCAGAAAGATCAAATTCTTCGCAACTGTCTTCAAAAGTAAAATCCTTCCTGATCTGGATCGAATGATTATGTTTTTGTAAGTTTTACTTATTTAATGCAACTCATTTCGATTTTCTAAATAAATGGACTTATTACATATTTTGTATCATTTACAAATAATAATAAACAAGAGGGCCCTGAGTGCCCTTGGACGCTCACCTGAGACCTTGTAACCCAATTGGAATTTGCATCCCCGAGGCGTGGCTTATTTTTATCCCAGGGGCATTATTTTAACAATCTTGAACGAACCTCTGGGCCTTGCGGTTTCAGGTAAAGAGGACCACTATGCAATGTTACGTACCAAATAAAAGAAAGCTGTGGGCCTTGCCGTTTCAGAGGAGACGATTTTTAAAGTCATTTTGCTATTTAAGTCTTTATAAACCATGTGACCCCCGGCGTGTTACCAGTTTTGACCCCAGGGGCATAATTATACAAATATGTGTACAGGACTATTATACGATGTTACGTACCAAATATGAAACCTCTAGGCCTTGCGGTTTCAGAGGAGAAGAATTTTAAAGTCATTTTGCTATTTAAGTCTATATAAACCATGTGACCCCTGGGGTGTGGTTAGTTTTGACCCATGGGGCATAATTTGAACACTCTTTGTAGAAGACCAGTATAGGATGTTACATACAAATACAAAACCTCTAGGTCTTGCGGTTTTAGTGGAGAAGATTTTTAAAGAGATTTTGTTATTTAAATTTAAATAAACAATGTGACCCCCGGGGCGTAGCCAGTTTTGACTTCAGAGGCATAATTTGAACAATCTTTGTAGAGGACCACTATATGATGTTACATACCAAATAAGAAACCTCTGGGCCTTGCGGTTTCTGAGAAGATTTTTATAGTCATTTGCTATTTAAGTCTATATAAATATTGTGCCCCTGGGGCGTGGCTACTTTTGACCCCAGGGGCATAAAATGAACAACAATTGTAGAGGACCACTATATGATGTTACACACCAAATATGAAACCTCTGGGCCTTGCGGTTTCAGAGAAGATTTTTTAAGACATTTTGCTATTTAAGTTTATGTAAACCATGTGACCACCCGGAGCGCAGCCAGTTTTGACCCCAGGGGCATAATTGGAACAATCTTTGTAGAGGACCACTATAGGATGCTACATACCAAATATTAAACCTCTGGGCCTTGTGGTTTCAGAAAAGAAGATTTTTAAAGTCATTTTGCTATATATTCTATATAAACCATGTGACCCCTGGGCGTGGCCCGTTTTGACCCCAGGGGCATAATTTGAACAAACTTTGTAAAGGACCACTAAAGGATATTACACACCAAATATGAAACCTCTGGGCCGTGCGGTTTCAGAGGAGAAGATTTTTAAAGCCATTTTGCAATATATTCTATATAAACCATGTGACCCCCGGGGCGTGGCCAGTTTTGACCCCAGGGACATAATTTGAACAATCTTTGTAGAGGACCACTATAGGATGTTACAAACCAAATATGAAACCTCTGGGCCCTGCGGTTTCAGAGAAGATGTTTAAAGTTTACACTTTTAAAAAACATTTTTAGCAGTGGTGACCTACATATGCAGCGGACCGTAACGATTTGAACAATTTTGAAAGAGGGTCACCCAATGATCATTCCTTTGAAGTCTGGTGAAAATCTGCCAAGTGGTTTTGGAGAAGATGTTGTTTGAATGAAACGTTGACGACGGACGGACGGACAGACGCACGCACGGACGGACGCACGGACAACGGGTGATCACAAAAACTCTGCGAGGAGGTTGCTGAAAGAGTTCCCGTTCTTACCGCCAGCCCCTTGGCCAGGTGGTGGATCCCTGACTTCCGGATCTGATTCCAGGCCAGGTTAAACTCCTGAAGGGTCTCGTTGTTATCTGGAATCACAGCAGATCACGTGATACTAGTGTCACCATGGAAACCGACTCTTTCACGACTTAAAAACTATCTTACATGTTAAAAACTAGTCCGCGCAGGCTAATCCAGGACAACACTTTCCAAATTATGGCATTTTCTGTTTCAAGGAATTCTCTTCTAAACACTAATTCACTCTAGGCGGGAAGTGTCGTCCCGGATTGGCCTGCGGACTGCACAGGTTAACCCGGGACGGCACTTTACGCACAAGCATTCAGTCCGAATTTCTAAACATAAATCAACTGTAGGCGGAAAGTGTCGTCCTGGATTAGCCTGTGCGGACTGCACAGGCTAATCCGAGATAACAATTTACGCACACGCAGTCAGCCCGATTTTTCCACGACACGCCTCATATATACATGTATATAATTAGTATTTAGTAAATAAATCACTTGTGTTTGTATATAAATTATCTAACATAAAAGTAACGTTATAAAACCATATCATTTCGCTTAAACAAACAGTACTCCTTAGCATTAATCGAAGCTGGCACTCTGTCGTGCACACTCGTCATCCAAATTTAGTGTGACAAATCGGTGACCTACAAACCACAGTTTGTACGCTGCCTCACCTATAGCTTTGCCCAAGATTTCAGCACCGATGTCTCCAAAGTTGTTGTGCGACAGGTCCAGCTTCTTTAGACCCGTGGATTGCTGTAATACAATGATATAGGAATAATGGAACTATATATATACATGTATATGCTTTGAAACTATGTGGTTGAAAGGATCTCGGAATTTTGGGAACTTTATGCTTTGAAACTCTGTGGCTTAAAAGAATAGAATAATTTGAAACTTTATGCTTTGCAACTTAATAGTTTGAAGGATATCAGAATTTAAAACTGTATGCTGTGCAACTCTATGGTTTGAAAAGATATTGGAATTTTGGAAATGTTTTGCCTTGAAACTCTTTGGTTTAAAAAGGATATCGGAATTTTGGAAACTTTATGCTGTGAAACTGTATAGCTTGAAAGAATATCGGAATTATGGAAACTCTATGCTTCGCAACTTAATAGTTTGAAAGGATTTCAGAATTTGAAAAAGTATGCTTTGCAACTCAATGGTTTGAAAGGATATCAGAATGTGAAACTGTATGCTGCTTTGAAACTCGTACGGACCTCTGTTGTTTAAGAATGAGGAAATTTGGAACTTAGCGAGTTTA
Organism: Congeria kusceri; assembly: GCA_027627225.1. NCBI lineage: Eukaryota > Metazoa > Mollusca > Bivalvia > Myida > Dreissenidae > Congeria > Congeria kusceri. The sequence goes on from CM051028.1 coordinate 56,968,985, forward strand.
AAAATGGAATTTGTAGACTACATGTACTTGTAGGATTTGAAAGGTCAATATAGTGTAATAAGGCTTACCCCGATTTCAAGAACAGCAGCACAACTTTAAAAGAATATCCGAAATTTGGAATTACGAAATAGTATTACGTTTATACGAAATATGTTTCTTAATTTAGAAGTCACATTACGTTTTAACGAAATAATATTACGTTTATAGGAAATATAATTACATTTTTGAGATACCCATTTCAGTTTTACGAAATAATATTAGGTTTAGTCGAACTACATTTCGTAATTACGAAATAAACTAAAAGTATTATGTTTCGAAATAAATGTGTATTATGACACTTTAGGGACACCATATAGACCTCGATCTGTGGTTTGAGAAATGTTGAATATGTGTAGTCTGTAGTTTGAAAGGATATCAAAAATTGACATTTTGTGGTTTGAAAGGATATCGAAAATTTGGAGTTGTTTAACTACAATAACCTGGCTGGATATTCATATCAACAACACTGATAAAACTATTGATCACAGACTGCTCTTTTTGTGAAAACTTTACCTTAATTATTAATTTAATAATGTGATATTGTAGTCTTATACATTGAGAAATAAATAGCAAACGCTTCAAATACAAAATTACTGAATCAATGTACACGTATAATACTTAGTATTAGTGATTGTAAGACACAAATACATGTGGCTGTGTTAGATTATAAACATACGTTGCGACAAAAATGTTGATTAACAAGAGCATTACGTTACAGCTTGTTTATTAATTAACTACTCATAGGCTACTCATTTATAAATGCACAGCCGGTGCTCAAAAACATACATAGCTATTGGCCTAGCTTACGAATGGAAAGAAGGTGATAGACATATATAAGTGACAGAGTAACGACACTAACAGCAGCATTTATAAGAAAACTACCTCGATGCTCGACGGATAATTGTCTACTTGCTTACGCACTTGGATGACTACTCAGTTATACAATTGATTTTACACAAGATATCAGACATAGACATTAGTAAACAAATATTTTAATCATTCGTTTACATGGATAAGTTTCTAGTAATGGCCATCCCATCTCGACACTTCTGGAACGTTAAAAAGCCATGATTGTTTTTGCTTAACTTGTTATACATAGTAACCAGTATATACACTGTGATATAATAGTTACCATGTTTGCGTTAAAATTGTTAACAAAACATGCAAATAGATCAGGGTATTGAGACTATTGTATTGTGTGTTGTTAGTTTCGGATACGTAAAAAATTAAAAAAAGAAGACAGACATTGCAACACACATGGAAAGAACAAAAGCTGAAAGACAAACAGACTAGTAGCAAATTCGTTACTTTATACTCTATGTTGTAATTCTACTACTACAGTAAGTTGACTTTGACATCTCATAAAAGTCCGACCCATATACGCCTTTTTCTCAGCGATGTTAGTTTGTGGCGTTGTGATCTGACACGAAAAATAAAATTGAAACGACCTTTTTCAATCAAAGGACTGAGTCTACAGAAAAAATCTCCTTCAGCAACTTTAATGCCATTTTGTTTAAAGTATGAACAACTTATTACAATATGAGAATTTTGATAAAAACAAATAAACACACATACTTCAAAAAAATAAAAGAGGTGGTATCGAACCGTCACGAGCCATATAAGAACAAATGACGATTGACAACGCTCTAATCAACTGCACTATAAAATATGTGTGTATATTATATGGTTATATAAGGTTTTCCACAATCAGACCACAAATAGTGGACAAGAATGGCCAAACATACACGACCTAAATTACACAATAACTGTTTTTCTCGGAATGCATAAACTCTTTTTCCATTATATGTACATTATTTTAAAGGGACTATGTCATCGAAAAGGGCCTCAAGGGGGCAATCTCTTAAAATATTCTGAAATTCAGATGTTAATACTGACATATAATAATGGTTACAACATGGTATATGTAATGAAAATGGAGTGCACGCATTCTGAGATAAAAATCCATTTATATTATGGGTCTTGTTTGTTTGGCCCTTTTTATGTTTACATTTTTACGTTATAATTATGACTATTTTCTATAACCATAGTTTACACTCTACTTCTTACCAAGCATGCGGTTGGTTAAAGCGCTGTCTACTCTCATGTCTTCGTATGACTCTTATGTCGTGAGTTCAATCCCTTCTTGGGGTTTTAATCTTTCAGACTTTTTTATGCTCATTTGTTTTTATCAGATATCTTATTGTGTATTATAGTTTGTGTTATTTATTTCATGCATATGTCTTTATAAAGCGCATTTCTATCACATAATATAATTTATAGTGCAATAGGAATCCAATTTTTCGACGACATAGGCCATTTATTAATGTTTACTATATGCCAATATAACGAATTTAAATTTCACGTTGTTTTACTGCATTTGCCCCCCTTAGGGCCCTTTTCGTAGATTCAGTCCCTTTAAAAATAGTCTGAAGTCTGGGCCCGTATTCACCAAACCATTCTTGTACTTAAGAATAAAGAATACATGTGAGACGTGTCGTGGGAAATCCGGGCTTAATGCATGTGCGTAAAGTGTCGTCCCGGATCAGCCTGTGCAGTCCGCTCAGGCTAATCCGGGACGGCACTTTCCGCCGTTATGGTATTTTCTGATTCAAGGAAGTATCCTCTAAACATAAATTCACTGTAGACGGAACGTGTCGTCCTGGATTAGTCCGAGCGGACTGCACAGGCTGATCCGGGACGACACTTTACGAATATGCATTTAGCACGGTTTTCCCACGATACGCCTCACATGTATTATTGAAATTGTTTTATTCTAAGAACAATGTTAAAGATGAATCTTACATGGTGTTCAACTACTATGGAAGACATATCCTGCCAAAAATGCATCATGCTTTATGACATCTCAACTTGCACATTACAACTTCCTTTGTGGTATCCTACAACTCTCTACAGTACATGGTAAAAATAACTTAGTTCCATGTCGTTGTTTCTTCCTTTTAGCCTGCAACTGTCAGATTTTGTTTTCCCAAATTCCATTGTCATGCGTATCTATAATATTAAATCAAAGTTGTATTTTCCATGTAACTTGTCTGCTGTATCTTGTGATTTATCGATAAATGCTGTGTCAAATGTTTCTTTCAAATATCTGATATTTTATAAAATATTGATCATAAATTATGTCATCAAGACTTCATGACTTTAGAAGCAAAATATGTATATTTGATGAATTTGTACCAGTCATTGACGAATTAATACGGAAACACAGATAGAGTGAAAAACTTTAATTGTAAAATTATATACTGGACCGTCCTGCTAAAAATATTTTATAGATGGCGCGATTTCCGTAATACCGGTACTCGGAATCTTCGTAACGAAAATTTATTAAATCGGTGTGTATAATTACCGAAATGCCCGTAGTTACCGAAATCCCTTTTTATTTTCGTTAAATTTAAGTATCATTTACTATTGAATGTATTTTGAAAACAATAAAAGTCACTTAAAAGTGAAAATTATGCATATCTTGTATTTATTGAACTGTAATATTTATTATATATAAAGGGATTTCGGTAATAACGATCGAGTGTATGTTTGTTCTCTCCCGTGTTTTCAGTTGCAGTAATCCCTTTCTTCTTTTGGTTTAAAGTCATATAAACTGCATTTTAAAAGCATAAAACAATTTCAGATGCAAATGTTTATGTGATAATTCATATATACGTGCATAACTTTTATCTGGTCAATATGATATGGTGCATTAAATTATTAAAGGGATATCGGTAGTTACAAGCGGATCAGACATTAAAATTCTGTAAATTATATTAGCCTTTAAACATACACGGTTTTTCGATCAGTCGTAACAGTAATAACTGCAGTTGCGATTAAATAAAAGTACATATACTTCATGGTGCTAATCTCTATATATAAATTACTAAATATGCATAGCTTTGATTACTTTAACGGTTAAACATGTTTTGTACGTCAATAAACATGGATTTCGGTAATTAAGAGGGGAATTATCTGGATTGCTTTCTCCCGTTTTCAGCGTCCAGACACCGAACTCCCTTATTCTTTTGTTTAAAGTAATATTCAATGCATTTTACCGAAATCCCGTACACATCACACCATTCTGCACACGATGATGGTAAACATAACTTATTTTCAAAATATATGATTAAATAATGATTTAGTAATACTTCTATCAGGGCATAAGCATTGAAATACGTAAAATAAGGGTAAATATTTACACAATATACTAGGCGTAAAAAAAAGTTTGTTTCAGGTTACATGCCCAAAATAATTAGGGTAGGTAGGTCGGGATTTTTTTTTTTTTTTTTTTTTTTGGTCAATGGTCAACTTGAAGATTCTAAAACTGAATAAATATTCAAAACATATCAGTAATGTCCTTAAACATTGTTTATAAGTGGATACTATCAAAACAAAACACATTTATCCAAAACACATTTATTTATTGAAAAAGGTAAATAAAACAAAAATCAATCTGACAAACCCAATAAAATGTTATTGGGTCGGGGCAATTTTTTTTAAGAGTAGGTCGGGTTACCTGAAACAAACAGATTTTTTTTACGCCTTAGTAGTATTAACTATGCAAAACTCAGCACATTAATTACCGAATTTCCCGTAAATAAGGATGATGCGACAGTTTTACATGCTTAGCTTGAAAAAAACAAAATCAAATAATCATTTCATTTAGACCCCACAACATTATTTAAACAAATTAGCCATACCAATTATGTAAACAGACAAGATATGTTATGGGGATTTCTGTGTATTTCGGTAATTACGGTGACCGGTATTTCTACACACCCGCTATTATACATCTTAGGGAACGCACCGTGTATTGATTTCTGCACGAAGAACGTGCGCCACCTATAAAATATTTTTGGCAGGGCGGTCCTTGCTGAAATTTTCCAACGTACATTTCAAATTCTATCTCTCTTCCCGTTCTTCTTTTTGACTGATTGATATAAATCTTAAAATATAAGTATGTTCTTCTAAAATCTTGAAAAGTTAACAATACACGCCAAATATTTCATATAAAAATAGGTTTTGAAAAGATGGACGTTTGTCTCAGTTTACAGATGCGATTCTGGCTATGTAAATATAGTCGGAGTAAGCAAGCAATTTACAAGATGACAGTATGTAGTAAACACTTAAGTAGTTTCAATGTACCATAAGGCACTTTGAAAAAAGAACGAGTAGCTACTTTCTAGAAGGAAGCAACTGGAACAAAGAATTATGTTGTTGTTTTTACAATGTAGAGAGTTGAAAGTTATCACAAGGGAAGATGCAATTTTGAAGTATAGGGATGCCATCAAGCATGATGTATTTTTGGCATGATATGTCCTCCATAAAATACGCCAACTTTAGCAACCTTTATTCTGAATGATTTATTACTGCTATTAGCGACATTGGTATCCGGCGCATGTGCAAACGCGAAAGTATGTCTTCTTCAGCCTAAGTCTGCTCTTTATTCTTCAGCCTAAGTCTGTTCTTTATTCTTCAGCCTAAGTATGTTCTTTATTCTTCAGCCTAAGTCTGTTCTTTATTCTTCAGCCTAAGTCTGTTCTTTATTCTTCAGCCTAGGTCTGTTCTTTATTCTTCAGCCCAAGTCTGTTCTTTATTCTTCAGCCTAAGTCTGCTCTTTATTCTTTTGCCTAAGTCTGTTCTTTCTTCTTCAGCCTAAGTATGTTCTTTATTCTTGAGCCTAAATATGTTCTTTATTCTTCAGCCTAAGTCTGTTCTTTATTCTTCAGCCTAAGTCTGTTCTTTATTCTTCAGCCTAAGTCTGTTCTTTATTCTGAAGTCTAAGTCTGTTCTTTATTCTTCAGTCTAAGTCTGTCCTTTATTCTTCAGCCTAAGTCTGTTCTTTATTCTGAAGTCTAAGAATTGGTTGATGAATACGGGCCCAGATTATCGAATTTTATCTCGTTTTCTTTTGGTAATTACAAATTGAAGATTGTTCTACCAACATATATCTTCATCTGACCATATTTTATTTCTTCGTTCGGCTATTGAAATGAGTATATATGTGTATACAAGCGTTTTAAGTCGGACATTTGACATGAGATCTTGCAATGTTATTTTGTTACATGGTATTCTACAGGTTACTTACACCTTGTTTGAAGATTGGCTGTCGGTAATTCAAAATCAAATGACACAATGTAAGACGTAACACTCTGTGAACATTATAATGTCTATATTTTTTTATTATCGCGAAAAAAGTAAAACGGTATCAACTATCTATGAGTTTCTCTACAGCTGTGTAATTAGAAAGGGCAAGTGATGGCTTTTGCCAGTATTGATGTTAATTATGGAATGTTATTTAAATGAACATTCATTCAATGATAATGAAATGAGAGAAAGGCATAAAATTATGACAGATATCTTAATAACTTGTATCTAAATGTCCAACTTCATTTCTGTCCCTCGCACCTTTTAGTGAGCACCATGACCTGTTTTATTACCCTGGATTACACCGTATACCAGAAATAAGAACATGACAGAATTGTCTACATTTACCAGTGCATAAAACAGTACACCCACGTTCGAAATTAATAAATAGAGACCTACCCCGATAGCAAGAACAGCAGCAAAGTGTTCGGCGTCCTTGTCTTTGAATTGGTTACCTTAAAACCGTAGAATATTCAATTAAACACACACATATAAGTAGTACACAGCTGGTAAAATAAGACTAAACAACCTGATATTGGCTCTTTGTAATTTAATGTCGTCATTGATTTAATGCTTTCTGGAAATAGAAAAATATCAGAGAAATAAAATTGGTAATTCCCAGTTTTAAAACAGTAACAATTACCACTTTGATAATGGAACTTTTCATTTGGAAGTCGGAAAATACCAAAATACACATATTTAGTATAAAATAATAAGACAATGTGTTGGTTTTGGTAGAATATCGATTTTGATTCACTCGTGATCATAGAACAAACACCGGGTATATATATATAGAAAATATATAATTTTATATGATTACTCATGAATTAAAATCGATTTTCAACCGAAACCAACAAATATCCTCTATTTATTACTTTTGAAATGAAATTAACTCCTAAAATACGACCTGTATATTTCTATCCTGCTAAACAAAAAGGCGATGTACAAACCTTACAAATACATACATAGAAAATAGATACAAACGAAAAATACCAACATACACAATAAAATTTAAAAAAAAATCAAATTAAAAAAGTGTATATACACAGTTGCTGTACTATAAATCACTTCCAACATGATAACAGTGTTTCAGTTTAACAAAATTTCGGTCGAAACCTGTTCAAATAAAGGTCTATGAAACGCTGGAAGTACCTGATAATTTCAAAGTAATAATGTTGTCGTTTTCTTTGAACACGCCGGCTATTGCCTCAGCAGCGTATGTTCCAAGGTCATTTTCGGAGAGGTCCTGCAATAATCAATACTGAGAAATATAAGACGCCGCTTTTCTGTATAAATATATATTAAACATAACCCATAATGGAATTTCTTCATAGGCGGATGTAGAGGAGGCGGAAGCGGCGTACGCCCCCCTCTAAAACTGTCCAACTGTCGATTTTTAAAACTCACAATATATTAAAACATATATATTTCGTTGTCGTTTATCTGTTTTTCAATCAGTTTATTGTCATAATAAAGCCCATTCTTCGTGTTTTTTTCGTTTAGTCGATATCGCACCTTTAGGATATATATCCCAACGTGTTGATAGAGGGACCAAAAGCCGTTTGTTGAATATTGTCGCACCTTCTAACTCAAAATCCTATAACCGCACCAGTTCTCTGAGGGAGTTTTATACAAAAAAATAAGAAAACGAAAGTCAAAATGTTAATAAATTATTCTAGATCTGGAAGAATGTTCTTGACGGCGGCAGTGGTTACTGCAAACCGTTAAGGGGAAGTAACCGGTGCGAGGAGTATGTCGGAGCCTCTTGCACAATTTCAACTTAAATGACTGATGTTACCCGATTTAAGAGAACACGAATATACAGATATGCATATCAAATTATCACCCAGTGTATCTTACCACGTAGGTCAAGTACTCGTTTTCCTTCAGCATCTCACAGACGTGCCGGATGCCGTCGGTGCCAATAAAGTTGCCGGCGAGCAGAAGTCGACTGGAGACCCTGTCCATCTGAAAAAGCGTGATTTAACAGCTTATTGGTTAATTATTGGTTATTGGAAAAACAACAAATATTTTAAGGAAAATCATTACCAGACGATTACGACTACTTTTTAGTCGAAAGTCAACACTTATTTTCATCAATACACGTTTTTTTCGATCAGCATGCTTGTATAGAGGTCAAATTACACCAAAACGGAAGTCTAATCCTCAGGGTTACATGCTGTCACTTAGATAATAAACACATATGGTTCAGTGTATAATGCATATGATTTTTAAAAATACAGTTTAAATGATATGTTTTGGTATCAATTTAAAGGTATATATGTAAGAAATAAGAAAAAATACAGTTTTAGGCACTACTTTATAAAAATTGGTTCCCAGCTTCATAACGTTTGGCCCATGTATTCATGCCAAAATGGCAGCCTCCATGCCCGTCAAAACCGGTGTGTTTATTCTAAGGTAAATATTTTGAGTTACAACGCATAGAATTTGTTGACATGCTGTTTTTTCAAAAGGTTATGGCCTTATCTTTACAACGATGTATGGTGATATATTAGAGAGTAGCTTGGTCATGGTGAAAATTGAGATCAAACATTGTATATTTTATATGTAACAATGAAGGAATTTATTTGCGCGTGCGTAACCTAGAGATACAATACGAGTTAGAACACGAGTTGTAGCTAATATTAAGCAAAATCATTGCACAAGAACCAAAACTAACCAAAATGATTCTGACCAAATGACCTAGCACACGTGAACTGTTATGAAGTGATATGCGATTAAGCATTAAAAACATAGGGTTACCACTGATTTTAAAAAAAGAGTTTAGAACAAATATTTTTCTTTGACTAATATGGAATTAGCATTTACTTATGCAGTGTATCCAGAAAAATGAAGTAAATGCGCTCTTTTCAAATTGCTTTAAATATTTATGCAAATATGTATTATATGAAGATGTATTTGATGTTAGTTGTTCATATAATACATATTTGCATAATAATATTGACAACTTGTTAATATATGTCAACAGATTCGACGAGAATAAATATCATCCAAGGTTAGAACTTAAAACACATACAGACCCATTAAACAGAGAATTGTAATAATCTGTTAATTTTGCTCAACTTCGATCTATTTTCAGTTTGATCGTAGTGCTACATGAAAGTACATTACAATACAATTACTTTTAAATCGCTGAGTCTAAAGATATTTATAACTGTTGACCTAACCAAATGTGCGATCTTCGTCACGAGTGCATGCCTTAGGTAATCAAGATGATTGTTTTTATTTTATTTCATACAGTCATATATAAGTACTTTACATCTCAGGGCTAGGCACCTGTTTACGAAACGTGCCATTCTTAAACATAGGTTTAAAACAAACTTGGTTTACCGGTAAATTCAAATAATTGGCCGATAAAAATGTGTGTATATACGAGTTTCGATTTATATTGGGTAATATTTCTAATATTTGATACAACGACGTTTAATCGTCTGATATACGCTTTCAATAAAGGTTTGTGAGTTCCATACTCATGGCCCTCTGACCAAGACCCTAATATGACCTACAACTAATACCATGGCCACTGCTTTTAGACTGAACACTTGTTTCATGCGAGCTTTGATTTCCATTGACTGATATTCAAAATTGAGACATATTTTACATTTAATCGTATACTAGAAAGCTTGAACAATAATGAGCTCCCACGGGACACTATCAAGACCCCTTGTGACTTACGACTAATCCCGTGGCCACTGCCCGGGTGCCTAGGGGCCCGAGCCCCTGGTAGTTGAGGTTGAGGGTGTCCGTGTCTATGCCCTTCATGAAGCAGTTCGCGGGTACGATCCCCAGCTGCCGGCACGCCGCCAAGTAGACCTGCCGCGCCTGGTCGTCTGCAATGTACTTCCGGCGCGGTGCCTTCCCTGGAAAACGTGACAAAAGTGTCATGGTGTGTTAGGTTTGAGGTTTCTCTGTTAACAGTAATAACCTAGGGAAGAATTGAGGATCAAAAAATGTACATGGTACTACTAAAATGGGGCAGGGTGGAAAACCCGACCAGTTTGTTGACATTTTCCATTTATTTCCTAAATCCAGGGTCTAATGCTTCTGATTAAGATTTTTATGCATAGTCTCTTCATTTGTCATTGAATATTATCAAAAATATGTCGAATTTCAAAAGATATTCAACATTTCTGTGTCGACCAGCCCAGAGCGCCAACAGAGGGGAACCGATATGGAGAACGGTACAGCACCCTGCTTTTCTCTCTGGATCTTACCCTACCATATTACGGAAGAAACTTGTTACGAGGCGTCGTTTGTCTAGAAGAAACTTTAATGACATTCTATGTCTGTGATTCGTCAAAATTAACAATTCATTACTCGAGAAATTGAAGAGACTTGAATTGGAAGACAAAGAAATTGATGGAATAAAACCTAAACTGTGATAGGTACTTTGTGTGGAATTTGAGAAAACAATATGTTGTGGTGTCAAAAATTTATCCAATACGTGTCTAAATGATAGCACATGATCCAAACGCTAGAAGTAACTTCTGAAAGAAATGATTAAATAAGTGAAATATTATGTTCTTCTTGTTGCCAACATGTCGCAAAAATATCTCGACGTGGATGAGATTCGAACTCACGCGGGGATACCCCAACGGATTAGCAGTCAATCACCTTAACCACTCCTCGGCCACCTCGTCGTTACTATTAATGAAATGTTGAAGACATTATTCTCATGGAAATTAGATCAGAAAAATGTACCAAAACAAATCGACGTGGATAAGATTCGAACTCACGCGAAGAAACCCCAATGAATAAGCCGTCCATAGCCTTTACCACTCGGCCACCTCGTCCCTGTACTTCTAACAATATGAACACAAAAGGCAAAACAAACGAGAAACTGGGTATATTTGAACCCAGTCAGGTGTTCCAATAAAAAAAAGAAAACAAACGTTTCTGCAGGAATAACAAATGGATTATTAACCAATACATAGACAGAACATGCAATGACTAGTGCTCCTCCGATATTTATCACTTTGCTTATTAAATGTGCATATACAATACAAAGTGTGTGTGTTGTTTTTGCAAATTGCATTTAACAGTCAAAACGGATATTTATATTTATTTGGTGCTGTTAAAAGAATATATTACAACAAACGTATATGTTTTGAACGTTACATTGTGAAGCAAGAGCATTGAGTTATTTTTATCATGATTCGAAAAGCAGATATTTGTCTTATTTTTATCAGGAATCGAAAAGCAGATATTTGTCTTAGTCAATTAGGTGTATATAATATTTTAAAAACCGACTTTTCCATTTTTTTACAGATTGGCCAATTAACAATTTTGTTAGGTGTGTGTGGATGTGTGTGGACGTGTATTTATATCAGAGCATATCAGAGCATAAATTATTGGATTTAAGTGTGAAAAAGCACAAATAGAGTGAAAACGTTTGGATTAGCCGGAGTACGAAATCACTAGTAACATTTTAAAGTCGGTACTTTATTAGTAAATTTACTAAACGTAACCATAATGTAGATGGTTTTAAATTTCTTGAATCTACAAAGGTAGTTGCATATAGGCTATTTTGTTAGTTTGTCGACACACGAGGAAAACATGCCTAGCCTATGAATACAGCAGAAAGCAAAATGAAGGTATAATTATCAAAAAAGTATAGCGATCACAACAATGCGATGTCCGATGCATCCAAAAGAAAACACAGCAGCTCCAGTAGCAGTGAGCTAGATACAAGCTTAACATCTAATAACAGCACTAAAATAAAGCAGAAACAGAAGAAGGGCAAACAAAATTCAAATCAAGACACTATTAGTGAAATAATTGAAATTGACCAGGCACAAGTTGAAGAAATGGCAGATATAAGGCAAGCACTTGTGGACATGAATACAAAGCTAGAAAATCTGTTCTCTGGCAAAGATACAAGCTTTAGACAAATGATTGTGGATATAATAAATCAGATTAAAAATGAGTTCTTGAAATCAATGGAAAACAGAATTGAAGTCCTTGAAGGAAAATTGTTTGATAAGGGAAAGGAAAATGACAAGCTCAAAGAAAAAGTCACACTGTTGGAAAAGCAAATTGAAAACAACCATGAACAAGACAAACAAAATGCCATTAACCTTCAAGAATATGTTGATAGTCACTCTGGGCAACTCAATGCCGTAGAACAATATAGTCGACGAAATAATGTCCGCATATTCGGTATACCAGAAGAGTCAAAATCAACACAAATTGGTCAAACATTAATATTAAATGAATCATCTGAAACTACAACACAGAAAGTAGTTGCACAATTAAACCAGAAAATAGAAGGACTAAATCTACAAGTCGGCGACATTGATATCTCGCACAGACTGGGCAAGGTCAAGGATGGGTTTACAAGGCCGATTATTGTCAAATTTGTGGCGAGACAGAAACGGAATATTGTAATGGCCAATAGAAAGCAGTTTAAAGGGTCAAACATTTACATTAATGAGGATCTAACAAACATAAATCAAAAGGTACTGATGACAATAAAAAGGACATTGCCTGAAAATGAAGCTGTTTGGTCGTGGGACGGAAAAATACTTTACAAATCAACCAAGGGTGTAGTCCGTACAATCGCCTATGAAGAATACAAGCATTGGATGGGAGCAGACTGGCCGAAGCTGATTAACAGGTTTTTTAGTATAAAATAGATCACCTTTTATTTTATTGAATACTATCCCAAGAACGCTCACGTAAAAACACGGTTCCTCGTGTTTTTAAACCTCTATCGATACAGTGCTTTTCTTTACCCCTGTGTGTATGATTTTTGTACTGCATTCGAAACTATGTTGATTTTGCAAATCAAGACATTTTGATCAACATAAATGAGTTGATATAATCACGTACATTCATTAACACGGTTTCAGTTATGAAACTATAACGCACAAAATAGACAAATATAATTAATAAACGTGATTTACAAAAATGTTGCTTATTAAACAGTATGTATAATTTTTAAAAACATATATATAAATAATAATGTAATAAGCGATTTTTATATTACTTAAATCTGATCAAGAAATCCTTTTAGCAATACAAATACACACTTCAACAATTTAACAGGCATAAAGCTTTATAACATATTATACATGTATTAATATATAGCAGTTTCACAGACTATTGCTTTTAAAACTTGTACTCTATAATATGTTTTATGTTGTGTTTTGTTCATTTAAATGTTAGTTTTTGTTCTGCGCATACTTAAAAACTCTATTTAAGATTTAAAACATGCCTGTAACTCGTATAGCAGTTTTTCACAGACTATTGATTTTAAACTTGTATTCTATAATATGTCTTATGTTGTATTTTGTTCATTTAAATGCTAGCTTTTATTATGCGCATACTTAAAAAATCCTTTCAACATTTAAAACATGCCTGTAACTGTACAGCAGTTTCACAGACTATTGCCTTTAAACTTGTACTCTGTAATATGTCTTATGTTGTATTTTGTTCATTAACATGTTAATTTTTGTCCTATGCATACTAGAGTAACTAAAAAAACTTTAAACTTGTACTCTGTAATATGTCTTATGTTGTATTTTGTTCATTAACATGTTAATTTTTGTCCTATGCATACTAGAGTAACTAAAAAAACTCCATTTAACACTAAAACGTTATTTATCCATCTACATAATGTAGATAATTAAAAATCCTTCTTCGTGAATAAAAAAAAAAAATGTAGTGACTAAAATGTAAAAAAAGAAGGAGGATAAATTAATGGTAGTTAAAATACAACATATTCTTAGATGTATCATCTGCGTTTTTTGTCAAATTTCGTTTTTTCGACACTTAACTGACAAAAACTCATACAATATTGATATCTATATTGTAAGTCGCATAAAGTAATAAATAAAACACCTCATCATAAAACCTACCTTTTTAAGATTCCTTAATAGCATACAGAACACATGACTAACACAGATAACCATACTATTCAAATATCAGTTGACATAAAAACATATTCAAACTTAATTCAAAATATATGTAATATATGTAATAACATGGGCTATCCAACACATAAATGGAAACCATAATATTAACGTTGAACGTGAGAGGTTTAGGAAACAAAGATAAAAGAATGCAAGTGTTTGAATGGCTAAAAGGTCTAAATTACTCGATATTCATGTTACAAGAAACACATTTAACGAGATCTAATTTTGAACAATGGAAACATGACTGGCCTGGTCGATTTGTTTATAGTGGATGTAAGTCAAATAGCGAAGGTGTAGGGATATTTTTACATCCAAATAGTGACCTGGAACTATCGAACTTCACTGAAATTATTATTGGAAGGTTAATAGCAGTAGACATTAAAATTCAAGATATTAACATCACACTTATTAACATTTACGGATCAAATACAGATGACACATATATTGTCCAAAAACTAAATAACTATTTATTGTCAAACGATGATAAAAAATTTATTATAGGCGGCGATTTTAATACCACCTTAACAGGATTTGACAAGAAAAACGGTAATTTTAATACTCATACTAAATGCAGAAAACTTCTAACTGAATTAATGGCCACCAATGAACTAAGTGACATCTGGAGAATTAAACATCAGACAAAAACCAATTCACATGGCATTCAAACTGTAAATTACATATATTCTGTAGGCTTGACTTTTTTTTAATATCGAATAGCTTATGTAATCTTATATCAAAATGTAACATTAAACCTGGATATAAAACGGATCACTCTCTTGTACAGTTAAATATAGATAATTTACTTTTAGGAAAAGGAAGAGGATACTTCAAAATTAATAATTCCATTTTACTAGATGTTGAATACCAAAAAAAAATCAAACAAAGTATCAATGACATAACAAATTTAAATAAAGAATGTAATCCAAACACAATGTGGGAACTAATTAAGAGTACAATTCGGAATGAAACGATAAAATACTGTTCAATGCAAAATAAAAAATCGAAAAAGGAAGAAGAAATCTTAATTGCAGAAATCAAAACACTAGAACAAAATTTAATAAACTGTAACTCTGCAGACTTGACGGAAAATATAACACACAAAATAAAAAATTTACAACAAGAACTGGAACAAATATATGACAAGAAGATTAATGGATATATTTTAAGATCAAAAGCTATTCAGGTCGAAGGAAATGAAAAGAATTCAACATATTTTGCCAACCTAGAAAAACGGAAAGCTGAAAAAAAAACTATTCATAAGCTGATTGTAGATAACACTGTATTAAAAGATAAAGACAGAATATTAGAAGCAGAAGCAAATTATTACGAATCCCTATAAAAAAAAAATCATATTGAAGAATACGTTTCGGATTTTTTTAAAGTACCTATAAATAAACTAAGTGAAGAAAACAAATCGAAATGTGAAGGAAAACTTACTGATTATGAATGTGGATGTGCATTATTAGAAATGGCGAATAGTAAAAGCCCAGGCTCTGACGGACTTACTGTTGAATTTTATAAAATATTTTGGCCAACATTAAAAGAATACTATATAAAATCAATAAATTATTCTTTTGACAATGGTGAATTAACTGCTCTACAAAAACAGGGTATCATTACACTTATTCCAAAGTCTGATAAAAACTTGGATTACATTTCAAATTGGCGACCAATTAGTTTATTAAATATCGATTACAAAATTGCAACTAAGTCTATAGCTAACCGTTTGAAAAAAGTATTGAATCAAATAATTAGTTATGACCAAACAGGTTTCATGAAAGACAGATATATAGGTGAAAATGTTAGATTAATATTCGATGTAATTGAATATCTTGAAACTAATAATAAACCTGGACTTTTATTCTTTGCAGACTTCGAAAAGGCATTTGATAGCTTAAATCATTCATTTATTATAAATTGTCTTAAACACTTCAATTTTGGACCACAGCTAATTAAGTGGATAAAAGTATTTTACAATGATATAAATAGTATCATTATAAACAATGGCAATCTTTCTAGAAGTTTTAAAGTAGAAAAAGGTGTTCGGCAAGGCTGTCCACTATCGTCCTCCTTATTTATTTTATGTTTAGAAATACTATCAAATTATATAAATGCAAATACAATTATTAAAGGAATAAAAATCAATGAACAAGAAATTAAGCAAACCCTTTTTGCAGACGATGCAACTTTTTTCAATGATGGCTCAGCAAAATCCTTTGAAACACTAGTGGAAAATCTTCAAAACTTTAGAAAAATATCAGGACTAAACCTCAACTCATCAAAATCTACAGTAATGAGAATTGGATCTTTGAAAAACTCAAAATTTGAATATTGTACAGAAAATAAATTTATTTGGACATCTGATGGGGCTAAAACGTTAGGAAGGAATTTTTACAATCAACACAAACTTAACATTGAAAAAAACTTAATGCCAAAAATTAAGGAATTTGAAGCCTGCTTAAAACAATGGCAACATCGAAAACTCACTTTAATGGGAAAGGTTACTGTTATAAAAACATTTGCATTACCAAAGTTAATATATCCATTTTCAGTTCTTCCAAATCCAACAAAGCAAGTAATAGATGGATTAACAACAACGATGTTCAAATTTATTTGGGATGAAAAACCCGACAGAATTAAAAGAAAACGATTATTTCAACCTTATGAAAATGGAGGCCTAAAGCTTACAGACATTACTTATTTTTTTAACGCCATTAAAGCGGGCTGGGTTAAACGATTCCTAGATAAAAACAATCATGGCAAATGGAAACTCCTGCTACAAGAAAAACTTAAAAATGTTGGTACCAATATTATATTTGAAAGTAACTTAGATGAAACTATAATACAAAACGTAAGTAAAGAAAATTTATTTTTGAAAGATATGCTTACCGCATGGCAAAATATCAAGAACCAACATAATAGTTCACAAAGAAGTATTCCTATATGTAAACATGTCATATGGAACAACAAAGATATCAAAATCAATAACAAATCCATCTTTCTGGTAAACTGGTATAACAATGGTATAAAAACAATCGGACATTTATACAATTATCAAAGAAATACATATTATACGTTTAGTGAAATGCAGGACTTATATAACATAAACCCAAATGAATTTTTAAATCATTATTCACTATTATCCGCGATTCCAAACGAATATAAAATAACACTGCATACACAAGGGATTAACACATTTACAACGTCAGAAAAAACTTTTGTTAATGTGATAGAGAATACCAAACAAGTAAACAAAACACTTTATAATATACAACAACAATCACAAAATACAAAAGATAACAGTACTGAAATGAAATGGAAAAAACAATTGAATCTAAAAGAAAATACCGACTGGTGAATAATATATACAATTCCATTTAAGTCAACAATTGATACATATATGCGTAATTTTCAATATTAGTTCTTATATAGAATAGTACCAACAAATAAATTTTTAACAAAATGCGGATTGAAAGTGTGTAGTTTGTGTGAGTTTTGCCAATTAAATATTGAAACAATTGACCACCTATTTTGGGAATGCACTTACATTCAAGAATTATGGACAAAACTGCAATACTTCTTGAAAGACATGAATATTAAAATAAAATTAAACAAAGAAATTGCCTTTCTTGGCATTATCGACAAAAAAGTATACAGCGATGTTTTGAATTTTATACTAATTTTAATGAAAATATTTATATTTAACATGAAAAAAAAAAAATGCATCCCAAACTTCAACATTTTTCTTAATTATCTTAAGATAAAAATACAGACAGAAGCAGAAATTGCCCTAATTAAAAACAAATATGCAAAACATAATCAAAAATGGATCCACTTCATACCATATTTTTCAACCAATACTACTTAGGCTCTTCTCATTGAATACATATTATGTTAAATAAAGTGCC
Source organism: Congeria kusceri (assembly GCA_027627225.1). NCBI lineage: Eukaryota > Metazoa > Mollusca > Bivalvia > Myida > Dreissenidae > Congeria > Congeria kusceri. The sequence goes on from CM051028.1 coordinate 56,987,019, forward strand.
CATGCTCTGAACAATAGAAACTTTTTTATGGTTAAAACGTCAACAAAAACGTAGAACTTAGAAATCTCTTATATGCATTTAAAATGTTTAAAAATGTTATGTTAGTTTTCATGAACCTTTAATACACACTGTGTATTGTGTGTATGTGTACGTGCGTGCGTGTGTGTGTGTGTTTTTTTGTGTGTGTGTCTCTCTGTCTGTCTGTCCGCGAGTGTGTATGCATATCTTTTTTTGTATAAAATGAATTAATTCTGACAATATATGTTGTATGTGTGTAAATTACTATGTATAAAATGAATTAATTCTGACAATATATGTTGTATGTGTGTCAACTATTATGTATGATTGAATTATAATGTAATTTATATACTTATGCACCGCTCAAAAATTCTGAATGAATGTGTCATATATGTTATATTACCCATGTTTTATGTATACAAATATAACTGGTATCAATGTAAATGTCAAACATGGTAAAATAAATGAGAAAAAAAAAAATTAACAATTTTCAAAAGTGTTGTCGTAGATCCCCAAAATAAAAATACAATTTATATGAACAAGCAAAATAACATTTCTTGAAATTGATAAAATTATATTTGCGTTTGTAACACATTTCAGCGGTATTTTGGAAAACACACGGATCACCTACATAGCATTAAAAGTACACCACAAGTTGGTACTTCAGAATGGCCGAGTGGTTAGACCGCATGATTTATAATCGCGGAGGTCGTAGGTTCGAGCTCCGGCGAAGGCAAGTCTTGTAATTTCCTTTTTTCCTTATGGTAAATTTGTGTTTTTGTTGTTGTTGTTTGTACCGCTGCTTTAGTTTTTTGCAGTTAAGACATTTAATGGCATTTTTCAAAAATACGAAAAATCTGTGAAGAAGTCCCTTTAATAGCATCTGAAAATATTTAAACACTTTTCTTAATACAAAATTCGGTCTCCAATAGTTCGAAAGGAGACCCAAATATTTAAAAGTAAATGGTGCAGGTATAAATATTTGTATAAACTGACCGAACGTGAACTAAACAGAGTCTATGCGACTTAAATCTATACAACCTTTTATTCGAAAGTTGAGTACAAATGTAATAGCAGGGGATTAATTTGAAGTTCAAATGAAATATAGTTGCTGTTCAAACGGAACTCGTTCTATTTAAAAGAAGAAGAAAATTATTGGGTATATTTCAATAAGCCATACATAAAAATTGAAAGAACATGGGGTAAAGTAAATAACCTTCAATGGAGCCAATACAGTAGAGACAGCAGTTCAATTAACGTGTAAAATGCTTAATTTGTGTCACGTGTGCACAACACGTGTACCATCCAAATGTACGAAGTGCAACATTTTACTAATATTATATTTTAAATCTCCTAAAATAGATATTAACTGTATAGCTATATATTGCCTGACAGTATGCTTTTGATATATGGTTATTACCAGTATATATCTAATGAAGTACTTATACCGAAAAGTAAATATTGTCTAAAAATGGTTCATTTTAATGTCCTTGGTGGTAAAAAGGATATAAAACAAGATACTATAGTACCCAAAGTACCAAAATAACATTTTTAATGTCGTAATATGTTATAATTCAGTGGTTTTATGGCAAATTTGGGGCCGAAATTCGCCTGCTTAAAAAGTATATATTTTCCGCCTATATTTTCCTTGAACTTTCCCTCGGAAGGTAAGCTTTTTTGAAAGATAATTTAACAAAATCGGACACAAATTGACTAAGATAGAGGAATTTTCGTATACAATCCCAGCATTTTTTTTTCATAAAACCAGGTTAATCAAGGTTATTGTTTGTAGAAAAACAATTCATGAATGTTTTATAACAAAGTAACATATAAACATGTCATAACGCTTTTCTGAAGAAAAAAAAAAATCCCCTAGCTTTGACGTAAAATTCCCCATCTGGCGGTGCCCCAAAGGTGAAACAAACCACTGGAATTTTAACTGTGTGGGAAAATATGTAACTTTATTAAATGAACAAAATTGTGCTGCGTTTATATAAACGCGAAATGAGAGTGTTTCGTGTTTTTAGAGATTTTTTTTAACAAATGTTTTTCTTTAGTACCTAAGTATTAGCATAACTTCTTAGACGCTATGCATATATTGAGGTGCTTTTTATAAGGGCGAATTTAGCTACGAACAAAACCTCACTTATGGTTACGAATGTTCTTAATAGCAAACATTCGTTAAATCTAATTAAACTACCTACTAATATTTTATATTAAAACTTAGTTAGATATATATAAACATAGGACCGAAGACAGCTGAAAGCGACACAGAGCGATCATTTTCACATTTCCGGGGATCGGTCCGGTACCCATTTGATTTCATTTTTCCCATCGGAAAATCTTGCTAACTGGTATAAATGACAATGACTCTTGAATTCGTTTATTACTTAATGTCTGTGGCACAACCCTTGAAGTCAGTAGTTGAACGTTTTATTCAGAAACACGCAAGTCATGCTGTGACTTTCAAACAAAACAAGAGTGTTTGTACAACAGGTATCCCCTCTTCAAGTCAAGTGCAATCTCTGTACAACAATGAAAGGATGACACGGCCAATAAAAATGAACCAATTTTTTCAACTGTTGGTCAGTTTGACCTTGACCTTTGACCCTATGACCAAAAATTGCCGGGCCGGCTAGCTCAGTTGGTAGAGCGCTGGACTACAAATCCGAGGATCGCGGGTTCGATTCTCAGCCCGGCCACTTAACTTGTGTGGGGATTGGTCATGAAATTATGTCTACGGCCATTCTCCCCCTACCTCTGATTCAAGTAGGGCAGTTGTCCGTTACTGGCATTAGTATGTGCACTTAGTGCTGGTAAACCAGCTTACCCAGGAAAAGTGTGAGTAGGTTAACTGACCGCCGTTATATGAATGAAATACTGTTGAATACGGCGAAAAATCCAAACAAACAAACAAAACCAATAATTAATAGAGAAACACTTATAGTCATAACCAGCCTACCTACCACATTTTATGAACCTAGGCCTTAGGGTTCCATAGTTATTGCCTGGGAAATATTAAACAACTATTAGTTTGACCTTGACCTTTTACCCAAGAAGTCAGTAATAAACAGGGATCCTTTACTAGTAATGACAAACATATATACCTATCATGACGTTTTATGAAGTTATGCATAAGGGCTCTGTAGTTATTGCCTGGACAGTGTTTGCAGCTGTTGGTCAGTGTTTACATCTTTTGGTCAGTTTGATCTTGACCTTTGACCAGAGGACCCAATAATCGATATAAAATACTCTTCTGTTCGTGACCAACCTACCTACCAAGTTTGAAGAATCTAGACCTAAGGGTTCTGTAGTTATTGCCTGGAAAAGGATTTACAACTCTTTGTCAGTTTGACCTCGACCTTTGACCCAAGGACCCAATAATCTATAGGGATCCTCTTCTAGTCATGATCAACCTACCTACCAAGTTTCAAGAATCTAGACCGAGAGTTCTGTAGTTATTGCCCGGACAAGGTTTTACAATTAGTGAGTGCTTTTTATATTTGGTCGGTTTGACCTTAACCGTGGACTCAATGACCTAATAATCAATAGGTATCCTGTACTAGTCATAACCAAGCTCCCTACGAAAATTTTAGAACCTATGCTTAAGGGTTGCGAAGATATTCCCCGTACAATGGTTTTATAATTATTTGTTGTTTTTTAAAATAATCCTTTGGTCGGTTTGACCTTTAAAGACCGCAAAATAAATTGGAATTCTCTTCTAGTCATAACTAACCTACCAAGTTTGAAGAACATAGCCCTAAGGATTATGTAGTTATTGCCCGGACACGATTGTCATTGGTGTGTTTGGAGTTTAGAGGGGGCGGATATGGCGTACGCCCCCCCCCCTGTACAATTATTTAAAAAAATGATTTTTTTTTACCCGGACAATAGCTCAGACATTCTTATCAGCGAAGAATGATATAAGTTAATCAGATTTCTTATGATATTGTGTTGCACAGAAGCTAAACTACGAAACAGTGTAATTAAAGTACCTTTGGTTTGCAAAATATATAATGTATACATGTATAGGACGGTAGGTACTGAACTTTCCCCTCTAACTCCAAATCCTGTACCCGCGCCTGATGGGGGGGGGGCATAATTTCCAGTATAGTCGAGCATCAGTCATTGCAGAATTAATATTTGTTAGTCCAGGGAAAATAAAGTGTTTGTCTTGTGTTTTTTTGTTGTTGTTTTTTGGGGGGATGAGTCCTCTTCAAAGGCCCTTCTAAAGAACAAGAAAAAATCGCTACCATTAACATACCTTCTTCCTCCAAATCCGTGTCCCATTCGGCGTCCGAGTCCACGTGCTGCACGTGGAGGATGTCAGGGGTCACGTGCTCTGATTCCTCCCACTCGGGGTCGGGCAAGATGGCTTCCCCGTCGAACTCGTCACGCTCCCCTGATTTCAGCTCGATCTCGTGAAACACGGTCCGTGACGTCAGATGCTCCATGGCTATATGAGGTCACAGTCACGTCAATAAGTTTACAAAAATCCAAAATTAAATCACTGTTTAGCTAATGTAAATCACTCGAAATACACATTTTTCTTAATTTTTCTTATTACTACTAAGTAGTTAAAAATAAAATTTATTTCCACTCTTCACAATATCCGCCATAGTGTGAACGTGTTTTTGGGGGGGCTGTTTCAATTGCAAGATTGAACGTTTGTAGCCTGAAAGATATATATAAACAAAACTCTTCACTGCACAACCATTGAAGTGTTTTCGTTTAACACTTAACTTAAACCTTACGTGACGGTGCATACACATAATTTGTTAAATATCAACCGAATTAGCATTCACTCTTTCGATTTCAATACGTTTATTAAATGCCGACGCGGTAACATCTATACACTTGTATCGGCCATTCTATGGGCATTTATCTACTTGAAATTCTAAGTTAATCCCACTTCATTGCATAAAGACATCAATAACTTTATGTGTTTCTCCACTCTTTATTGGCTGTTTGATATAACTTGTTTGAATGCAAAGATAGACCGCATACATCATTTTGTAATCAATAAACGAACGGGCGGAATACCGCTAATAAACTCATAGGTAAAGTGAGTTGATTTGAAGTTGAACTCTTATATACAACTACTTCTGCATATGGAAGCGTCTTACTGCCACAGTATATATTATTTTTGTACTCCATTATCTCATAAGTCCTAGTTACGAGATGCTAAGTACATGTAATATTTAGGAAATAGTATCTCCTTGTTATAGTATCTCCTAATTAGGAGATACTAAGTCCTAATAAGGACTTAGTATCTCGTAATTAGGACTTTATATCTCCTAATAAGGACTTACTATCACCTAATTAGGAGATTATATATCATAATTATGATTTAATATCTTCTAATTAGGGGATACAATATCCTAATTAGGACTTAGTATCTTCTAATTAGGACTTAATATCTCCTAATTAGGACTTAGTATCTCGTAATTATGAAATAATATCTATTAATTAGGACTTACTATCGCCTAATTAGGAGATTCTATCTCCTTATTAGGACTTAGTATCTTGTAATTAGGACTGAGTATCTACTAATTAGGACTTAGTATCTCCTAATAATGAGATAATGGAATAAAAAATAATATAGACTATAGAACTAGGACGCTTTTATTGATATCTGCACGTTCAGTTAAAGAAATGTATACGAGAAAATATGGTAGCGTGAATTGTGTGTTGTCAACATGGTCTTAAGAAAGCTCGTGCGGTTCAGTCAGATTGACACAAAAACGTGTATAATCCTAATACTTGTTAAACAATTATTATAATGACACTAGAAATGATGTTCACTGACTCTTGAAATTAGTTTCGTTACTGACATTTAAAACGACCTTCTTTGACAGAAGAAATGGCCTTAATCACTAAGACTAACGTTCACTAAAATACATTAAAAATGAGTTCATTAAATGAGTTCCTTGACTGACACAAGAAATATGGCGTTGATTGACACTAGAAATGACATTTACTGACAAGAGACATGAATTCCATGACTTACGCTAGACTTACTGATAATAGAAATGGGTTCCACTAGTAATGAAGTTAACTGACACTAGAAATGTCGTTCACTTACACTAAAAATGACATTCACTAACTCTAGAAATGTGTTCAGTAACTGACTACAGAAAGGAATTCAAATGACACTAGAAATGACCTTAACTGACGCTACAAATGACGTAAGCTGTCACTAGAAAGAACATTCACTGGTACTAGAAATGTATTCAGTGACTTACAAAAGAAATGACCTTTATTGACAATAGAAATTACATTAACTGACGCTCCTAAATGGCGTTCACTGACACTATAAATAACATTCACTGAATTACACTACAAACGATATCGTTGACACTAGAAATGATATTTACTGACACTAGGAATTACGTTCACTGACACTATAAATGACATTCACTGAAGGACACTAGAAAATATGTCGCTGACACTAGAAATGATATTTACTGACACTATAAATGACGTTCGCAAACACTATAAATTATATTTTACTGACACTAGAAAATACGTTCACTGTCACTATACATCAAATCGACTTCATAACACTAGAAATGGCGTTCAATGACACTAAAATCAAGCTTTTGATAATGATCAAAAGCAAGTCTTTGTGGATTTTCAGTAATTTCGGACGAATAGATAGAGAAATCTCCACTTTGATATACATTTAGCACCTTCTTTAAAGTTATAAGACCTCGGAGAAATGTTTAAACTGTTAATTATTGTAGAACAAAAATCGAATAGCGCTTATCGTTTATCTATTCGAGTGAAGTTTAACGGTATACTACCGATGATTAGTCCCTTGATATTTTTTTTTATTGCTTTCCTCCTTTATTTATCATACACCACCATCGTCTTTTTGCGCGATTTATTTTAGAAACGGGAAATAAAGAAGTCTTATAGTCCGCTATAATCCGCGATAATAAGTTCCATTCCTTATGTTAGTCACTTTTACTCCATGTTACATACCCATTCAGTTTCAAATAAGTATCTTGTTATATCCAACAGTAACTATAAATTGTTAAACAATCTCTCGGTTTGGTCACTTGGTAAATTATGCGCTTTTCATAATCCTTTAAATAAACATTTGCGATCTGCTGTACAATCGAACTTAAAACGGCGACATTTATGAAGTATTTTAATACAATATTACAAGATCCACTAATTACACAAATATGCCCGGGTTTCTAATTCCGTGGGGCGAATAACGAGACGTGGTGAATCGATGATTGGAAAATAATTAGCAGGGTAATTCAAAATGTCAAAGTAAACTGCACTTGTCCATTATGAGAAGTAGGTACTGCTTTGATAAAAATAATTTCCACACGAAGTTTGGCGTTTATGTGATATCCACACTCTTCAGAGGTAGATAATGCAACTCTCAAAGGCCATAAATGTGTTTCTTGTGTCTTTGAGATGAGTCGGTTTAATAAACAATAAAGAGTTTATTGTCTTATAAATGCCCGTTTCTGCCATGTAAGCGACAGATAAGCCATTAATGTTGTTCATAAATTTATTGCCATTTTAAAGCGGTCGTCGCATGACAACAGGCTGGCAAAAAACCAGCAGCAACAACGACATTAACAGCGGCAACAACGACACCAACAGCGGCAACAGAAACATCAACAGCGGCAACGACAACATCAACAGGGGCAACAACATCAACAGCGGCAACAACAACATCAGCAGCGGCAACAACGACACCAACAGCGGCAACAACATAAACAGCGGTAACAACAACACTGACAGCGGCAACAACGGCACCAACAGCGGAAACAACGACACAAACAGCGACAACAACAACACTGACAGCGGCAACAACAACACAAACAGCTGCAACAACAACACCCTCAACAACAACACTAACAGCGGCAACAACATCAACAGCGGCAACAACAACATCAAAAGCATCGCAAAACATAATTTATCCACGTCACAAAGTTAGGATGTCAACTTGTTTTGTTTGACGGAAAAGTCGTATCAGTTGTTAATGCGCAAATGTCACATCAGTAAGTATGACGCAATATTTCACATCACTTGACGCAAAATGTCACATCAGTAAATTAAACGTAAAATCAGTCAGAAGGATCCGAAATTTCACATCAGTTGAACATACGCAAATATCATATCAGTTAGGTCGACGAAAACTATCATTAATTAGTTAGACGCAAAATTGTATATAAGTTTGACAGACGCAAAACATCATTAGTAAGTTAGACGCAACATTTTATGTAAGTTCGACAGACGCAAAATATTATATCAGTTAGTTAGGCGCAAATATCATATCAGCAAATGTAAAATCAACTAGTTAATTAGACGCAAAATGTCTTATCAGTTTGTTAGACGCAAAATTTTACATCAGTAAGACTCAGAATATCATATCAGTTAGTTAGACTCAAAATATCGTATCAGTGGTATAGACATAAAATTTCACATCAGTTATTTAGACTCAACATATCATATCAGTTAGCTCGACGCAACATATCATATCATTTAGTTAGTTGTAAAATTTCACACCAGTTAGTTAGACGCAAAATATCATTTCAGTTAGTTAGGCGCAAAATATCATATCACTTAGTCAGACGCAAACTTTCAACTCAGTTAGTAAGAAATCAACATTTCACATCAGTTATTTAGACGCAAATATCATATTAGTCAAACAGACGCAAAATATCAAATAAGTTGGACAGACACACAATTTCGCATCAGTTAGTTAGAGGGAAAATTTCAGATCAGTTAGATACCGGTAGACGCAAAAAGTTACATCAGTTAGACAGACGCAACATTTCACATCAGTTATAAAGACCCCAAAATAGGGCATTTTGAAACAAATATTTATGACCATATTTTGTTAATTTAAATATAAAAAGCTGATTCATCATTTTAATATACCGGTAGTACTGATATGAACGTATGTTTGATCATTGGCAAATATTGATATAACTTATTTCTTTCTTCTTTATCCAATCGTGAAAAAGCGGCTAACAGTTAAATGTTCCTGGCCTATATGTCCTAAGTGCGTAAACAGTCGATCTCAGTAACTATGGATAGATTTATCTTCAATGTCATAACACTTTTGCACTGTCTCGTTTTTAGTCTCATGTGTTTGCTTAACTATTTCAGTGCGACTTACGTATAAACTAAATCTATCTAGATCAGAGGTATGTCACTTTAACAATTGATTGATTAGCTGAATTGAGAGATATCTCTGGAACGCGGCGGTGGAATACGTAAAATAATGGGATAGAATACATCAATGATAGTGGAATGATGATGACCCGTCACGGTGACATAAGGTTAACGTAATCTTTTTAAACGTTCTGATTTTAAATTTATCGTTGATCTTTTTTCGTTTAACATGTTTATCATTGTAAACCATGTTATTAGCGATTTTTCGATACTTTTTGGAATAAGAAAATCAGAACAAACATGGTTTGGACAAAAATATATGTCCGCAATTTCGTCAAGCCCTTATAACGTTCAGAGATGAATCTCAATCGTTTACAAACTTTACATATGAACGTAAAAAATTCAGACAACTCGAACCCGGGAATTCATAGTTACATAGTTCCCGTTTTGTCAATAGCAACGAGTTTTGGTCTATAGACGTTATCTACAAATGTCCATCACATGCAAATTAATCTGCAATTGTATCCAGTCAATGCACTCGTATATCACGTGTTAAACAGTTAACCTAGTTTTCATAAAAGAGCATGTGGTAAAGCATGTTAACTTAAAAGCGCTTTTAGTTGGGCGAATGGAACTGAAGTCGTTAACCATAGTTAGTAACCAATGTTAGTTGCCGAACTTGACAGTGCCAAACTATAAAATCATAAAATGTGAAATATTTTTTATATGTCTTAAACGTTACATTCCGTTTAGAGCAAATACAAAGCCACCATTTCATGAAGCTTATCAGCAGACTACACGTCTGTTAGTTCATTATTAGTATGTTCTTTTACATTTAAAGATTACCCACCGATACCAAGACAAATTTATTGACGTACGGTGCACCTCGACTTAACAGCGTGTTACTATGTTTTCCTCTTCCGAGTACCAGGCGTTTTTAACACAATAAATAATAAATATAAGGCGCCGAAACGCTGTCTCTACTTTAATAATTAAATGTGTGTATGTGTATTTCGAAGTTTATGAGGTCCTTCCGCGCCTGAGGCTGCACTATGTGAGGACCCGGAGTGTGTCCCAGCACTCCTACCTTATTAACTTACTAGAAAACTCACGAAAGTTGGGACGAATTTTGAATCATAGCTGCAATTTCCAGCTATTTATTATTTACTGAAAGATATTTTAATTTTGGTGTGGTCTTGTGCTGTATAATTAAATAGTAAATACGGGAAAACACTTTACTGCACGCGCGTTTGTTTGTACAAGATTGATTGTGGATTTAGAGATCCTTGTTATATGAAGAATATTCTAGAGTAATGCAGATACTTCCTGAAGGAAAACGGTCGACAAATAGGATGAATGTTTACCAAAGAATTTTAGGCGCTAAAATCCACGTTCCATATCTTTTGTAATTGAAACACATATATATCCAACAATCGTACAATTTGTTAAAACATTAATCTCGCCTGATATGATAGGATGGAAGTTATAGATAAACAGCATAAGAAATGTAACAAATAAAATTGTCGTGTAGTAAGTAGTTAAGGCCATCCAAAAAATGTGATTCTATGTTTAGCGTCCGCATGACTTTTCGAAACCTACCAACCTGGCAGGAAAAAACAAACAAGTCGATAAAAAAACAATTTTTCTTTCACAACTTATTCATTTTAGTGGTACAAGCTAAAAGATTATTATATGATTGTATAATTTATGTAAGCGATTCATGTGTTGTCAGCAATTTTTACTAAAACAACAGAAACACTCCAAATTATTCCATCGTTCAGCGTTACAAACGCTTTATTATTTGCTACATTTCCACCGACGATTACTCATTGACAAAACAGTATTTACAGTATGTCCTTTGTGTTATTTCGCTCCTTTATATATGCTATTCTTTCATTGTGGGAATCTGTGACAAAAAGTTGGAAAACTGTCAGTTGGCCAATCTGTGAACTGGTCCCTTTAAATAAATGAATACACTGAACTAATGAACCAACAATTAAAACAAATTATACTGAAAACAATTTTGTTTTCAGACGAATTACCTGCTTCGCAATGGTGGCTCTTGGGCCTCTTTGGATGACAATAAGGTCTTCGACTGGATAACGTTCATCACTGACAAACCGGCTGCATATCAATATGAATCATCTAATTTGAATTTGTCATTTGGAAAGATGAAGGTAATCATAAATACATTTGATGTAGTAATACTTGGTCAGAACATGCAGTTCACTTCTGTTGATGTGAGCAAGTTAGTAACACATTGTTTAAGCATTTTCTGCATAACACCATTGCAGAGATCAAGTACAATTTCTCCAACTCTGATTTAATAATTATTATTATGACTCATCATTTTCTGTGTAATATTGTTACAGTTATGTACAATTGGAGTGTATAGTACAACATTTATTGCATTTCTTTATATGACTACAATTATTAATTGAACTACTTTCAGTGATCTAAAGTTTAATTTAAATACATTCCAGCTGCCAGTGACATACATGGTCTGCTTTGAACAACACCATTATCATTATCGGGTGGAATGCTGCATCAAACACTGGCTAAGGAGTTTGACTGAGATTAAGAACAGTGGATAAAAAACATTATACTAATCATTAATATTATAAAGACTTCTAAAGTAAACACTCTTAAATGTGTGATAGGGACTGGAAAGTTCCAATTTATGAAGTTATTTTTAATTACTATAACCACAATTCTTAATAACAAGTGTACTATGTGGTTTATTAAAAAAACTACAATTTAATGACACACTGTTTAGTGTTAATTGTTTTACATTTTTCATGTTTTTGTGAAGACATGCAAAGGTCTTCGAATTCTGATTCTTTTTAAAGATGTGATGCAACCTATATATGATGCTAACAAAGTACATGTAATTAATATATATAATCTTGACTGAACCATAGTTTTCTTTTATTTGCCAAATTAAATGTACAAATTTTGTGAGGATAGCAAAGAAACCATATCATCAAGGATGCTTTTGGAAGCATAATATTTTCAAATATGTTTTTTTTTTTTGTATTTCAGTGTGTTTACACTTTTTACCTGAATTGTCTTCGATTTTGTTTTATTTTCCAGTTTGGATTCGAATCAGATTTCCATTTGTTTATATGATTTTTAAATATTTAGTTTTATGTAAATAAAGGTCATTGAAATGTGGAAATTTAAATTTGATACTAAATGTCTCATACAATTAATTGTTGGTCAAGTATTGCTGAATTATTTTTTTCAATCTTGTTGCACTGGTTTTATAGCATGTATGATGGTGTATGATGCTAATATTCATAAATAACTTACATGTTGATAGAAAGCATTTGTAACTGTTTTCATTGGCAATTCAACTTACAGTAAATGATTGCATTCCTTAGCTTTTTCTTGGTTACTGTTACATCACTGACATGTTGTGACTTTTTATACAAACCTATAAGATTTCAATGTGACATGTCCTTTAATGTTTTATGCTATAAACTCGTAACTGATTTAAATATTAATTAAAATTGAAGATGTTGAAAGATCATATAAACCTTTGTTTAAATAAATAGTGTATACATTTCCTTGATGATTTTCTATTGCTTCTGTTATATTTATCACAGCTTTTTGGGATTGTTTTATTATAATTTGGTTCTCAAACGTATGAAATGTTTAGAGAAGATAGAATTAGATGTAGTTATTAAAAATGAAGATATGTACACTTTCTTGAGTGTTGTTCCAAATTGCACATCATTTTGAAATTTGGCATTAAAATAAACAAGTGTGGTAACCAATTCCAAAGATATTGACAACATCGTCGCATAGATATCGGACCAATGTAGGCTTGCTAGCTGGAACGATATTGGCCCGATGTCTTTCCGATATACGTCCGATAAACAATGCTCTGACATCTATCCGATCAAATGCCGATGGGCAAAACGTTGATCGGATAGATATAGCGAGCCGATGTAGGCTCGCTTTCTAGGACGATATTGGTCCGATGTCTATCCGATATGCAATGCGTCGATGACGGCCCTATCAAATGCCGATGGGCAAAACGTTGATCGGATAGATATCGCGAGTGACCTACCCTGACCTATTCATTGCATTTTCTTCGAAAAATCTAGCTAAAAAGGGGTATAACTTAAGAGTATGCACAAACTGAAATGGACGCTTCCGCCGCCACTAAAAGTAACTCCTATATGTTGCCTTTTCAGGCGACACAAAAAGTAGTTAGTAATTAAGTTACTGATGATTTAATACCGTTCATATAATACAGTTGGTTTAATCTATATGCATCAGAACTCCAAATCTTTTTTTATTAGCCAATAAACAACTCTAAATCGAAAATTATTTCTTACGTAAAAATTGTACAGTCGGTGCTACATTTTACTGTCATATTATATTTTGCGAACTTCCAGAAGTTGAACTGTTTATATTATATGTGGTATTTAGTAGAATTCTTCTTAAAAAATTATGATTTAAATTGTATTTAACATGAAAACGGCGAGTGAAAATTGTGTGGTACTTTAGTTCAGTATTAAATGCAGGGTAGAAACAGTTTATTGGCTCATAAAATATACTAATAATAGCACAAATAAGATTTCATTTAAAAAAGAACCCGAGTCTTTTCCAACAGCTGCACTTAGTATACCTCATCAGAATATGTTTAAAATCCACTTAAATCAAAACCCCGATAAAAATGCTAATTTAAGTGGCCTTATGATAGGTGTAATCTGTTTGCTAGTGCAAGGTAGCAAGGCCAAAACAAAAACGTTCTGTGTTTCGGGCAACCCGACCCTACCTAGAGAGAATCCCCTGACCCTGATGTTTTTAGAGACAATCGTTTTCCGAGAAATCTGAATTAGTCAGATTTTTATTTTTTCAAGAGAGTTTATCGTGATAAAATAGATTAAGTGTTTGCAACTTGTTTCGCTTTTGTGGCTAGACTTTGAAAAAAAAAACTATAAAAAAACATAAAGTCCTACCCTACCTAACTTTTCTGAAACCGTTGCCTGAAACACATAATTTATTTGTGTTGGCCTAATAAAACTTGAATAGACGAGCTTGCTCTTGTGTTTCTTTATTCCAAAATACAAGGTGATTGGGACGGAGTTAAGATTAAATATACATTAACAATATATAATAGATAATACATACAATCTGTAAGAACATATAATTTGTAAAATACATCACATTACTACCAATAAGCAGTCAGGGCATGCATGGACGGAATTAGTTTGTGTTTTTTTGCAATTTACAATGCACAATTTAATATATATTACTATACATATTTACAAGCATTTAAACAAGATACAAAGTGATAATAATAATGTGGCCTAACCGAAGTGTTTCTGCATATCCAAGATGCGATTTTGTCAAGAATGGTCAAGAATGTTTATTCTTCATAGATATTCATACATGTCAACAACTTGGCACTTGGCACGCTCTACCATCAAAATATTACTGAGACAAATTCATAGTATGTAGCATTACATGTTAACTAAAGGAATGTAATTTTTGAACATTTTGATCCCATAAAATGGCTGGATTGCACCCATTAAGTGAAACGCTTAATCATTAAGAGCATGTTCCTATTGGACACTATTTCTGGCTTTTGATTGGCTATTTTGAACTCGGCCTTCCCAGAATCTGTTGTAAGCATTACCATACATAGATATCTACTATTCACGTGTTCCGATGATCTACATGTGCACGACCAATCAAAATGTGGTTATATCCTAAGTATATTATAAGTAAATAAGAACATATTAAGTTTTGTACAATCGTGTTGGCTAAGAGGGGGCTCACTTCGCTGCGCTTACTCTGCCCCTTCTTAACCTACAAGATTTTACTTAATATCTTCTAACTTTTCTGTAATTACATACTGATTATACTCACTGATTAAATACAGGTCATACTGACAAAGCAGGAATGTACAAGTACAATGTACAAATAATAATATGAACAACAAAATGTAAAAAATTTAGTACATTTCAGCATTTCAATGTAATTTGCAATATTATAAAATTCCATATTACATGAAATTTATTACAAATACACACTATATCCCTTTCTAAATCAGCAACAAACAGTACAAAGTATAAAAATAAACCTGTAAACAGTTTGACAGTGAATGCACCAGTAAGAAATATGAGAAAACCTGTGTACAACACCTATGGACTGTAAGAAATGACTGACTTTCATACACATTACTGAATCAGTTAAACAAAAACAACTTAAATACAACTTAAAACATGCTCAAAACATTTTCTAAACTAAGCGAAAGAAAATGAACAGAGATTTAAACATATGAAGTTTCAAACTGCCTGTCTTCATGAATTTGTAACCACTCAATCTCAAACGTTGTAGTAATTAAATTTTTTACTAATGAAAATGGATGTTATATAAATACTTTTATTTTGAATGTCTTACATTTTTATATTAAAGGGACCTGTTCACGGATTGGTAAATAGACAATTTTCTAAATGTTTTTGAAAGGTCCCTAAAAAGGAAAATACACTATATAGAAACAAGTGAAATAGCACTACGTACAAAGAAATATATTGGAAATATAGTGTCGTTTAGGAAAAATCACCAATAGAAATGATTAATATTATAAAGCATTTGTAATGTTTTTCATCGGTATTTGTGTGCATCACTACAAAGCTAAAATTCGCAACATAGATACAGAGTCAGGATGGCCAAGTGGTTGCCGCGACAGTTTTGTTTAATCCTAGCAGTCATAGGTTTCAGTCCTGGCGAAGGCACATTATTTTATTTTTTTCTTAATATAATTTTTTTTTTTGTTTAGTCCAACTTCTTTAGTTTTTTGCAGTTCAGGCATTAAAATTTAATGACATTTTCAAAATCACGAAAATCTGTGAACATTTCCTTTAAGTCAGATTTAGATTGTTCGGGGTCATGTGTCCCAGATACTTCACATTTTGTGTCTTTAAAACACAGAAACATGATGAAATATTTATAATTTAAATGCAATAAACTGACAAAAACTATATAAAAACACAAAGATACACATTCTTAACTCATAAATATATTTTCAAATTGAACAGACATACACATGCACTCACGTTACTGTGATACTCAAAGAACAGTTTACCAAAATGTACAAGCTTTGATATACAGGTATTGCAAATTTGTATTTAGGACATTTTCATAATACACCATCATTTAGTATAAAACCCAGTAAAATGACTTTAAAACTTTTAAAACATCATCACAAAGAATAGGCGCTAAAAAATTTATACATGCATTCGGTTTCCTGTGAAGTTCCCAATGATCAAGAAAGATACAGTGCTGTTCCTGTAAATTTGGTAAGTTTCAAAGAAGCAGTGCAAAAAGACACAATTAACATTAAGTGCATAACATTTTTCTTCATAATCTGTAGTTACTAACTACACTTATATTTTTTATGTGATACCTCTTACTGAAAACCTGGAAGGTCAATGTTGCCATGGCAACGAAGGTAAAATAGAAAACTGTTCTTAATCACATGGTATCTGTATATGTCACATGTCCATCTTGGAGACATTTTATTGGATATCACAGATGTTGAATCTTTCCAAGAACACAACTTGTTGCTAACGACAACCAAGGTCAAAGGGTAGAGTTCAAGGCCCATTGATGACATCAGGTCAATTTTCATTTTCTGTTGTTCCGATTGTTGTTCATTCTGAAAAAAGTCAGTAAATGATCAAACAACAATACCTATACTTAAAGCTCTTTAGATCTACCTTTTAAATAAACAAGGTTATTAAACATACATTAATTTTGCATAACCTTCTTTATATTAAAACATGAAAGATCTGATTTTATCAAAGGTTAATCATATCTTCTAAATCTTAAATTGTTAAATAATGAATGTCTTTAAAATTTGTAATAAATTACATTTAAGGTGTTCATATTAAATTTGTAAACTTGCAATTAGTACATTTGTACCTTTATAGTTGGAAAGAAAATGTAGAAATGGAATTATTGTATAATTGACAATTATATTGCTTTAAAACACATTCTGTAAGAAAAAGAAACAAAAGTAAGACTTGTGAGAATGAGACAAGAGCGTCAAACAGTTGTGAGAAGTATTTCACACTGCACAATGTGATATATTGTATCAGTAAGAAAGTGAAATGAATTCTGACGAACCGGTAAGAGTTGTCTTACTTGGAACTCTTTTTCTTTGGTCTGGTCAATGAAGTGAATTGTAAACAAAATATATTTTCTCCTTTCTCCTTATATTTTCAGATTTTCGATTAGATTCTAACATATTGTAGATGACAGGGCATAACATAAGAGTAATTATGGCGGAAACCACACTTGACCTTCCTTTTATGCCTACAAACACTTCCCTAAAGTTTCATAATAATTGCACAATAACTTCTCATGTTATTGTGTGGATAAAATAAAGGGGACGAAGCCGCAGACGCTGCCAAAGTAGCCCCTGAAGAGGTGACACAAAAATGTATGTAATTGATGTTTCTAAAATAAGTTAATGTTTTGAGACTACTGAGGATGAAACAGTTTATGTGAAAGATCTGTGATCATGCAATCCATGCACATTACAGGTATAATGGTGCGACGATTTCTCTACCACACATTGCTAGTACCTTTTTTCAATACAGCGAGAGTTACAGTACACTCCACGAGTTTTTACAACTTTCCTATTTCCACCGCAAAAGTTTGAACATGTTGCCAATACCACATTTCTTGTTCAACGAGTTCAATTTTCATGTCTACCGAAGCGGAAGTTTAAGCGTGATAAATGACAAACACGAAGGTCTGCGAAGTTGAAACGTGGTGAAACTCAGAGGACGTTATTAGAATACATGTAGCTTTTAATCAGCTGTGGAGAAACTCGGCAAAAGCAATAAACCAACATGGCGTCCGGCTAACGTTAAATCGGAATTCCTAGGAACTAAGCGCAACTCCACGGATCAATGAGGATTTGACAATATCCTTGGTGAATTAACAACGTATTTCCTCCGCGTTCTGGAGGAAAGTGGTCAAAATTCGAAGAGTGTGCTGCATTTCAAACTAGTTCAAATTATTTTACCTTTTACATGAGGAATTCCATTAAACAAGAGGGCCGTGATGGCCCTAGGATGCTCACCTGGGACCTTTTAACCCAATTGGAATGTGCATCCCCTAAGCGTGGCTTATTTTTATCCCAGGGGCATAATTTGAACAATCTTGAAAAAAATCTGGGCCTTGCAGTTTCAGGTAAAGATTTTAAAAATCATTTTGCTATTTAAATCTATATAAACCATGTGACCCCTCGGGTGTGGCCAGATTTGACCCCAAGGGCATAATTTGAACAATCTTTGGAGAGGACCACTATGCAATGTTACGTACCAAATATAGGAAAGCTGTGGGCCTTGCCGTTTCAGAGGAGAAGATTTTTAAAGTCATTTTGCTATTTAAGTCTATATAAATCATGTGACCCCCGTGGCGTGACCAGTTTTGACCTCAGGGGCATAATTTGAACAGTATTTGTAGAGGACCACTATATGATGTTACATACAAAATATGAAACCTCTAGGCCTTGCGGTTTCAGAGGAGAAGTATTTTTAAGTCATTTTGATATTTAAGTCTATATAATCCATGTAACCCCTGGGGTGTGGTCAGTTTTGACCCATGGGGCATAATTTGAACAATCTTTGTAGAGGACCACTATAGGATGTTACATAGCAATATGAAACCTCTAGGCCTAAAATAAAATATTGTTTGTTTCCCCTCCCGTGACCAAGCCAGCAACATCGCTAAAAACACGCTTTCAGCTACAAACTGCTAGGCGCAGTTTGACAGTCACCGTTGCTATGGCTGTTGCTAACAGCGTTCTGTTTTGGATGCCCGGCAAATTGCAACTTCACGCTATTACTCCTTAGTTTTAACAGGTTTTTATTACTAACGCTCTTGTTTTAACGTATATTATTGTTTGTTAAATTTTGATAAATTATTTTAAGGTAATTAGAACATAATATTACGTAAATAAGCAGAACGTTAGGAATCTACTACAACGAAAATATTAAGAATTAATACTATAACGTAACATTTCTAACATAAGGAAAACATGAATGAAAATGACTTATTGTGTATACAAATAAAATATTTTTCCGACCTACTTACCCACCCTTCATTAGCATGGGTCGCGTGAGGGGAAACAAACAACATTTTATTTTCAGCCCTGGGCCTTGCAGTTCAAGAGGAGATTTTAAAAGTCATTTTGCTATATATTCTATATAAACCATGTGACACCCGGTGCGTGGCCAGTTTTGACCCTAGGGGCATAATTTGAACACTCTTTGTCGAGGACCACTATAGGATGTTACATACCAAATATGAAGCCTCTGGGCTCTGCGGTTTCAGACAAGACGATTTTTAAAGTTTACATATGCAGCGGACCTTAACGATTTTAACAATTTTGAAAGAGGGTCATCCAATGATGAAAATCTGCCAAGTGGTGTAGGAGACGTTGTTTGAATGAAAAGTTGACGACGGATGGACGGACGCACGCACGCACGACGGGTGATCACAAAAGCTCACCATGAGCACTTTGTGCTCAGGTGAGCTAAAAATAACAGTTCTTGTCCACCCTAATTTCAGAACAATTATAATTTTAAAAGCACTTTCGGAAGCAAATCTTGTAAAGAAATGACAAAAAAAGCTTCTAATTTTCAAATTTAATCTTATATATATGCCAGCAGAAATCAAAGTTTATATGAGGCATGTCATGGGAAAACCGGGCTGAATGCATGTGCATAAAGTGTCATCCAGTATTAGCCTGTGCAGTCCGTACACGCTAATCCAGGATGACACTTTCCGCCTACAGTGGATTTATGTTTAGGAGAGACTTCCGTGAAACAGAAAATACCATAAAGGCGGAAAGTGTCTTACCCGATCAGCCTGTGCGGATTGCACGGGCTGATCTGGGACGACACTTCTCGCACATGAATTTAGCCTGTTTTTTTCAATGACGCCCCATATGTGTTTTCATTTGTTAAATGAAGACTTAGTTAAAGATGGAGAACTTTCATAGTCATGGCACCTGTGACCCGTCTTATAAAACATCTTAGGGCATATTTGAGGCGTGTCATGGGAAAACCGGACTTAATGCATGTGCGTAAAGTGTTGTCCCGGATTAGCCTGTGCAGTCCGCACAGGCTAATCCAGGACGGCACTTTCCGTCTACTGTGGATTTATGTTTAGAAGAGACTTCCTTGAAACATAAAAGTTGAAAGTGTCATCCCGGATTAGCCTGTGCGGACTGCACAGGCTAATGCGTGACGACACTTTATGCACATGCATTAAGTCCGGTTTTCTCACGACGTGCCTCATTTACATTACGATACAATTTTCAAAGAAGCATAAATGCTAAGCACCAACATATATGATTACTTTATTTCAGTAATTCAATTCATTTCCTTGTTATCTTTTACATGTCCTTTATTTCAGGAACATACTGATAGTAAATGTCTATTTTGTTCAACTACAAAATTCAGTTGTAACTTAAACTTGTAAGATCTTTGATGATAAGACAGTGCCCAGATGATTATTTCTCCAAGTTACATTTTAAACTGAATTAACTTAGCCAATGCTTAAGCAAACAAAATTACTTGTTGGTTTCCGCTTACATTTAAAAAAAATCTAGGGGGGAGTGGGGGAATTTTTTAATTAAAAAAAAAAATAATTTCCTCGCGGCATATTCACCACATATTTTAGGTATATTAGACTGCATCCCATCAAAGAAACTGTACTTTAGCTATACATAAGGTTATAGAAAAAGACATTTCACAATATGAGTTTGAAATATACTTTTTCAAAATATGAATTACCAAAAAGCCGCATATAAGCGAAAACTGCACTTTCGACTGCAAGTCAGAAAAAGCTGATGACCAATAGGCAAAAAAACTTTAAGAGCCAGCAGCAAAAAAGGGGGGGGGGTCGGGTAAGGGGAGACAAACAACTTTTTTTTAACGCCTTATTAAATGTGACTACTAATAAATATGACTAGATACCATTATCTGCCATGCATTTTTTTCATGGTTTGTTTAGAAAGAGGCATGCTAAAACCAAGTGATTCTACTGGGATCATCCAGTTTACTAGAAAATACTAGGGTTATTGATGTATTTTACCTTGACTCTACATTTTGGTTATATCTGTAATTAAAACATACCTTAAAAGAATCACATATAATAGCATTGTCTTACATTATAACCAGAAAGGGTATGCACACAAGTCCTCCTGTCATGACAATGCATATTATTTGTGAACCCTATGTGTTCTCCCTCATGCTTATATTTGTGAACCCTATGTGTTCTCCCTCATGCTTATATTTGTGAACCCTATGTTTTCTCCCTCATGCTTATATGTGTGAACCCTATGTGTCTCCCTCATGCTTATATTTGAGAACCCTATGTGTTCTCCCTCATGCTTATATTTGTGAACCCTATGTGTTCTCCCTCATGCTTATATTTATGAACCCTATGTGTTCTCCCTCATGCTTATATGTGTGAACCCTATGTGTTCTCCCTCATGCTTATATTTGTGAACCCTATGTGTTCTCCCTCGTGCTTATATTTGTGAACCCTATGTGTTCTTCCTCATGCTTATATTTGTGAACCCTATGTGTTCTCCCTCATGCTTATATTTGTGAACCCTATGTGTTCTCCCTCATGCTTATATTTGTGAACCCTATGTGTTCTCCCTCATGCTTATACTGTAAAATCATTTTATTTTGCAGTGGTCTTTCATGTTCTTCCTTGTCTGAACATAGCATGACGTTATAGGTACTGAACTTCAGATGGGCATAAAAATGTGCATTTTTTTGTAGTTATTCCTAAACATTTAAGACATGCATATAACCATCACCATTTGTATTAACACAATCAAATACTGTCATCAACTGTATATTTCACTGAAAACAAGAAGTTGAATTAGCTCACACTTTCCTTGACCCAGTACTCCCGATATAAAAATAAAACCGCTTTCCCCAATGCCAGCACCTGATTCAAGTGTGCGCACGGGCGACTCTACAAAACTAAACTGTCCCGTGATTATCTTAAATGTAAACTGCGCTATTTTCAAATTATTCGAAAGTTTATAGCGTCTGCAGACACTAGATTTTAGCATGATAAAAAAGACAACAACTATACAAAATCTATGTTTTTCAGGTAAACAAAAAAATATGTGTCTATTTTTTTTAAGTGTTCTATACGAGTATGTAAAAAACAATGATGTATTTTGACAATTTTCCTTCTTTTTTATGATTGGACCATCTGGAGATCAGTCCCTTTATGACCCTGCATAAATATATAATAATTTAATATATATAAGTGGACTAATGATGCGATAAGTTTCGTACAGTTTCATTTTGCAAGATTTAAATTAGTCTGAAATATATGAATAATTAGTGAATTTAAGACAGCACAAATAAGCCATTCTCAAGAATGCCCAGAATGTAGACACCATAAAATAAAGTGATTTTACAGCATTCCAAACTTGAGATAGAGCTTGTTTTCTTGCTAATGAATACTTGTTTTCCTAAAATGTCTAGCATTCGAAGATTTTGTTAACATTACGTAACTTTAAGGTAGAAGAAGGTAGACTCTTTGGACAATTCACATACCAAATTAGATTAAGTTGTGGAATTTTCAACTGGAAATTATTATTATGATCACAAAGTTGGGACTCACTGTTCGGATTGTTTATTCCCCCCCCAAAAAAACAGTCCAAAAAGGTATTAACATGTGCAACATATAGAAGATATTTGTTGATTTTGGTGTAAGATATTTTATTTCATGAGTGCTCATAGAAAATGATAATTGCGCGAGTGAAAATATCGATTTTCTATGATCACGAGTGAAATAAAATACATTTCACATCAAAATCAACAAAGTTCCTTGTTATTTTATGCTATTGGACAATAAATAAATAAAATTGCAAGAGATAAGCTTAAATGTCACAAATTCGTGTATTCTTACATAATAACAATGACATCACAAATGATTCCAAAACTGTCACTTGTTAGTATGGTGGGAAAAGTGCCATATTTTGTGAGTCGCTAAATTATAATTTTGTTGAATTGTATACCGGTAATGTGTTTTGTGTGAACATATGTATGTACATACTGTACATGTATATATATTTGCCAAGGGTTGTAAACCACTACTTGTAGATCGGTGCTATTGATGGAAAAATAGTCAGTTTTATGTTATATTTTCACCGCAGTGAAAATATAAAATCTTATATTTTCACTGCTCCAACAGTTAAAATATAAAATTTTATTTCACCACAAAAATTTGCTATTTCTCTGAAAAGCATATAATAAATATAATCCAAAAAGCAAATAAAAGGAATTGCAGATATGTGTTATATAAAAGATGAAAATAAAAACAACACGCAAACTTAAATGAAACCAACATTTAAATATGGTAAAAGGAGGAAATAACAACATGAATATTATATGTTTACAAAAGACCCATATGCTGAGAAGAAGTACAATAACTCTCTGGCATGAATTCTCAAATTATGTATTTTGTTCACTAAATTTTACTTTTGAAGTGTGTCTTGAATCTATACCTGAAAGTAATAACTAGTTCACAGTAATGAAAATATTGCAAGATATCTGGTATTCAAATCGGAATAAGAACAGAATTACATACTTCTGCAACTTACAAAAATAAATACCAGGGTTAAAAGATTGTAGGCGTGTCGTGGAAAAACTGGGCTTAATACACATGCATAAAGTGTTGTCCTGGATCAGCCTGCGCAGTCCGCACGGCTGGTCCAGGACAACACTTCCGCTTTTATGGTATTTTCTGTTTCAAGTAAGTCTCTTCTAAATATAAATCCAATGCAGGTGGAAAGTGCCGTCCTGGAATAGCCTGTGTGGACTGCACAGGCTGATCCGGGACGACACTTTATGCATGTGCTTTAAGCCCCAGGATTTCCCATGACACGCCAAATAGTTATTATTTCATACAAATTTTCCTATCAATTATAAAAACCAGGATTAATGTAATCTCAGAATATGGGCCTGTATGGTTAATGTGCAAACAGATGTAACCCTCAACCCACCAAAAGTGTCACAGTACAAATGGAAAGGTTATAGACACAAAATATAGCCAAATGTCATTGAAAATGAATGTTTGTTACATGAGCCATAGTTCGAACTTGTAATTTATAACAAATTGACACATGTAACAACATTAATGCCACAATTATTTTACCAAAGATGACTGCCTATTTGGAGCTGACTGTTTATAAACTACTTTCAAAGCGGCACCATAACTTAAGTTATAAATGCTTCAATAACATTTAAAGCCGCAGTCCATAGAATATAATTTGATACATCTAAAATTGGCATTAGTTGTAATGAACATTAATGACGTTTATTCGACTGAAAACTGTTTCTTATTCAAGAAAGGCATTTTATAATGTCTATGTTCGAAAACGCTTGGTACGAACGGAATATACACTAATGTACATACCGATTTACTCAGAGGCATCACCAGCTATCGCATACAGATAATTGTACGATGAAAAGTTACAAAAACGTTATTATTTTACCAATTTGAATGCAGTTTTTTGTATTTTTATCGGTAAGATGTCCATTAGAAATGATTTCTGCAAAGTTATTATTTTATTAAAACATTTCTGGACTGATGCTTTAAAGCATAATTTATATCACTATCAAAACTCAGGCTGGCCTAAAGCAAAAGTGGCCTAGTAATAAGATTGAATCCCATTGCCATAATTTTGCAATAGTTACAGTATCATTTTGGGGTTGGGGGTTAACCTCTATTCTACTGTGAAAACACTTAACCAACTGGCTGAAATTGCATGTCTGAGGGGACATAACTCTGTAAAACACTGACAATTAGCTCAGCAATGTTATCAAAGACAAGTATGAAGCCTTGAATGCAGAAACAGTATTACTGAAAAATTAAACATGAAACATTAAAACACAAAACTTTCTGCCTTTTGGTCCTATGGATCTCATGCATGTGGTCATTCTAGCAAGTTAACGTTATGTACAAATTTCAACATCCAAACTTTGAAACTCCAAAGTTTGAATTCTGATTACGAAGCACAACAAAGTAGAAAATTCAAAAGCTATTTATACGAATTTGAAGCAGAAGCCTTCATAAAAGCTTGGCAACATAATATTATGTAGTGTTCATTTGTGTTAATTTTCTGTTCAAAACACCCACTTACTGGACGGATGCATGGAATTCAGAAAATATCTGGAATACGAAATAACTGTTTAAAGTTTTTGTATCAAACAAACTGCACTAAAAAAACATAACCACTCCACTGCAAAGATCCATAAGGCACTTGCGACTCATTCTTAATTATTAAAACAAGCAAACCATTGTAAGTTAATATTATTACAGTCATATTTTGTCAACAACAGCTGTCAGAGGACAGTGTGCTCGACTATTCTAAGTATTTCAGTTGGTACATATTTTGGAAAGTGGAAGGGGCATACATTTGTTGAAATACAAAACTGAGTTATGGCAATTATTTTATCAAATTATTTGAACAAGTTTCAACCTTATGTAGTTAATAACTTATGTAGTTTTGAAATTATAAGAGTTTTAAATATAAACTTTAACCAGAAAATCTAAGTGAAAAAGGTTCATAACTCTGTCAAAATGCAAAACAGAGTTATAGGGAGGTTGGCCCTGACACTGGAGTTGATGACAAAGGTATGTTCCTATCTTAAAGTTAATAACTTATGTAGTTCTGAAGTTACACACGTTTTGAATATATACTTTATCCAGAAAATCTATGTGAAAAGGGGGCATAACTCTGACAAAATACAAAACAGAGTTATATGGAATGTTGCCCCTGACACTGGAGTTGATGACAAAGGTATATTCCAAGAGTTATATGGAATGTTGCCCCTGACACTGGAGTTGATGACAAAGGTATATTCCAATTTTCAAATGAATAACTTATGTAGTTCTGCAGTTACAAAACTTTTGAATATAAACTTTAACCTCAAAATATAAGTGAAAAATGGGCATAACTCTGTCAAAATACAAAACACAGTTACATGGAATGTTGCCCCTGATATTGAAGTTGATGACAAAGGTATATTCCAATTTTCAAGTAAATAACTTGTGTAGTTCTGAAGTTCCAAAACTGTTGAATATAAACTTAACCAGAAAATCTATGTGAAAAAGGGGCATAACTCTGTCAAAATACAAAACAGAGTTATAGGGAATGTTGCCCTTGACACTGGAGTTGATGACAAAGGTATATTCCAAGTTTCAAGTGAATAACGTCTGTAGTTTAGAAGTAACAAAACTTTTGAATATAAACTTAAACCAGAAAATCTATGTGAAAAATGGTATTAACTCTGTCACAATACAAAACTGTTTCAAAAAAGTTTCAAGTGAATAACTAGTGTAGTTTTGAAGTTAAAAGACTTTTGAATAAAAACTTTATTCAAATTCAGACGCGGACGATTCCTGGGGTAGTAGATAAGCTCACCTATTCTTCGAATAGTCGAGCTAAAAATAAACGAAAATAATCTTTTGAATTGTAAACCTACCAAATTTTCAAGTCAGTCTCTAATAAAAATTAATGTCATTATATTAAATTTGCTAAAATTACCAGATAAAGTCATGTTCATCAAAATGAAATAAAAAAATGGACACATTTGGCAATTTTGACCAAATGGTAAAAAAATTAAAGTTATATTTTCGCATTTAAATTAGACTGTTTTGGCCTAAAAATGACAATAATTTTGACCAAATGACCTTAAAATACTGGTAATCTTTTAAATTTAAAATACTTCTTCACTAATTTAGTACAAAACCACATTCAGGTCACCCTCAGGCAAGCATTATGGGATCTCTACCTTGTCAACCACTCAACATACTCTGCCGTTTGCGAAGGCTGCGTAGCCACGTAAGGAATTTGATTCAGATAGAACTGTGCCCGATTCCCGCTGTTTGTGTAGGCAAACCCTCCGTACCCAGTGCCTGCTCCTGCCTGGTACATGGTGTTCGTTCGCCCGAGGGGGGCGGGCTGGTTCGATGCTTCTCCATTTTGTTTTGTTCGCCTTCTTCCTCCGCCTGGAAGCAATTGGACTACAGAAATGGAGCATTGATCTGAATCTTGTTGATATATTACCAAGACAAAAGTTAAATTTATACTCACTTTTGGACTATAGAAATGGAGCATTGATCTGAATCATGTTGATATATTACCAAGACAAAAGTTAAATTCATACTCACTTTTGGACTATAGAAATGGAGCATTGATCTGAATCATGTTGATATATTACCAAGACAAAAGTTAAATTCATACCCACTTTTGGACTATAGAAATGGAGCATTGATCTGAATCATGTTGATATATTACCAAGACAAAAGTTAAATTCATACCCACTTTTGGACTATAGAAATGGACTGTCGATCGGAATCATGGTAATTCATTAACAGGATAACAGATAACAATAATATTCATATTCAACAAACGTCTGATGAAACTTGTACCTTGAAACTTGTATTATGCACGATAAACATCTTTATATAGAGTATATAGAGGAAAAAAAAAAGCTGCATCCGTTAGCTCACCGCATTGTGTGCTATCATAGGCTGATGAATTGTCATATAAAGACAAGACGGGGGAGACGATTACGGAAATACAAAAAAGTGTATTGCATTAAAGACACAGTTGCTTCCCTGAGCTTACCTTTTGCGTCTTATGGAAGACAAGACAGGAGAGACAATAATAGCAAATAACCTTTTCATATTGTGCATTGTAATTTGTTTCTGCCACAGTTGCTTCCCTTAACTTACCTTGGCAGCTGTATATACCAAGAAGAAACAGGGGAGACAAATACAGCAAGAGATCATAATTTCCATGCATTTTCACCCAACCTCAGTGCAGAGATTTGACTTGTTTTGAGCATAGCTCAAATCAAATCCCTTCTGTCATAATAAACCATGTGATGAAAATCAATGTAAATCTTCTAGTTATTATTTATGGTTTAAATTAGCTTTTTTTCTGTTCCTATTTTCATTATTGACTGTAAAGCTATTTTAACAGTCCGTTAATGTAGAAAACTGCACTGAATTGCATTAAATAACCCGTCGGTATATCTGCCACTGATTTCCACCGATTACCACTCTTTTAGTGGAAAACGGTGGCAAACAGTGTAAAAACGATGGCAAACAGTGAAACACCGTCGTTTTTCATCAATCGGTGGAAAATGGGTAGTGGCATTCGATGTAAAATGGTGAAAATTCTGTGGCAAAACGATGGAAAATTGGACTTAGTCATTATGAGGAGCATAAATGTATATTTTACATATACAAAAATGGAACTTAGAAAATATCTGAGAGAAAAAGAGTGGAAAACGGTGGAAAATACTTAGAATAGTTGATGCCTTGTTTTGGGTGAAATAAACTGCATTGACGCTGAGTGTTTTCGGATAATATTGAAGTATTACATTAGTTTCCTCTACACATGTACTGTTTACCAAGGTTATTAATTTTTATTAATGTTTGAGAGTCTGATGGATAACATGTGTAACTGACACTTATTTTCCATTCACGTTTTTATATTTGACAAATTTGATATTATTGTATAATAATTTAAATTATGACTTAATGTAACATGAACAAAAATATTTATGTGGTTGTGATAGGCTTTGATCAATATAAAAGGTTTCCATGATTCTGTACCTTAACACACTTAAGTTAAAAATACTTGAATGCTTATAAACAAAGGGTCTCATGTTAAACAATTTAAGGAATTTGTACAAGTTGAAAGTTCTTGACCTTGTTCAAGCTGTTTAAGAACTAGTAATACTCCATTCAAACATTTGACCTCAGTTAGATGCTACAATTTACAAACAATCTGATAAGCACTGACCACCATGCAGCTGTGGTATTTAGATGTTTGTCTGCTACAGAATTTGAAACCTTTCTTGTGGATAAAGCATCTGGTTATCTATTGGTTAACTCATACACTGCCTTTCCTGATTGGTTCATTCAACCACAGGAAGTTTACCTCTGAATTTGAAAACAAGAGTACGCATGTAAATGTTTTAGCACCTTATAGTCTTAAATTGTGGTTATAAAGCAACCTTTTGGAACTAATTGTACTTTTAAAGCTATCCTGAAATACTGACATTAATTAACATTCTGTTAAGAATAAATGTGCATCTAGTAGCATGTGGAAATCAACATTTAGTGATGTGGACGAGTGGTACAGGACTTCAGCTCTTTGGTTTATTGGAATAGCAGAACAACTGATGGTCTGTATTTTTATATCTATATTTTCCCTGAAATTTCTATTTTTATGATAAAATCATAATTATATTTGTTCTTACTCCTATGTCTGTTTAGTATATTGTTTACAATTTAAATACATCCTGGAACAAGTGAATGATTTTAATTTCACATAATAGACAATACAGTCAAAACATTATTTCAGGATCTTACAGAACCATAGGGTTGTGTATTCTATTGTTAAATAAATTCCAACGAAAAGAAATTCTTCTAAAATGAACTTCTTTTAGAGAATTCATTTAGGCATTATAATTTTATCTAAGCATACATAAATAATCTTGCATCCAAGCATACATAATGTAGTATTGGGTTATAATATTAAGAATAAATTAGTCAAATTAAACTGTCTGCCAGTTACATACATTGTCCCAACTCTATATGACAATAGTATTAATATAACAAAATCATTTTTTTCTCATATTGCTCTAACAAGATATATACATTAACATACATCATATATAATTATTTATTGATGTAGATAAGCACTGAGTACACTGATGCATATATGCTCAAATTAATATTGCTTACATTTGTTTTACAGACTGCCATGAAGGACAAGGAGTGAAGACATTCATGAGGATTTTCAGCACTCAGTGAAGCACTGGAGACTTTACATATTAATTTACAACAGTTATAAAAACAATAATCTTTAGTACAATTGCATGTTCAGGTAGAAAGATCCTAATGACTTCGGAAATACTCGCAAAATATCGGTCAACTTCGGCCCATTCGCCACTTACCGTAAATCTAATCAATCTGATCCGAAACAGAAATAGTTTTCGCGAAATAAACATTACTTTTCGAATGTTGAGTTATTTTCAATTAAATGTGTGAAATAAATGCTTATTTGTCTTTAAAGATGAACGTTAAAATGTAGTTTGAAGAAAAACAAGGCACTCTGATATAGGGAATACCTTCAAATGACGTCATTGTTGGGAATTTCTGTTTACATTTAATCATGACATTTTCGCGATATTTCTGGTGTATTTCCTTACACTTAAGTTAAAATAGTTATAAATAAACGTCCACGGATTATAAGTATTATTGAACATAATTATTCGTATATAAAAACATATCTGCGTAAAGGAGATACGTGCTCTTTGCTGTGAAATAACATTCATTCACACCAAAAACTTGGAAAAATAGTCAGTCGAGATTAATGGCGAGCGGGACGTCGGGTGATCGAGTTTGGTGTTCAGTTGGATAATTTAAAATACTGTTCATTGTGTAAACTTGGGCCTGTTCCACTGAGGAATTTTGACGAGATCTACCACTGTAAAAAACATCTGAAAATTATGTATCTGCGAAATGATGAGAATGGTCTAAGAGACACCTTTTTATCCAAAAACAGTGACATTTTACAAATAGTCACACGCTTCAAGAAGAGTCTTGATGAAGTTATCACACAGATTTGCCAGTTTTTTTAAACTCTTGTTAACCCAATGTAATGAAAATGTCCATTGAATTTTTAAAACACACACTTATAAAAAATGTTGTTATAAAAAACTTGGAAAAATAGTCAGTCGAGATGAGTGGAGAGCGGGACGTAGGATCGAGTTTGGTGTTCTGTTGGATAATTTAAAATACTGTTCATTGTGTAAACTTGGGCCTGTTCCACTGAGAAATTTTGACGAGATCTACCGCTGTAAAAAAACTTTTGAAACTCTTGTTAACCCAATGTAATGAAAATGTCCCTTGAAATTTTTAAAACACACACTTTAAAAAGTGTTTATTATTTTTCTGAATTTGGTAACCAAGGATATGTGAACCTCAGCTAGTTACATTTGTATTTAAAATGTTTACACAAAACACTATTTCTTTAACATTAGTGCAAAAATAATTCATTTAATATCGATTCTGCTAATAGATTATAATTATAAGAGAAAAAAAATAGTTTAACATAGAAGGAAAATGTTTGCTTTTTTACTTTTCTTATTTTTCATATTTTTTTTATAACATAGGGTTGCTTCAGTCCAAATGTTATACCTTGAGATTTTTGTGGTGAGCCTATGTCAATTTATACCCTTTTCCTCTCAGATAAGGTTATATTATATTTTGGTATTACTGATTTTGACATACTATGAAATAAAAGTAAAAAAAATTACAATAATTGGTGTTTGGCGTATTACGGTAGTGAAATCTGTTGTTTTTTGCCATATGCTTTGCCAAATTTAATGTAAAAAGTATTGTTGGTCAACCTTAGTACTTATGTTTGTTATACTTTTTCATAAGATACACCTTTAACGTATAAATTAAAGCTATTCAGGAATAAATAAAATACATTTTGACAATATGTCAGTCATTTTTGTAAGTGTACCCCATCAGAATTTAAGGTGGAAATAGAAAAATGATGGGTTATAAGAAAAATCGCATTTTTGTCAAAACGTCTGGTTAGATTTAGTTTATATTTCACAGTTTCGTCTCATAAGAGATTTAATTTTCAAAGATAAGAAGAAAATCAAGGTCTGAAAAAAGTCCCATTAGGGTCTTTCTACCTTAAGTATATTAATGAGTTTGTAATTGTAACAACTGAAATTTACATAATAAATACTACATTGTGTCAATTCTTATGTGGTGTATTAGATTCATGTTGTTTTTTATTCAGGTGACAGCATATTAATCAGTTGGCAAACATTGTCATAGATTTTCACCTGTTTCCACTATCGGTGGCGAAGAGTGGAAAATTTGCCACTGTGGTATTTTGATGGCTAACGATGAAAATTTTGCCATCGATTTTCACCATTTTCCATCCAAAGTGGCAAACGCTGTAAACCTTTTACATTGTTTTCCACTGGTGAAATTGGATGGCAAACGACGAAAAATTTGTCCAAATACTCCACCGTTTGCCATCGATTTTCACCGTTTTCCATCAAAAGTGGCAAACGATGTAAAATTTGACATCGTTTTCTACTGGTGGAATTTGATGGAAAACGATGAAAATTTTGTCCAAATACTCCACCGATTGCCATCAAATTCCACCAAATGCCACCAACAATGTAAATTCTTGCACTGTCCCATTTTTTTCATTGTTTGCCACTGATTTTCCACCAAATTTCATGCCTAAATACTCCACCTTTTGCCACTCTTTTTTTCCATGGCAAACGATGGAAAATGGTGGCATAATTACAGACGGGAAGTAAACGTTGCAAAAACATAAATCCAGATCAGGAAGGATTTTACTTGTGATGGCAGTGGTTACTGTTTACCGATAATATAAGTAACCGCTGCGAGGAGTTTGATTTTCACCAGCTATAGTGGCACAGACACAGTTGCTTCCCTTAGCTTACCTCTTTGTGCGTTATCTTGGGCAGATGTATCATCATAGAAGATACTTCCATTCCAGAGAGGAGAGGTTGCCAGCTGCATGTTGGTGACCTTGACAGGGACCTGGGTCTTATACTGGCCAATACCAGGGAGGGAGCCATCTGCCGTAACTTGACCGGCAAGGCTGGGCTGCAATGGAAATGAACACAATAATATTAATTATTGAATGGCTAGAAAGCTTCCTTTGAATGATGCATATGAGTTTTGACCACATAAATTTTTAAAATGTGCATAATTTTATGTGATTTATGTTCATTACAAAAACTTTAGCCATCATCATGAATTCATCAAATAAGATGGCCAAGTGGCCCTGGGGTTGCTCACCAGAGTGTAAACATTGTCACATTGACATTCTGTAACCGTGAAATATGCAATATATGGACAATTTTCAAAAACTTCCCCACCCTGTGGCAGCCATGTTGTATTTTGTATTTATTTTTTTTCCAATTTCTTTGACAGAATTTGGACGAAGACTAGAGGGTCACCCAAGGAACATTTTCATGAAATTATTTTGAAATTCAGCTCATGATTTATGACAATTTTTTTAAAAAGTTTTCTATATAGCCATATTTGGAAAAATGCCCCAAATTGGACAAAATGATCTGATGGAATCTGGTAGGTCACCCAAGGAACATTCTAAAAAACTATTGTGTAATCCAGCCAGTGATTTCTGAAAAGAAGTTTTTTTGGCAGTTTTTGGTTGCCATGTCAATCAGAGATTTACATATATTCCAAGGAATTGAAGTTTTTGATAAAGGACCACAGCAGAAACATTCCTGCCAGGTTTTGTTAAAATCTACAAAACGGTTTCGGAGGAAAGGTTGTTTGAAGTAAATTCTTGACATCGCTGGACAAACGTCAGATGCTGGACAGTGACTGACCACAATAGCTCATCCTTGAGCACTAGCTAAAAAACACAAACTATAAATAGCATCATGTGTAATGTATGCAGAAGGCCTACTCAGCTAATTTTCCATGTATTGGAATTTTCTAATAAACAGTCAAAATTACTTCATGACATACTACTTGCTCAATAAAAATTTATACATTTTTCATCAATGTTTCATCTTGACGTTTCTTTCAAATAAAAATAAAATATATTTTAAGAATCGAATGCAGTTCTATGATATAAAATTTTCAAGTATGCTAAAGTATTCTAAAGTATTATGGAGCTATAGAAAGTATTACATAAAAGTCAAAAGATGTCAGTCATAAATAGAAGAAAATCAGCTACAGTAAGTACGGAAACTTCAGAGGAGATTAGAAGAGCAAAAGACATACTATTGGATATCTTTGCCAAAACCGATTTCAAGATACAATAATTCCAGGAATGGACAAAAACTCATATGGGGCATGTCGTGGGAAAACCGGGCTTAATGCATGTGCTAAAGTGTCGTCCCGAATCAGCCTGTTCAGTCAGCACAGGCTAATCCAGGACGGCACTTTCCACCTAGAGTGGTTTTATGTTTAGAAGAAACTTCCTTGAAACTGAAAACACCATAAAAGCGGAAAGTGTCATCCTGGATCAGCCTGTGCGGACTGCACAGGCTGATCCGGGATGACACTTTACACACATGCATTAAACCCGGTTTTCCCATGACATGCCTCATATTAAATAATGCAGCAACTAAGCTATATACAGCTGCATAGTGATATTACCGTACGTGAACAAAATGACGTTCGATGACGTCAAATTGTGTTTTAAAATGAGACTCTATAATACATTATTCGTTTCAAAATTTTGATTGTCAACTTTTGAAATAGATTAGGGAATTACCCGGATAAAATTTAATTGTAAATATAATAATGAAATGTCTGTTCGCTTTCCCTGGTAAGCGCTAGTATTTGTTGGTAGTTTTTAGCAAGGTATAAATTCCCCCTTTATAAATCGCCTTATTTGATTGGCTAATGAGATTGTTATGGGCGCGACTACACTGTTAAATTACTTGTCAGTCACACTGTTGGAAGTGAAACCTTATCGATAAATATAGCGTTCATTTATGACCCTTTGATTAAAGACCTGTGCAATTAGATAAAGGGATTAAGGGTGGTTGCTTTGAAAATTAAGGCATGTTGGCGTTATAAGCAATGTCGGCAAACGACTAACTGCTTTAAAAGCATGTCGGGCCTGACAAGCGAAACAGGCCTGCGGGAAACCCTGCTTTTTTTAAATTTTAAAACAATGAAATATATATTAAGTCCAGCAATAACTTTGATGGCATCTTGTAACAATTTGGTATAAAATTACATTACAAAATCTACAACAGTTATGCACATAGTTAAAACCTGAAAACAGAATGTTTAGGTAAAATAATGTTTACAATGACCAGGGCCATAAAATAACACCACAAAATTGACCAAACTGAAAGCTTGTGTGTACCCATTTGTTACACACGGGGACATTAATTGTTGGCATATTACTATTAAATCACCATAATTTTGGTAAAATTGAAGCTTGTGGTCATATACCAGTTGGAAGTGCTAAACAATGAGGGACTAACTGTATGTTATACTACACATATTATAACTAATGTTACAGTTAACTGTGTCATTTTACATATGATTACACATTACATTTGAATTACTACCAAACTTTTGCTGAGAAGTAAGAAAACCTGATAGACACTACATTCAAATTAGGTACTTCGGAAAATATTATTAGTCTATACAATGGTAACAATTAAATAACAAACAATCAAATAACAAACAATAATACGTCTTTAGCTACATTTGTATCTTGTGACAAAGGGCAGGTAACTGCTTGTGCTGCTGACACCATATAACAAAGGGATATAATTTGCTTACGGAAATCTTAATCCATTATAATAGCCATGTACCTACAACAACATAAGCTTAGCTGAAACGTTCTGAAAAAACTGTGACAACATAATAACATAATAAGAACTTGGCAGAGAAATGTCAATGAAATTACAGTAGAAAAGAACAATAACTAGCAAAATGTAGCTTTTGATAAAATCACAAATATTGCTACTACTACTACAGCACAAAGTTATGTTTGTTTCAAAAAGAGCAAATAAAACTGTGTTAACTGTGGTGATTTCACTTAATACCATATAGTTCGCTTGTTAAATTATAAATTTAAAATGAACTAGAGCTATCACTAAAGGTGATTAATACCCCCACACACCCCTTTGCACAGATGTAGAGTTTTGACACAGATGTAGAGCTTTGACATGGAACAATGCATTGACTGACAAAATGACCTGCATAAAAGGTAAAATGAGCTTGAAATGCAAAATGAAGAGTACAATCGGAAATGATTAACACATGTTTGACCTTTAATTGCGACCTTGAACTTGACTGATAAGTATGAGACATGTGCATGACACATAGACTTGTCATGTGGAGTAACAATTTGAAGTAATATTAAAATCCTTCCAGGCATTTATAAGTTACTGACAGTAACAAAATGCAAATATTAAAACTTTGACCTTAAATTGTGACCTTGACCTTTCACCTACAAACATGGGTCATGTACATGACACATCATCGGTCATAAGGAATACTTATTTGAAGTTATATTAAAATCCTACTAGGCATTATGAAGTTATGGAGCGAAAAATGAAATACAACTATTTGACTTTTGATCTTGAATTGTCACCTTGACCATTGATGGACAAGCATGGGTCATGAGCACGACACATCTTCTGGTCAAGGGGAATAACAATCTGAAGTTATATTAAAATCCTTCCATGCATTACGAAGTTATGGGGCGAAAACAAAATACAAGTATTTTACCTGTATCTGACCTTGAATTGTGACCTTTACCTATGAAGGACAAGCATGGGTCATGTACCTGACAGATTGTCTAGTCATGGGGTATAATTATATGAAGTTATATTAAAATCAAGAGTGGAAACAAAATACAAGTATTTGATCTTGAATTGTGATTGTGACCTTTGGCAGACGTGCATGGGTCATGTACGCAACAGAACGTCTGGTCATGGAGAATAATAATCTGAAGTTATATTAAAATTCTTCCAGGCATTACGAAGTTATGGAGCGGAAACAAAATATGGGATGCACCAAAGTACCAATATACAGCCCAACACGCGTGATTCCTATATAGCCCCCACTTTTTCAAATAGTGGGGGTATAAAAAGCTTTAAATAGTTTTTCAGTATTCTGCCCAATACTTTACAACAGATAGAAGCAATTTGTATAGCATGTATACGGTCCTCTACATTGATCTAGGAGGGATTATTATTCTTCATTCTAACATGACACTCGCAGATTTTTCTACAAACCAAGAAAATTACTGTTGTTAAATCTTTACTTGTAGTTTTGTAGTATTGACACTGACATTATTCCTTCAGTTTTTATCAATGAAAATGATGTCACAAGAAATTCATCACAATGAATGACATCACTGTAACAGCGGTGACGCCTGTTGAACATTCAAATGGGAAGATAGGCAGTCACCCATAGTAAAATGTAGTTCTCATTGCACAGTCAGCCCTCGTTACAAACGACACAATCCGTTAACTACAGTCAGCCCTCGTTACAACGACACAATCCCTTAACTACAGTCAGCCCTCGTTACAACGACACAATCCGTTAACTACAGTCAGCCCTCGTTACAACGACACAATCCCTTAACTACAGTCAGCCCTCGTTACAACGACACAATCCCTTAACTACAGTCAGCCCTCGTTACAACGACACAATCCCTTAACTACAGTCAGTCCTCGTTACAACGACACAATCCCTTAACTACAGTCAGCCCTCGTTACAACGACACAATCCCTTAACTACAGTCAGCCCTCGTTACAACGACACAATCCGTTAACTACAGTCAGCCCTCGTTACAACGACACAATCCCTTAACTACAGTCAGCCCTCGTTACAACGACACAATCCCTTAACTACAGTCAGCCCTCGTTACAACGACACAATCCCTTAACTACAGTCAGTCCTCGTTACAACGACACAATCCCTTAACTACAGTCAGCCCTCGTTACAACGACACAATCCCTTAACTACAGTCAGCCCTCGTTACAACGACACAATCCGTTAACTACAGTCAGCCCTCGTTACAACGACACAATCCCTTAACTACAGTCAGCCCTCGTTACAACGACACAATCCCTTAACTACAGTCAGCCCTTGTTACAACGACACAATCCCTTAACTACAGTCAGCCCTCGTTACAACGACACAATCCGTTAACTACAGTCAGCCCTCATTACAACGACACAATCCGTTCCCGTTAAAAATGTTGTTATATCGAATTTCCATTCTAGCGAATTTCGGCAATATAATTATAGAATAACAGAAGATAAACAGATCTTTTAAACATTCCAATTTCGTGGACATGTATTTTTTTGGCACCATAAACAAACATTTCTTATTATTTTCACGGGGGTTGAATGCAATAAACATTGTTTTACTTAAGATTTAATTCCATTTAATTAAAAAAATATCAACTGGACAAACTTTTAAAACACACAACCATTTATGGTAATCATACTGCATTCACTATTATGTCAATTAAGCTTACGCCATAAAACAGATTATCACTCTTTAATTGTATATCTGGTTAAACCTGTGACACCTGCTGAGAACACTTGATTAAGCAAACCAATTGGACCTGCAACAAATTAACACGTTTTGAGCATCCTCGGTTCCAAAGGTCGTTATAATGAATCAAATAAGTGCACATTCTACTGATTGGTTCCCGCATATTTAACATCGGAGTCGGAAACCGAATATTCCGTTTTAACCGGTACCAGTTTAATGGAAAATAATCCGTTCCCAAAAAAATTGTGTCGGAAGTAGAATATTCCGTTACAACGAATGCCGCTGTAAAGAGGGTTGACCATAATTGCATCAGAACTTCGAAATGTAATTCATTAATAAG
This sequence comes from Congeria kusceri, assembly GCA_027627225.1. Classification (NCBI taxonomy): domain Eukaryota; kingdom Metazoa; phylum Mollusca; class Bivalvia; order Myida; family Dreissenidae; genus Congeria; species Congeria kusceri. The sequence goes on from CM051028.1 coordinate 57,025,705, forward strand.
CCCATAAAACCCTAAATCGAAAATTATTTCTTAATCAACACCAAGCTGAACTAGATTTGTCACATGAGTGACAGATATACCCCACAATATGGCCTTGTCACAAAACTATGGCATCCATTCTAAAAAAATGGACAGAGAGAGAATGCTTTAATATGTGGATGGTCAACAGTGTATTTGGAAAAATTTAATTTCAATAGGAGCCACAACTCTGTCAACATTTAGTGGTTTGTAACCAAAGTTGAACTTGATCTGTATATTATGATGTTACACCTATGTACCCAAAATAATTTAAATATGTGAAACCTTTCATGAGTTATTGTCCATGTTTTTCGGGAATTTAAGTCAAAGAGGGGCCATAACTGGGTCAAAATTTAGTGGTTTGTAACCAAAAGTCGAACTTGACCTGTATGTTACGATGCTACACATGTGTACCAATAATTATTTAAATATGTCAAGCCATTGTTGAGTTATCGTCAGGAAACCTTGTTTTTAGGGAATTTAAGTCAAATAAAGGGCCATAACTCTGTCAAAATTTAACCATTTGTAAACAAAGTCAAACTTGACCAGTATTTTATGATGCTACATATGTATACCAAGAATTATTTGAATACTTCAAGCTATTCTTGAGTTATCGTCCGGAAATCATGTTTTCGGGAATTTTAAGTCGAAATGGGGCCATAACTCTGTAAAAATTTAGTGGTATGTAACCAACATCAAACATGACCTGTATTCTATGATGTTACACATGTGTACTAAAAATTAGTTGAATATGTCCAGCCTGTCTTGAGGTATCATCCGGAAAAAAAAAACCAGCAGACCGATGGACCGACAAGCTCACTCCTTTATACCCCCTAAACTTTGTTTGTGGGGGTATAATGACCTTTAAGCTCCTCTGTTACCAGCATTACTACATTATAACAACATACAAACAGAATTTGATGGGCATGCAGTCAGCAAAACACACATTTTCATTAATGTTGGAAAAAATATATACTACTTATTGAATACATTCAATGAGGTTGCTGCAGCTTTTGATAACTTACACCATGATGCATTTGCAAATACCGCAATCTTATAATTGCAAAGAAAATACTTAGAATTTTAAGTACTTAGAATTATAAGTAAAATATGACATGGATTTATTAATTTTATGCTAATATCATAATAAATATGTCAGCCTTACTATGTAACATGACAGCGAAATTTACCAACACCCAATAAAAATGTTCAAAAAACATTATTATTCTAATCTATTTGTCCCGAAGGCATAAAACTGAATTGTTACTTTAAAAATATTCATAAACAAGACACCTTCTCCATAGGCCGATTTAGAGTGGGTGGCGGAAATGGGTTACACACCACTAAAATTGTCCAGCATTCAATTTTTTAAACCTCACAATAACTTAAACATAAACATTTAGTTGCCAATCACGTGTTCTTTGATCAATTTATTGCATTTATTAAACACACTCGGTGGCATTTTTGTTAAATTGTTCCTTTTTGACGACATTGCACCGTTCCCATATACATCCTAACATGTAAGAGAGACAACCAGAATTTGTTGGCAGTTACTGAATATTTCCACCCCCTCTAACTCATTGTTGTCAGCTACTGAATATTTCCACATCCTCTAACTCATTGTTGTCAGTTACTGAATATTTCCACCCCCTCTAACTCATTGTTGTCAGTTACTGAATATTTCCACCCCCTCTAACTCATTGTTGTCAGCTACTGAATATTTCCACATCCTCTAATTCAAAATCCTGCATCTGCGCCTGTTCTCATATGATTCTAAATGTTACCTGACTGACTCTGGCATTGGTGCCATGTGATACACAGAATCCTTATGAAATGAACCAATTAAACTGTTCACCACAAATACGTTGCATCTGCTCTTGTTTAATAACTTACTATCAAAATCACCTTGTAATTCTAACAGCTGAAATTTGCAAAAAATTTCTCTTCCTACTGTTAGACATTATCTTTATTAGAAAAGAAGAAACAAATAACGAAAAAACTAAATGTGTCACAGACACCGATGCCCCCATGATGCGTGTTTGGACACAGACACAGGGCGTGTTGCCAACACTAATTTTTGCCTCCACAAATTTATGTTAATATTATATTCTATAGTGGAAAAAATGACAAAGGGCCATAATTCTGCCAAATTACTTCACAGCCTAAATTCATTACTTTACAACCACCTACACATTAACATTCTACAGCTGTGAAAGTTTGAGCAAAATCCGCCTATCAGTTAAAGAGGAGTTGAGTCCACAAACTTTCGAGACAAACGGACGGACAGAGAGACAAGTGCAATGCTTAATGGCTCTCAATTTGTGGGGGCATAAAAATGTGTGGGGACTGTATAATAGAATTGTGGTGCGTCGTGAAAAAAACGGTCTTAATGCATGTCCGCACAGGTTAATCCAGGACGGCACTTTCCGCTTACAGTGAAATTATGTTTAGAAGAGACTTCCTTGAAACAGAAAATACCATAAAAGCGGAAAGTGCCATCCCGGATTAGCCTGTGCGGACTGCACAGGCTAATCTGGAACGACACTTTACGCACATTTATTAAGTCCGGTTTTCCCACGATGCCCCTCAATTATGAATATCAATCTGTCTATATTATCAGCGTGACACCTTAATAATGATACATTTAAGCAAAAGCCACTTAATCTGTTTGAAGAGACTGCAGCTACATGTGTCTATGCCTTTTTACGTATATTCCAACTTACTTCAAATGAATTTAAAATATTCCCCTGAAAAAAGATATTGGATTGATAATATCAGCAGCCATATAAATACAATACCAGATGACAATTGTGTGTACATAATTTATACTGAACCAAAAAAGAAACTTTCGCTAAGTTTGAATGTAGATTATTTTTAACATTTGAATAGATTTGACCATGACAATATGCATGTACTATGCAAATGTGTCTTTTTTAGTTCAGTATATATACTACTCAAAATTTAATAAGGCTCACTACGTATTAAGCTTTATATGAAATGTCATTGTCCAACTGATTTGCTGTTTCTGTATTGTTGCTGCTAGCCTTAGGTACAACAAAAATGTATTATAACAGCCTATTACTTAGTCAATAATAATTTTATTAACATTAGCTTATTAGACATTCTGATACATACTATATGGGCTTATCAAATTTTGAGTGGTTTGATTAAAGCTGATATTAATAAATTACATTTACATGAATAAAGGTGTACCATTATATGAAAATGTATGTAACATTTATTTTTACTATGCAATGGGAAGGCTAGGACCTTGTCATCAAATCCTGGTGTACCATTATATGAAAATGTATGTAACATTTATTTTTACTATGCAATGGGAAGGCTACGACATTGTCATCAAATCCTGGTGTACCATTATATGAAAATGTATGTAACATTTATTTTTACTATGCAATGGGAAGGCTAGGACCTTGTCATCAAATCCTGGTGTACCATTATATGAAAATGTATGGAACATTTATTTTTACTATGCAATGGGAAGGCTAGGACCTTGTCATCAAATCCTTAATCAACTGAATACCCGCCACCACCACAACTTGTTCCACTAAGAAACAAGAGGCTGTGTTCCATAAACAGACGGCCCCGGTTGTTGCTGGACAGCCCATTTTTAATATGTCAAAGTGAGGTTGGGTGATATGGGTGGATCAGGAATGATCATCAGCAACAACTGTGTAAGTATCCAAGTGTTGTAGTGAGTGGTGTTGGTGCTAGACGAAACGGTAAAATCCTAGTTAAATAAGAAACAGCCCATTTGAATTATTTTAAGTCCATATTAGGTCAAGGTCAAAGTGAGGTTGGGTGATATGGGTGGATTAGGAATGGTCATAAGCAACAACTGTGTAAGTATTCAAGAGCTGTACTAAGCCGTGTTGGTGCTAGACGCTCGTACGGACGGAATCACAGGCAGACAGGACAGGACAATCACTACCAGTATATCATTCCCGCAAACCAATCGATGCCAGAGGCATAAAAAGCAAGGCTAAGATAATTGGAGTAACTCAACTTTCAATGATTATCTAACAACATCACAGACTAAGGTTACAGTCTACTACTGTATAGGTTAATCATTCACTGTGGGCAGTATTCTGGTAGTTCAAGAAGATAAAGACAGGCAAGTGAATCCCCATTCTATGAATAGGTGTTAAATCACAGACAAACACTCTACTAGAAGATTAATTGCTATCAAGTACAGGATATTTCTCAACATATTCAGCTGTATAGATTAGAAACATAGTTTTGAAAATAGTAAATAAACATTTTTTTTAAATTAGTGTTTTTCATCAAGAGAATGTGACCTGAGGGATACATTTATTCATGCAGTGAAGTTTATTTTACCATTTAAACAGGGGAATGTACAATGAGTGGTACTCCAGCAAACCGTGTCGGACAGCCCATGCCATTTTTCACAGGTATTACAATCGTGCTTGTCATACTACTCGGATGCTTTTTCTAATGTCTGCATCCATACCCGCATTCGTATTCTCATGAATTACAATATTGTCAGCTGCAAGTATTTACGCAAGTATTCAAAAATTATTGTCAGACGGTGGATTGGGAACACTAAGTCTTATTCAAATTTATTTCTACGGCCCCATCCATGATTCTACAAATGTTACTCGTTATTATCAAGTTATAATACTCAGGGAGTCTTATATAAATCTTGCGTTATTCAGGTGTTCCTGGACAATTTCTGCTACCTATACAATGTTTCATTTAACTTGCTGAGTGAGGTACAATGTCGAATGCATCCACATAAAATGGTGAGGAGCGATTTTTCACTGACTGCTTTTGTGGATTGCGGAAAAGGTTAAACTGTTTTCAACTTTTTCAATTTTTGCGGATGCGAATTTGCACAATACAGATGCGGATATGAACATAGAAAAGCGGCCTAACGCTTTAATTTTGTACATGCCTCTATACTTATCCCAACCCCCATACACTTATAATTATGCAAGGTTTGAAGTCTCTTCTTGCAATTGTTACTATTATTTATTTTGAAGAAAATTGTTTTAAACTAACATATTTACTGTTTTATGACTCTAAACAATTTATCAAGCAAATTTTAATTAATTTATAAATTAGAAACGAAAGTAAAATGTCTTCAAATAGTTCTTAAATAGAAACAAAAGTTAAATGTCTATAAATAGATATCGACAATGACCCTAAATATAGAATTAGTCATAAAGTACAATGTGACTCTCTAAGACATTTAAGTAACATATTGCTGTTTTCAGTGGATAGATCAGTGAAGATATTGAAATTAAATTCAAATTGCTCCGTAATAATGTTAACAGATTAAATTAAAAAAAATTGAAACCAGAGGCAAGATGTTACTACTATATAACATTCAGTTTTTATGTTTTTATAAATAATTTCATCCAAACAGCAAGATATTATTTATCTCTTTGTTAAAATCTATATTCACATATTAAACTCCAAATGACACTACTAAAATGGCATTGATAATCATACAGAATAACTGAACAAAAAGCAACTTACATCTATATTGGTTACATATTTTGGCTGAAACTAATGTCAGAAGTTACAGTTAACAAGTAGGCGTCATCTATTTACATAAATCATAAATGTTATTTTTATGGTGAAACCATCTAAAGAACTACACTTAGTACGTGTAATATATGTAAAGTTCGCATAAATTAACCTGATACTCATGAACTGTATTAGCATAAATTACGCGCTTGATTTGTTTCCTATATTTATAATACTCGGTTTTGTCAATGTACGTGATTCCATAACAGTAGTTTTCAGTGGGATTCTCTTACATCGATTAAACTCGATTTCTGAGTACTGAAATGAATAAAGTCATATTAACGGATTTGTCATATATTCATGTTCATGCAAGGTCAGTGTCAGGTTAAAATGTCCGACCTATATGTATGGTGAAACCATCTAAATATCTACATAAAGAAAAGTTCTGAGAAAGCAAATAGCAAAGTGCTAATGAAGTAAACAGTGACACAGAGATTAATTAGATTTGTGTACAAATTAAAAATTTTCATGGATTCATGTAAGGCCCCCCCCCCCCCATAGTCCCACTTCTGGTCTCCTGACCGACCCTTTACTTTTGCTTCCGGCCCTACATATTTTTGGTCAAAAAATAATAAAGACTGAAAAAGACTGTTACCGTGAAGAACACATCATAAAAAAAAAAAAAAAAAATACCTACCTACCGACCCTTATTTTTTTGGGCTGGAGACCAGAAACAGAACTATTTTTTGGGGCCTAACTAAACACAGAGTAAAATAAGAGTGATTAAATCATATTTCTGGGGGAAAAAGAAACTATAAAATATGTTATTAATTATGTCTATTATATCAAGTACACTTCTGAAAATATGTTTACTATTAATTCGATGTTTCTTCATTAATTGGTAAGAAAATATCATCAAATGTGGAGAATAGAACAGAACTTTTCAACTATTTAAGCAAACAAAGAGTCTAATGGATTATAAACACATTTAAGAATAACAAGCATTATTCCGAAAGGTAATATTAACACATTGTTTTTAAGAAAATTTAATTATAACAGAAACTAGTTTTAAGTTCCGCTATAATAAGCTGAAACCAGACATCCACAAATGTCCAACAGTCTTCTTTCCTTGATTTAATAACATTAGACAACTGAGGGACCTTATTTCGGAAACATCTTAAGTTTATCTTAAATTATTTTCACTTAAGTTGAAATTTTGGTTATGTAATATTTCTCTAAGTACATATCATTTTGCGAATATCTTTGTATTTAAGTATACAACATTTAATAATATAGTTACTAATTAATAAACAATAAGCACAATTTCATTAGCACTGTGACTAATAAGATAAGAAAAACTGATGATTTTAATGTTAAGGATAATATTTTACTTAAAATGTTACTGGAATACGGCCCCAGAAGGACAACTTTTATGAATGTCTGGCTGATAACTACAACACGAGAGAAGCTGTATGAGCCGCGTCGTTGGAAAACCGGACCAAATGTATGTGCGTAAAGTGTCATCCCGGATTAGCCTGTGCAGGCTAATCAGGACGGCACTCTCCGCCTACAGTGGATTTATGTTCAGAAGAGACTTCCTTGAAACAGAAAATACCATACAAGCGGAAAGTGCCGTCCTGGATTAGCCTGTGCAAACTGCACAGGCCAATCCGAGATGACACTTTACGCACATGCATTAAGACCGGTTTTCTCACGACATGCCTCGTATCATGTTACCTTCAAGCCGAACTCAAGTTCCTGCGACAATCAAGGCATCGTGAATCAATGTGACACATAGTTACCAAACCAAAGTACCGGCTCCTGAGGCTCCATTGTCAACAAAGCTCCTTAGGACGATCTAACTTAAGCCATATTTAAGTGAAATATTCAAATAACATTTTCCATGTGATAAACAGTATTTTATATTTGAACTATGGTAAAATAGGAAGTGTATATTGATTCTTTAAAATATTTAAACCGTTAACAATGAACTACACTTTAAATGAACAAGACGTAGATTTTTTTTTTACAAATTTAAAGTTTTCACTAAGGAGTTTAATTAATATAGGTCTTTCAAAATCCATATAGAAATGACACAGGTACAGAGTGGACACAATACAAAGACCCCATTTTTGACCTTTGACCTCAAAGTCTGAACATGACCTTGGAGGTACGGGCCTGGACCTTGCGCGTGACACATCGTGTCATGATGGTGAACATTTCTGCCAAATATTTCAAAGTCCATCCATAAATTACAGAGTTATAGAGCGCACATGAAATAGGACGGACCGAAGAACAGACGGAAGGACACGCGCAAACCCATTGTCACCAACCGGTTTCACCGGTTGGGGAATAGTAAATATGGTGGGTATTGTTGTCTTGGTTTGTAGATGTTACAATTCTGAATATTTAATACTATATTTCAAATACAACACAGACACATTTGCTGATCAGGAGCTGGTACTATGGAGTAGGTACTAACATACAAGTTGAAGACACATATGGGGCGTGTCATGGGAAACCCGGTCTTAATGCATGTGGGTAAAGTGTCATCCCGGATTAGCCTGTGCAGTCCGCACAGGCTAATCCAGGATGGCACTTTCCACTTACAGTGAATTAATGTTTAGAAGAGACTTCCTTGAAACAGAAAATACCAGAAAAGCGGAAAGTGCCATCCCGGATTAGCCTGTGCGGACTGCAAGGCTAATCCGGGATGACACTTTACGCACATGCATTATGTCCGGTTTTCTCACGACGCGCCACATATGAGGCGTGTCATGGGAAACCCGGACTTAATGCACGTGTGTAAAGTGTCGTCCCCGATCAGTGTGCAGTCCTCACAGGCTGATCTACGATGGCACATTCCGCCTATAGTGGATTTACGTTGAAAAGAGACTTCCTTGAAACAGTTAACACCATAAAAGGGGAAAGTGTTGTCTTGCATTAGCCTGTGCAGACTGCACAGGCTGATCCGGGACGACACTTTACGTATATACATTCAGCCCGGGTTTTTCACGACATGCCTCATATGGTTTTTTTCAACGGTAGGACGCAAGTTCACCAATGGCAAATTTTGCTACATTGGCAGTACAAGATTTCTATTAAAATAATATGGCCATATGCAATCTTTAATTTGCATACACCCCTTTTTATATAACAGAAGGTTTTCAATTAAAATAAGCAGGGATCTGACTTGACATTCATTTTTACATCTCATAGGACATTTACTGAGTATCATTATTATGGGACTCATGCAAATACATTTTGTGAATTATATGGATAAAAGGTCACTGTGGAAACAACATTTAATATTACCTTGGAAATAACAAGTGGAATGTGTTTCCACTGCAAGGAAATTCCACATTACAGGCACTATTTAAACATACTATACTACCATAAACAAATTTCGTTGCAATTAGTTGATAATAGGAATGTTCTATACCAGTAACACATTTTTTCAAAAGCACCAAAATCCATAATAATTTACATAAAAAGAACAAAGACAAACTTCGTTTATGCTCCTGCTGACAAAGTAAATACTGACAGTTTTGAGAGTATGACTAGACAATATATATGTATTACTGCTAATTTCAAAATTATAAAGCCAATAAAATACATGCTTCTGTCATAGTCTGTTTGAATACTAGATAGCATATGTCCAGCATGTAAACAGAAAATGGCATACAAATCAGTAACATTAAATTATTTTACTTGACTGGTTAAGATCTTTATTCTTTTCTTGGAAAAGATACTGTGTACATTCTTTGCCAAGTAGTAGTCACATGGTTTTCTTTAATAATTATAAAATTATGTCATGTCTTCACATTGAGATATCGAGCAGACTCAGTGACAAGCGAGTGTGCCATTGTGTAACCACTGCGCTAGCCGGCCAGCCAAGGCACCACCTACCCATAATCCTCCTGATATACAATCCATAATCCTTTAAATATTCATAGGATCCACCAACCTAGCATCCTTCTGATACACAATAATCATGAATATTCAAAGACTCTACCTACAAAGTATCCTCCAAATATAAAATAATCATATGAATATTCATAGACTCCGCCTAATCAGCATTCTCCAATACATAATAATCCTATGAATATTAATAAGCTCCACCTACCTGCTGGTCCATAAAATAAAGCTCCGCCTTTGCCCGCTCCTCCTCTGTCACTGGTATCCCGTCAATCACCATGAGGTTCTTCAACCGATACACGAGCAGGGGCCGATGCAGGTGTCGTCTTGCAGCCTGGAGAAAAATAATAATGATAGATTGTTACTTTGAGAAAATCGTATGTATAGCATGGTCATATTGATTTGACATTTGTGAACTCTATTACCATAATTTATCACTTGAATTATTTCCGAGATTTTAATGTTTGGGTAAAATCGTGAGCATTGACATTGTGGCCATTAACATTAGTCTTATAACAATTGTATGTTAAAGCAACAATTTAATTGACTTGAATTCTTTTCGAACAATAATATGTGGTGCGTCGTGGGAAAACCGGACTTAATGCATGTGCGTAAAGTGTCGTCCCGGATTAGCCTGTGCAGTCTGCACAGGCTAATCCAGGATGGCACTTTCCCCCTACAGTGAATTTATATTTAGAAGAGACTTCCTTGAAACAGAAAATACCATAAAAGCGGAAAGTGCCGTCCCGGTTTAGCCTGTGCGGACTGCATATTGTCTTTGTAATGGTTTTATACTACATTCATGCATAATGGTCAGTGTCAGGTTAATTCTTTAGAGCTATATCCATTTAAATACTGGTATTCGCCCGTATATTATATTTTAAGTTAGCAACAAAAGATTGTGATTGTTATGAAAAAGTTAAAATGCATGGTTATGCCCCCATTCCACACTAGCCATGAATCTCACAAATCGACAAATTTAATTATTTGCGAGGATCGTGAAATTTTGCACATTTTCTGGGTTGAACTGGGAGGTTTTACAGTTCATTTACGATAGGTTTTACAGTTCATTTACGATACAGATAAGACAGTGTTACGAATATTCGTAGGATTCTGCTGGAATTGCATGAATGTTGCCAAGAATTTACTACGAATTACAAGAACCTATTACGATTACTGGACGAAGGTTAGGAATCAGTTACATATCGTTTAAAAATACACCAAATGCATGCACGAATAAGGCACGAATTATAATATCTTTAAAAAAAAATTGTTGACGTGTTTTCGTGGGATGCATGACAGATTTGTAGCCAAATTCTAGTCAAGATGCAAATTCGCGAATCCCTAGAATGAGATAAGAATACCTACGAATGCATAAGAATGCCTTCGAATCGATTACAATTCAGTTACGATGCCTAAGAATGCACTACACATTTTGTACAAATTAAAAAAAAAATTTTTGGAATCAGGAGTTTGTGGCCAATATTTTGAACTCTTCAAAACTTTGGTCATGAATTCCCGACTGTTCAAGAATTGCAAGAACTGACTACAACATAAACGAATCAGTAAAAAACTTCAAATACTGATTACGATTCAACTACGTATCCTAAAATTTATCAATTTTTGGCAATTCATTGGATTCGTGATGTCTGTGGAATGGGGGTATTACAAGACAGAGCTAAGAATGAATGCTAACATAACCTATGGGGCTTAACATGTTCATAAGAAATATTGCTGGAGGTTATATAAATCAGCATACAAATGCTTGATTCTGTATTTTGTAATAAACGATTAATTACATGTAACATGCTTAAAATAGCTATATTTTGCAATAAACAATTAAATTAATTTGGCCTTGTTCACATGTTGATAGAAATTAGAAGAAATAGTTTAAAAAATACATTTGAGGCGTGTCGTGGGAAAACCAGTCAGTCCGCACAGGCTCATCCAGGACGGCATTTTCCGCTTTTATGGTATTTTCTGTTTCAAGGAAGTCTCTTCTAAACATACATCCATTGTACGCTAAATGTGTTGTCCCGGATTAGCCTGTGTGGACTGCACAAGCTAATCCAGGACGACACTTTATGCAAATGCATTAAGCCTCATTTTCCCACAACATGCCTCATATATATTAATTATCTTTTCCATGCATTAATAAACTCAAGGCAGAGATGTTTTATTGTATGCAGTCCGCACAGGCTTATCTGGGATGACACTTTCTGCCTACAGTGGATTTATGTTTAGAAGAGACTTCCTTGAAACAGAAAATACAATAAAAGCAGAAAGTGTAGTCCCAGATTAGCCTGAACGGACAGCACAGGCTGATCCGGGACGACACTTTACGCACATGCATTAAGCTTGGTTCTCCCACAACATGCCTCAAATTATGGAGGCAATGCAGTAGAATTTTTCAGGATATTTTAATATACAAAAAGAGGATTTTAAAGTGGGAAAAACTTAACTACCCCGTAGAAGAAAGGATAAATATTTTGAGTGTTAAAATATGTCTATGAATAAATGCATGTAGAGTGTATTAGACTATTTCTAATGCTACAGAGACTATATATAATATCATACAACATTTTACATTCTGGTTAAATGAAAGGTATTGAATCCATATGACTTGTATCATAAAGAGAACTATCACTTACGGTCCACATTACTTTTTAGTTAAGTATTTCTGGCATAGGTTTTTGTCTAGTCAATTATTTGCGAATATGGGCTCAGATGAATTTTGACACTGTCTGAAACTCAGTTGTTGTTTTTTTCTCATTCTACTTGAACTATTGTTCACTTAATAAAACTTACAAAATATTCACAATTCTGACGTCAAATGTTAACATAAAAAGGGCCAAACAAAGACGACCCATATTATAAATTGATATTTTATCTGAGAATGCTAAAATTCTTTTCCCCCAAATATATACCTTATTTTAACTGTTATTGTATGTATTAATCATTTAAGATTTTTTAAAAGAAATTACCCCCTTGAGGCCGTTTTCATTGACACAGTCCCTTTAAATTAGGTCAAGAAGGAATGGACACTAGTCATATGGATTCTTCAGTTCAAAATATGGAGAAGTTTACATCAGTTTACATGCAAGCATTTAACAATATCAAGCACACTTACTTTCACACATGACCATGCCTTCAATGTGGAGTAATTAAAAATACAACAGGCAATTATTACTATACCTAGAACTAGACTAAGTGATCTGTACTAAGAAATCACCATGCAATATTGATATGTCATTTAAAGACGTTCGCAACAAAAAGAAAATAATTGGGTTAATTTCTCATTTTGCTTCATTTTTTCTTTATTGTATGTAGGTTACAATATACTAATTTCATCTCTAATGTCCATTCAAAATAAATATTTTTAATAGTAACAGTTTATAAAGCATATATACTAATCAAAAACACACTTATGCAATGTATTTCCAAACAAATTAGTTCTGAAATGATCCTTTAAATATATCCATTATATTGATACGTTGTTTATGTATGTTAAAACGAAACAGGAAAAAGGCTACACAGGTACCCTATATAAAATCCAATATTTCGCAAACAAGTTCGGAGAGCCATTCTTTTTATTAATGTTTTGGTGTAAGTATACATTGATGCATGTATGTGCGAAATTTTACGAAAATCTGTCGTTTGAAACAAAATATGCATTTGATAAAAATGAAGTTTCAGAAAGCATTATTAGTTCCTATTAGACACACTTAAATGTCCAGTCAAATGACTATTTTAGCAGTAAATGTAGGTAAAGCGTTTTTATTATCAACATACACTTGTATAGTGCCAAACAAAGCATGAACAAACACATCCGTTGAAAGAACCATAACCTTGTTTGAAAAAAAACTATCCTATATACTTAAAACATTGATAAAAATCCAAACTGAAAAAGGGGCTTCGACAGGTACCATATTCAAAACCCAATATTTCCGGAACAAGGTCGGTGACCCCTTTTTTTAAATACTGTTTTAGTTTCAGTGTACAATGACGCATGTATGTGGGATCTTTTAACAAAATCTGTCGTTTGGAACAAAAGATATCCGTATATTTGCTAAATTATTGGTGTTTTCAAAGGCATATTTAATGCATAATTAACCTCGTTAAGTGTCCAATAAAAGTCATTTGTTAAATAATAACTGTAGACAAAGCGCGTTTTATCACTAAACTGCACTTGTATATTGCAAACAAAACATTTCAAAAAAGATGCATATAAAAATCTCCATCTTTGTTTGAATATAAACGCTTTATATTATTCAACATTCTAAGTAACACAAACTGAAAAAACAGGCTTCCACAGGTACCGTATTCAAAATTCAATATTTCCGGAAAAAGGCAGGTGACCCCTATTTATTAAGACTGTTTTAGTTTTAGGATACATTGATGCATGTCTGTGCCAATTTTTAAGAAAATCTGTTGTTGGAAAGAAATTGAAGGAAATTGTTGCGAACGTCTTTAACAGTGTTCTGTACAATACGTTTATATATTTGGACGAGTACACATCTGGCAAACCATATCGGACGAGCCAATAGGCAAGCCAGATGTGAGTATGTCCAAATGTATCACCTTATTATACCTAAAACTATTAAATAATCTTTCTATTATATACCTATTTGTATCTTTGTATCATTTGCTAAAATCGAATTTGTTTATGCACATAATGTTTTACTTTTTTTTATTCAAAAAGTACTCGGAACAACACAGTTAAATATTGAACAATCACATTATATGAATGACCACAGCTAATTGAACAATCGCATGGTATGAATGACCACAGCTGATTGAACAATCACATGGTATGAATGACCACAGCTGACTGAACAATCACATGGTATGAATGACCACAGCTGATTGAACAATCACATAGTATGACTGACCACAGATGATTGAACAATCACATAGTATGAATGACCACAGCTGATTGAACAATCACATTATATGGATGACCACAGCTGACTGAACAATCACATGGTATGAATGACCACAGCTCATTGAACAATCGCATGGTATGAATGACCACAGCTGATTGAACAATCACATGGTATTTATGACCACAGCTTATTGAACAATCACATGGTATGAATGACCACAGATGGCTGAACAATCACATGGTATGAATGACCACAGCTGACTGAACAATCACATGGTATGAATGACCACAGCTTATTGAACAATCACATGGTATGAATGACCACAGCTGACTGAACAATCACATGGTATGAATGACCACAGCTGACTGAACAATCACATGGTATTAATGACCACAGATAATTGAACAATCGCATGGTATGAATGATCACAGCTCATTGAACAATCGCATGGTATGAATGACCACAGCTGATTGAACAATCATATGGTATAAATGACCACAGCTTATTGAACAATCACATGGTATGAATGACCACAGATGGCTGAACAATCACATGGTATGAATGACCACAGCTGACTGAACAATCGCATGGTATGAATGACCACAGCTGACTGAACAATCACATGGTATGAATGATCACAGCTGACTGAACAATCACATGGTATGAATGACCATGGATAATTGCACAATCGCATGGTATGAATTACCACAGCTTATTGAACAATCACATGGTATGAATGACCACAGCTGACTGAACAATCATATGGTATGAATGACTACAGCAGACTGAACAATCACATGGTATGAATGACCAGCTTATTGAACAATCACATTATATGAATGACTACAGATGATTGAACAATCACATGGTATGAATGACCACAGATGATTGAACAATTGCATGGTATGAATGACCACAGCTGGTTAAACAATCACATGGTATGAATGACCACAGATGATTGAACAATTACATTATATGAATGACCACAGCTGTTTGAACAATCACATGGTATCAATGACCACAGCCGACTGAACAATGGTATGAATGACCACAGATGACTGAACAATCATTTGGTATGAATGACCACCGCTTATTGAACAATCGCATGGTATGAATGACCACAGCTGATTGAACAATCGCATGGTATGAATGACCACAGATAATTGAACAATCGCATGGTATGAATGACAACTGATGATTGAACAATCACATTATATGAATGACCACAGATGATTGAACAATCACATAGTATCAATGACCACAGCTGACTGAACAATCACATGGTATGAATGACCACAAATGACTGAACAATCATATGGCATGAATGACCACAGATAATTGAACAATCGCATGGTATGAATGACCATAGCTTATTAAACAATCACATAGTATGAATGACCACAGCTGACTGAACAATCATATGGTATGAATGACCACAGATGATTGAACAATCACATGTTATGAATGACCACAGCTTACTGAACAATCACATGGTATGAATGACCACAGCTTATTGAACAATCACATGGTATGAATGACCACAGCTGATTAAACAATCGCATGGTAAGAATGACCACAGATGACTGAACAATCACATGGTATGAATGACCACAGATGATTGAACATTCGCATGGTATGAATGATTTCAGCTTATTGAACAATCACATGGTATGAATGACCACAGCTGATTGAAAATTCGCATGTATGAATGACCACAGCTGATTGAACAATCAAATGGTAGGAATGACCACAGCTGATTGAACAATCACATGGTATGAATGACCACAGCAGATTGAACAATCGCATGGTATGAATGATCACAGCTGATTGAACAATCGCATGGTATGAATGACCACAGCCGACTGAACAATGGTATGAATGACCACAGATGACTGAACAATCATTTGGTATGAATGACCACCGCTTATTGAACAATCGCATGGTATGAATGACCACAGCTGATTGAACAATCGCATGGTATGAATGACCACAGATAATTGAACAATCGCATGGTATGAATGACAACAGATGATTGAACAATCACATTATATGAATGACCACAGATGATTGAACAATCACATGGTATCAATGACCACAGCTGACTGAACAACCACAAATGACTGAACAATCATATGGCATGAATGACCACTGATAATTGAACAATCGCATGGTATGAATGACCATAGCTTATTAAACAATCACATGGTATGAATGACCGCAGCTGACTGAACAATCATATGGTATGAATGACTACAGATGATTGAAAAATCACATGTTATGAATGACCACAGCTTATTGAACAATCACATGGTATGAATGACCACAGCTTATTGAACAATCACATGGTATGAATGACCACAGCTGATTAAACAATCGCATGGTATGAATGACCACAGATGAATGAACAATCACACGGTATGAATGACCACAGATGATTGAACATTTTGTTGGCTACATTCTTTGAATGACTAATCGCATGATGTTATTTTGGTAAAATGACGTTGTCAACATGAAATGACGTCATGCCAATACACAACTTTTAGGATTTATCAACATGTTTTGGTAAAATTATAGGGTTTTTTTTGTTTAAAATCATGTGATAAAAAAGATCTGACACTCGTTGTCATTTCATACCATATTTTATTAAACTCGTCCAGGAAATTTGTTAGTAAGCTCGCCAATGGCTCGCTTACTAACAAAATTCCTGAACTCGTTTAATAAAATATGGTATGAAATGACAACTCGTGTCAGGTCCTATATTTAGTATATTAATTAACTCACAACTTAAACATCATTTTCGCAACCTGAAATTGTACTTGTCTACGGACAACTTGAAAGGAAAAAATTACTTGTCGGATGGTACAATTACCCGCGTCGGACAAGTCTGGCATATGATTTCCACACCCCTGATCTTATGAAATAAACACACTTGGCTACTTTTTTTTCTTTCGTAGCACCATCTGTGGAAAAGGCCCAGTCACAAAAGTGTTCTATTTGCTTTTCCTTTACTGTCATACACGTATATCTACTTAGTCATAATTGTCATGGGGCACATCCACTAAAATCAAGCTATATTAGTTCTACCCATCATACCCAATCTACTTTTTCTCCTCTAAACTATTAAATGCATAAATATAAAACAATAAATCAAACTACAATACGATACTACAGAATGTTTAAAAACTATTTTATACATAAAAACATATAGTATAAATGGAAATTTTAGAAAGTTGGATTTAAAAAAAAGAAATGGTTATTTGCCTAAAGATTAAAGCTTTACATTACAACAGTTACAAATTTGTGGAACAAGAAATTGTAAGCATTTGTTAATGATCGTAATTACAGGTACTCTATAACAAAAAGAAAATCCAATGGTTTTTATGTACAAATGTTCCAAAAACACCAAATAGTAACTTTATGCGAAGGTTTATTTATTCTCAATAAAAATATGAGAATGTTTCTAAAAATAATCTGTGAATCCAACTAAGAGATCACATGTATCTCACTAGACATTTTTTTTACATTTTACAGTATGTGTTAAGTGGGTTTAACAGAAATTACCCATGTCTTTTAAAAACAAAAACAAACTGGAACTGTGTTGAGACAATATTTATTCAAAGAATTCAAAATTTGCAAGTAAATAGTTCGAAAAAGAGCAATCGATAGCCAGAGTGCCAAAATTAGACAAGGAAAAAAAAGTCATAAATAATCTAAACATACAAATGATTAATGTTCCAATTTTAAAAGGTGGTAAAATGACTAAATAAAACATACAATAGTGCAAGTACAGGAAGACTCCCAACAATACGTACGGGGTTATTTACAACGGAAATCTCAATCAAGTTGTGCAGTCCATCCAAGTTCTCCAGTTCAATGACCTCCTGCGAAACAAGATACCCATGAAACATTTCTGCTTTCCATGTTTTATTAAAATTAATGTGTGTATTTTATGCACCTATCAATATTTTCTCCCAGGGCTGGTGGGGGGGGGGGGGGGGGAGCGGCGGGCATGTATGGGAATTTAGACTGAAAGCGACCACAGACAGGAATTTGACATGCCGAATGATACCTGGTCCCAAAAATATTGGCCCCTGGGCCCATTTGATACCCCTATAGCATCTCCAACTGAGGGGATTGAGAAAAAAATGCTTGGCTCTAGGGTGTAGAAATAGACCCCAAACAAGAATCTGTGTTTGATAAACACACATGACCCCCGTTGGTGGTGGATAGCCCATTTCTTAGTCCAAATTAGGTCAAGGTCAAGGTCAAAGTGATAGGGGTGGATTGGGAACGATCATAAGTAACAACTGTGTAAATATCCAAGTGTTGTAAGCGGTGTTGGTGCTAGACGAAACGATAAAATCTAGTTAACCAAGAAATGACACTTTTGAATTATTTTAAATCCAAATAAGGTCAAGGTCAAAATGAGGTTGGGTGATATGGGTGGATTGGGGATGGTCTTAAATAACAACAGTGTAAGTGTTGTAGCAAAGCGGTGTAGGTGCAAGACGAAACGGTAAAATCTACTTAACCTTGTCACAGACAGGACGGACGGAAGGACAGGACAATCACTATATGGCTCCTGCATCAAGATGCTGGGGGGCATAAAAATAAAATTAGTCAAATTCCCCTGGGTCAGGCCACCAGTGGGAAATATTGAAAGGCGCATAAGCAACAACTGGTAAAACTCGGCTTTCTATGTTTGTCTATTTAATAACATGCAAACAAACAAAAATGTAGCATACAAGTCAGAAAGAGCATACATTTTAAATTACCAAAAGAAGAATATGGAATTTTAACTGTCTTAAAACAAGTTTTTTCTTCTTTCAATCCTTTACAGACCATGGTGAAAATAAGAACAAGTTCAATAGGCCAGGTATATTTTTGAGCTGGGTTCCTCGTCAGATTCTCACTGATATATGAGGTGTGTCCAGAAAGTTTGTGGACATCTCTGAGTTATGCATTTTTAACGTTGCTGTATCAAAAGTA
This sequence comes from Congeria kusceri, assembly GCA_027627225.1. NCBI lineage: Eukaryota > Metazoa > Mollusca > Bivalvia > Myida > Dreissenidae > Congeria > Congeria kusceri. Next base: position 57,045,027 of record CM051028.1, read on the forward strand.
AGTATACAATCGGAAACTATCAAGTTTTTAATAAAATGTTTTGTATTTGAAAGAGAAAAATTTGTATCAATTGCAAATTATATTAAGTTTAAATACATCATGTGCGGTTTACCCGAGCACGTCAAATAAGTGACAGAAATGCGGGTTTATTGATAATGCAGAACGTAACATAAAAAACGCGCGAAATGGTAAATGACGTTGAAAATCACCCATAAAAGTCATCTATGTCACTACGTCATTTCCTCCAAGTTTGGTTGTTATTGCATGAGTAGTTGTCGAGCTATCCATATCTGCTGGCGATCCTCTAACACTGACTTCTCAAACGCCATAACTGATGTTTTCATTGCCACTGTAGGCTGACCTGACCTCTCATCTGCTTACTCGTATCCCTACCCTCAGAAAACCAACCATGCCATTTGTAGACAAGAGAACGGCCTGTTGTTTGGTGACAGGCTGTAACGTTTTCATTGTGTAGGAGTTTGCTCGAAGGCGACGCACATCTTAATAATGGTTCTTTTCTCTTCATCGTCATTGCTACCGAAGACACACTGGCGAAACAAATACCGATATCTCGACGATAAATTGTACAATAACAACCAAACTTGGAGGAAATGACGTTGTAAAATAGATGATTTTTACGTGTGATTTTTAACGTCATTTACCATTTCGTTCCTTTTTATGTTACGTTTTGCATTATCAATAAACCCGCATTTCAGTCACTTATTTGACATGCGCCCGTAAACCGCGCATGATGTATTTTAACTTTATATAATTTGCAATTATTACTGATTTTCTCTTTCAAATTCAAAATATTTTATTAAAAAACTTGGTACTTTAGGACTATATACTTACTTTTGATACAGCGACGTTAAAAATGCGTAACGCAGAGATGTCCACGAACATTCTGGACACATCTTGTATATGCAGGCTTGTATCATTTCCTTGTGCCCAAGTAATATAAATAATGTAATTAGTTGGGCTTTCTTGGCAAAACAGCTTGCTGACTGTACAAATAATCAACAATCAGGAAAACTGGTTATGTTAAATATTCTTCCACTAACCTGAATTCTGTTGGAGCCAAGGTAAAGCCTTTGCAGATTCTCCAAGCAGTTAAAGTTGGCAAGTTCTCTTAGCCGGTTTTCTTCCATGTGCAGTTCTTGAAGATTCCATTGGTTGATGAAGGATGTTTCACACACGTTTTTGATTTTGTTGCGGTCCAGGACTAGCTCTCTAAGGTCGTGTAACCCTTCCATACCCTCCACCTTCTGAATTTCATTACCTAGGGAAAGGAAAATCATAGGAATTTATTAAATTCCATATATTTTGCTTTCATTTACAAACTTATGTACAAAAAAGGCTTGTTACAGGATGTGACATATGACCCCCCCCCCCCCGAAGCATATGATTTTCAGAGGAAGGCAACACAATGTCAGTTACATGTTGGCAAAAATGACGCTTCCTACAAAAAGAATTATGGTTCTTGTACTCTGCGCTTCCTCTCAACATCTTCTATCAATATATGTGGTTTTATTTAAAATCACTTCAATACTAATGGAGTTATGCACTGCACTAGAAAATTAACTGAAGGGCTATAACGCCATAAACATTGAAGAAAGAGTTATGGTCCTTGTACTCTGCTCTTCCTCTCAATGTCCTCTATCAATTATGTGGTGTCATTTTAAATTCCTTCAATACTAAGGTAGTAATTATCTGCACACAAAAAACAAAGGGCACTAACTCCCTAAATATTGAAGTATTAGTTATGGTCCTTGTACTCTGCACTTCATCTCATTGTCCTCAATCATTACATGAATTTTCATTTGAATCCCTTCAATACTAATAGAGTTATGCTCCGAAAAATAAAATTAATGCTTCACATAAGGAAATAAAATAAAGGGCAATAACTCATTGTCCTCTATCATTATATTGAATCCCTTCAATACCAATGGAGTTATGCTCCGCACACGGACATTAAACAAAGGGCAATAAGTCTGTAAATATTGAAGACAGAGTTGTGGTCCTTGTACTCTGCAATTCCTCTCATTGTCCTCTATCATTATATGAAGTTTCATTTGAATCCCTTTAATATTAATGGAGTTATTCAACGCACAAGAAGCGTGACGGAAGGACGGACAGACAGACGGATGGACCATGCGATTACTATATGCCCCCGAAGTTCCCTTTGGGGGCATAGTAAAATGAAGCCCACTTGTGTGTATCACCATTCTTCTCCAAACTTACTCATCAGTTCTTGTTTTTAGCCATATGCTACTTAACTCAAAGGCAGTTTATTATTTAAGTCACTGGCATCAATTACATGAGTTAAGAACAATTATGGGTGAAGTCAAAGCTATTATATGGTGTCAGTTTACAATGAAAGCTTTTTAAAAATGCTAAATGTGAGATTGCAATGCTGTAATGGACATTGTGTCCTTCTTGGGATCTGGAGGTTGCAAGTTTGATCCCCTAGCATTCAAGTGATGTCCACAAGAGTCACACAGTACCGTTTCTACCCAGGACACAGACTCAAACATATCAAAAACCCCATCGGAACTAAGCTTTCAGGCTTGCTGCGGCCTTCCTTGATTGGTACTAGATCCTAAAATAACACAGAATAAGCAACAGTCTTGCTCAATGTCAGTTAAAGGATAAATAATATAACCTACCTTGCAAAAACAGTGCCTTTAACCCTGTCAGCCTGCTGAGCTGCAGAGCAGCCATATCTTTGATACAGTTGTACCTACAAATACCAATGAGAATAGGACTAGAACATACAATCAAAAAATTGTTGCAAAACTAACAAAGTAATTTACTTGGTGCTTTTCATTACACAACTGTACAGCTGATAATGATGATAATGTTGAAGCCTTCCATGATAATGAATAGGTAATAAATATCCTTAGAAAATTTTAGATGGTGCAGTTACAGTATCTTGCTCACAGTCATATGTGTGACAAAGGTATAAGTTACCACTAAAAACAACAACAACAAAGTACATTTATTGTCCACTGTAAATGATGGATTGGTGAAGGATATCACTGAAAACTGTGCGAGTTGCATTTCAATAATCTTTTGTTAAAGGCATATGTTTGACAAAATGTATATAGAGACACTACTAGGTTAGTGTTGAATAAAGATAAGTTTATTAATCAAGGCTAAGAAAACATGAGCCTTGGAGAGTGGTCCTCATTTTGTGCTGAGCAAATTAACTTATCTTCCTTCAAGTCTTTCCTAGTATTCTATTCAACCCGTCATTTTCTGTCTTTATTTTGAATATAAATGAAAGAAAAATACTAAATAACACAAAAAATATACAATGACCATGAAAATAGACAAAATGACATCATTATTCTGTGTATGTTTGCTTTATGCATGTGTGGAAATACAGTTAAAGTTATCCCACTGGATGTTATTTTTTCAATGTCGACATGATGATGGGATGAAACAATATGTGGCGCGTCGTGAAAAAACCGGTCTTAATGCATGTGTGTAATGTGTCATCCAGGATTAGCCTGAGCAGTCCGCACAGGTTAATCCAGGACGGCACTTTCCGCTTGTATGGTATTTTCTGTTTCAAGGAAGTCTCTTCTAAACATAAATCCACTGTAGGCGGAAAGTGTCATCCCGGATTAGCCTGTGCAGTAGCCTGTGCAGTCCGCACAGGCTAATCCAGGACGGCACTTTCCGCTTGTATGGTATTTTCTGTTTCAAGGAAGTCTCTTCTAAACATAAATCCACTGTAGGCGGAAAGTGTCGTCACGAATTAGCCTGTGCGGACTGCACAGGCTAATCTGGGACGACCCTTTACGCACATCCATTAAGTCCGGTTTTCCCATGACGTGCATCATATACAACTTGCTCTAAACACTACTAGGCATACCCTAAGTGCAGCACCTCCAGGTTCTCAAGTACAGGGTTCAAGCTCGAGTCCTGATTGAACAAGTCAGCGCCGCTGCGCAGGGTGGTCTGATTGGCTGAAAGGGTCGTCTTCGACTTGTTAGGCTGCTTTGGCTTCGGCATCACACACTCGATGCGATTATGGTTCAAGCATAATACCTGTCGTATTATAACAGGCTGGTAGTACGAAATTACGAAGGAACAAGACCATATAAAAAGTAACAAATCATTTTAAGATCAATGCTTTGACTACTACGTATCTAAATTTTGGAACATTGGGAATAGACAATAGTTTCAAACAGTCAACACAACCTCATTTTTTTGAAAACAGGGCCAGTATTCACAAAGCTCCTAAGCAAAATCGTAATTTGAGTTGTACTTAAGCGAAAATTTATAATCAAATTTTCTACGTCACATGCAATGATTTCTGTTCACATAAGGGTTAAATATGAAACATCTAAGCAGAATTTACTAGTTTAAAAACTGTTGTAATGAAACAGCCTTCGAAATGCGGATTTTTATTAATGTAATAAATTTATGTCAGTTTTCATTAAGAAGCTTTGTGAATATGGACCCAGTTCAGTCATTGTTTGGCATTCAAAAAGGGAACAAAACTAAATGAAGGAAGAATAAAATTCTGAATTCCATATTTCCATACAAAGAAATTCTTAACTTTCATTTCAGGAATGATCAAACAGTTTGTCAATGTCAATGGAAATTACTACGGCATGACTTCTTCAAGTTTGAACAGATTTGATAACAAGAGGGCCATGATGGCCCAATGCGCTCACCTGAGAACTGGTACAGATGAAGACCATACTGTTGTGACAGGTTTGAAAATTAAGATATCTGAACAATACGCAAAGGGGGATAGGAATAATTTGATTTAAAACATCAGTTAGTGCAAAGGGCCAACTAAAGTACGAGTAGGGTAGTGGATGTGCAGTGTTTTTGGTAATGGTTCTCAAATCATTTTTCTCAATATTCTTACCTGACCCTTTTTCAATAAGTCAGTGACAATTCTGGAAAATGCCGAAACAGTAGATTTTGATGTCTTTTTCGCAGACAGTTTTGGAGAACTAGTTGCAATGCGATAATTGTGATAGCTGTGCTATAAGGTCAAGTTTTGCTCATTCTTTGATAATTTTCAGTCCAATGATCATAAATGATGTTAAGGCAGGCTCTGAAGCCATCAATGTTGCATGTACAAATAACTGCATGCAAAGTTTGCAACTGTTGGAAATCAAATTTTATCAATCAATTTTTATGGTCATATGCAAACTGTGTAAGTTTGGTCAACACTGAATAAAACATCGTGTGTGCAAGCCAATCATTGATAACTTGTTGATGTTTTTGTCCAAACACAAGGGGCAATAGCTCTGGTGTTTCTAACCCAATTAAGCTTACATTCAACTTCACCTCTAGTCTAATGTTCATAGACAAACTGTGCACGTTTGGTGAAGATTGGATGAAAAATGAAGTCTCTATCCTGAATAATGTCCATTTTTGTATATTTTTCTTCACAAACAAAGGGCAATAAATCTGGTGTTTCTGGCCCGATTTTGCTTATTTCAACTTCACCTTTAATCTTGTGGTCATAGACAAACTGTGCAAGATTGGTGAAGATTGGATGAAAAATGAAGTCTCTATCCTGAATAATGTCCATTTTTGCATTTTTTTTCCACAATGGGCAATAACAACAGTGTTTTTGGTCGGATCTTGCTTTTATTTGACTTCCACTGTAATCTCATGGTAATAGACAAACTGTGCAAGACTGGTGAAGATTGGAATGAAAATGAAGTCTCTATCCAGAATAATGTCCCATCCGAGATTTTATGGTCATACACAAAATGTGCAAGTTTGCTTAAGATTGGATAAAAAGTGAAGTCTCCAGCGTGAGAATGATCCCAATTGTTGACGGCACACGGACAACGCAGGAGAGGTCCCCTATATCAATAGCTCACCGAGCGCTTTGTGCTCAGTTGAGCTAAAAATATAACTACGCAGAAATTTACCCTGAGATTTGGAAGGTAGATCAATCCACTGAAAGACATCAGATTGTTGTGTTCAAGATTGATACTGAAAGAGAAAATGGCATACCTTTATGAAATGTTGCTCAAATTGATGTCTAAATAAAGAAAAGTCAGATCTTTTGAGACTGAAAGGTTACTCAATTCATAATAATGATAGAATATTCTGCCTATCCTGTATGCACTATTTTAGTCAAACATTAACTTCATATTTATTAATATTTAACTAGAATGATTATACTATAACAACTGTTGTATTAAAAAAAAAATGTATTACATACTTTAACTGCTAAGGCAAACATTTTAACATTCAGACAATATACTGGTAGCAGTGACCTACATACGTTATACATACATATAATTAAGAACCAAATGAAAATTAAACAAGAGCTGTTTGTAAATCAGTTATGCCACCTCTAGGTTAAAATAGCTAAACAGGCTAATTTTAGATAATCAAGCGTCACAACTCCACAATTACTGGGACGATTTGGTTGATTACTAAACTTACCGAGATAATACGCCCACAAAGATGTTCACCAAATTCAGTGAACATCGGCTATGAACTGTTGAACTTACAGAACAGAAATTGAAAAAAACTGCCCGTTTTAGATAATTCAAGGGCCATAACTCCAAAATTACGGGGGCAATTTGGCTAATTATTTAATTTGGCCAATATGATGCCCACACACAAGTACATGAAGTTTAGTGAAGATCAAATGAAAACTGCTGGACTTAAAGAGCTAAAACCGCTAAAACGGCCAATTTCAGATTATTCAAGAGCAATAACTCCACAATACCTGGAGCGATTTGGCCCATTATCAAACTTGACCTAGATATTATTATTACAAACATTTTCATGAAGTTTGGTGAAGATTGGATGAAAACTATTGGACTCAGAGAGCAGAAACGGCTAGAAAGGTTAATTTCAGATAAATCAAGGGCCATAACTCCACCATTCCTAGGAAGAATAGGCTGATTATCGAATTTGACCTAGATATTATTATAATAAACATTTTATGAAGTTTGATGAAGATTAGGTGAAAACTGTTTGGACTTTCTGATAATTCAAGGGCCATAACACCACAATTCCTGGAGCCATTTGGCTGATTATCGAACTTGACCTAGACATTATACCCAAAAACATTTTCCTAAAGTTTGGTAAAGATCAGATTAAAACTGTTGAACTTACAGAGTGGAAAATGGTCTACAGACCGACAGACCAACCCCCTTTAGCTAACTAATATAACCCCGCCATCTTGGAGAGGAGGGGGAGGGGGCATAAGTATACCCCACCATTTTTGATGGGGGGCAAAATTACCTATATTACATGCAATACAGAAATATACATAAAAGTATTATACAAAAGTATCTTTCTCAAGACGATCGCCATCAAAGATTTAGGAGTTACTCTACAAAAGCTTCTTTCTCATAACTCACCTTCGAAGGTTAAGAAACACATCTCCAGCTCCCAGATCAACAATTCGTATTCCGCTTGATGGAATGTCGACTTCCCTCACGTCCAGAAAGTTGGAATGACCCAGTTTCTCAGCAACGAAATCAGGGGTCAGTCGGCCCCCAAACATGTCCTTGGCATTGTTACCTTCTGTCGCCTCCTGAATTAGAAATTGGGAAATAACATTTTAGCAAAGGGATTAACAATTTGAAAGAAGGAAATAACATTTTGACAAAGAGAACATTCTCTGTTAAAAGGTCATTAGACTGAAATCTTTCTTGACAGTCTCAAAATCATTACCAGTAGGCCTAAAAATGTAATCAATAGAATGACAGACTGTGACCTAAATTCATGCTTCGGAAACCACATAACACATAACATATATTCTTGGTCAAGATTTATCATCTGTTCCTTGCTAAAATAAATCAAAATGACCTTTGAAAAAGTGAATCGTCACCTTCAACAGCATATATTTTAATCTTTGAAAATCATTTGATCAATCTATGGTTGTACAGCCGTGTTTCTTAGGTGTAACAATAACTTACGATGGCAGTTCCATCAAGGGCTTTCAATGTCCGTAGATGATAGATGACAAACAGTCGATAGTTGTCATTGTCATTAGCAACTGGGTTTCCATACATGTCCAGAATCACCAGATTACCCAGTCCCTGTTAAACAGAACAGTTTTTTAAATTATAGGATCACTTGTTTAAATGCTAAAGTTTCAACTCCAAAATGTAACACCATAAAATGTGCAAATTCATAAATTTTATACCAGGAAGTAGCTAGTAAATAAATTTCCATGAAGTTCATAAACAGATAGTAATCGGATGTAATACATGTAAAACATTCAATAAATGTTTAAACCAAACTAAGAACTGCATAAAAATTTGAATAAACATAGGAAAATGCCTTTTTCTGTTGAAAGAAAAGCTATATTTTGTTATTTAAAGTTGACAATATTAGGAAATCATTATGTTTGTTTCATAAATATTTCAACTTTAGTTTCACTTGTTACCACTACTGTTTTACGTATAGTTTCAAACGTTAAAATTTCAAATTAATTGCTCAAATGTAAGAAACAAAACAAAGAACATACCTTTAAGTGGAAGACATCCCTAATGTTAGAGATGCGATTATTTCCAATGTAGACCTCCATTAGCGGCGTGCAGTTCTGCAACCCCAAGATCGTCGTCAACTCGTTATTGTCGAGGGCAAGGTAGTGCAAGTGCACCAGGGACTGAAACCCCGAGTTATCGATGGTCGTGATGTAGTTCTGCGCGAGGCTGAGTCTCCTAAGACTGGTGAGTTTCGATAACCCCTCCACCTTTGTGATGCAATTGTTCTCGATGGATAGTTCCTCGAGTTTATGGCAGTGGTCCAGACCCTGGGTAAAACCATTTACTAGCTTTGTTAAGGGGACCTATTCATACACTTGCAAATGGACTATTTGAATGGGTTTGTAACAGATTCCAAAAAGTAATGTACCGGTATGGTACAGAAAACAAAGCAATGTAACACTCTTGAACCAGAAATATATTAGAATTTATTAGAAAATGTTAATGAATGAACATCAAATGAAAATAATAAAATTATAAAACACTTTTGTAGCAATGCTTTATGTTGAGGTACATCACAGGATTTTTAGCCTTGCTGTTAGTGTTACAGACTTTTAATCTGGATGTTGTAGGTTCCAGTCTCTATGTTCTGTCTTTACTGTACTGCGTTTAGCTCATAATAATATTGTATTATAGTTTTTGCACAAACAGAACTTTATTTATATAAAATGTTATCTTAATTTGGACCAGACTGTTTAATTGTTGCCCTTATGGAATATGAAAAAACAACAACATTGCTCTAACTTAATCGTTTTGCAACAATAATACACACATATTTTCAGCATAGGTTAAGCCTTTCTGATAAGGTGAATACCTCAATATTGGTGATATCGTTATTGTTGAAGGAGGCATATTTCAAGTGCTCCAGCTTTTCCAGATTGGACAGCTTCGTGATGTGCTGACCGTCCAGGTTCAGGGCAGTGATCTAACATAAAAGTTCTTATTTTTCATACATTTACTACAGTTGGACTTTATCATAAAATTACTTAGAATTAACGAAGCAAGTCAAGGAAATCATAATTTGCTAAAAAATGTAAAACCTTAAATTTTTAATAGCAAAAAATTCTATACAATCTAATTATCTTAAGAATCCAAATCTCATTTTACTTACACCACAAGTCACGATTGAACAATTTCAATCCATAGAAAACATTGGTTCGGTTTGTTTAAACGATCAAAGGACTCACTTTAGAGTACCAGTGTGTATCATGGTCATTCACTCGTTCTGGTTTATGGCGACTCGTTGCGCACAGAATCTGACTGGTCGAGAGCAGACTCAGTGACCTTGGTCGTGATTGGTCAGTTCTGGAGAAAGTGAGAAGTGACACCTGGGATATGCGCGAGCCTGCAGCCACGCGAAGTGCACTGGAGGATTCGGATTCCTGAACGGGTACTCCGTTGAGAACGTTAAGGGACTTGAGTCTGCCAATGATTCTAAGTCTCAGATTGTCTGGCTGTAAAAAACAACAGAAATAAACAAAATTGGTTACTCGTGGGTATTATGCTCAAATAATAAATGTTGCTTCATGAAAATATGTAAATCAAGTAGCATTAGTGTTCCACAAGTTCAGATTACTCCACAGAAATCATCAAGTGATGTGATTTCATTTAAGAAAGGAATTGCGGGGAATACACTGAACAGCACTTCTAACCTGCCACAACATAAATCACCATAAAATGGCTATTTTTCAAGCAAATCTGATCAAATTTGGACAGCGATTAAATGAATGACGCAGACATTCACTTGCATATATTTCACTGCAGTATGCGCACAATTTAATATCAAAATTAACATGATTAAACAATACCCTAAAAATAAAAGTCGCAAAATACTGTGATTGTGCTGAAACTCTACACAATATTAATACACAACTTGGCATTTGTAAAATAATTAATACATTGTGTGTCCTCCCATGGCTCTTAAGACATGCCCGCACCTCTGTCTCATGGACATAACTTAGTTTGTTATGAAAGCTTGAGGAATATTCCTCCATTCTTCAATTAGAGCCTGCTCCAATTGCACCAGATTTCGAGGGGCTACATGTCACTTTCTAACACGCCTGTTGAGTTCATCCACAGATGCTCAATGGGGTTAAGATCTGGTGATTTTGCAGGTAACGGAAGCTGTCGAATATTATTCAGTTGCAACAATGTTTGAGTCCCATCCTGCAGCAAAACCATGCGGCGTCCCTCTGCACGAATGTGTGGAATTGTAACACGCAGCAAAATCTCATGCTGATATCTCGCAGCATTTAGATTCCCTTCAGCAATAACAAAATCTGTCTTGGTGTGTAGCGATACCCCAGCCCACACCATCAGAGACCCGCCACCGAAACGATCTCGCTTAAAAACGCACCCATCATTATAGCGTTCACCTTTGAGTTGGTAAACGTTCATTCTGCCGTCAGCGTTGTGCACGTTTAATCGACTCTCATCCCTATTCATTCGCTGGTGACGGCGTGCCCACCTTACTCGCTCCTCTCGGTGACATGGTGTCAGGACCAGCCCCTTGAATGGTTGTCAAGCTCTTATTCCTTGATCGCGCAGTCGCCTACGAACAGTATTGGAGCTCACTCTTCTTCCGTGCCACCCTATAGTCGTCCTAGCACTGGAAGCGGCGTCTTGGCTCGTCTTCTACCTGGCCAGTGCGCCTAAACTTCTGTAGAAGAGTGCTTATTGTAGAATGGTGTCTACCAAAGAATCAGGCTACCTGTAGATAAATAAAAAACAACATATAAAGAAAGCTTCAAATAATCGCGACTCTGGATTATTTTCAATACAATAATCAATGTAATATTAAATAATATACTTTATAAACTGGTTATTATTAACGTTCTTGTATACTATCATGAGATTCTAAATTTACATATAATTATTACCAATACGAGAGCCGGCCTGTAACATGCCAAATGCTTGTCCACGTTGTTGATTACTCATTCGTCCCATACTTATTGACATCAAGTGTCTTTAAATGAATGGTTACGTATTGAAAGACACATTAAAATAAAACAAATCAATATTGTATATTTACCTACAATTCCTCATGGAAAACGATGAAAACGGACCTAGATCTCGTGTCTAAGACCGTTCAAGTTATTCAGTGCAGTATTTTGCGACTTTTCATGTTGAGGGTTGTTGTTGTACAATAATAAATTACATATCACAATATGCAGTGATTGAAATTAAATTTTACATACGAATAAGTATGTCAGTAAATTATTGGCTGCCTATATTTGATCAAATTCCCCTCAAAAATGAATATTTTATTGCGTTATTTGTTGTTGGCGGGTTAGAAGTGCTGTTCAGTGTACGTATGAATTAAATTACATTTAGTACATAAATCAACTACTGGTATGTTAAACAACTTTTATTTCCAGGCAATACAAATCAAAATACCATGATCATGTATTTACCTGCAATACAAAAATACAAAATACTTTACTGAACAAAAGGAAACATTTTTTGTAAGAAATAAATAGTTAAATTATATTTAAAACAACACAGTCCACTAATTCTACGACTACATGCCTTCTGCCAGGGGTTGTTACGAACATCGAGGGCAGTCACATGAGGCACGTGTTTCCGCAGAATCGACAATTCGTCCTTCGTGTTGGTCAGCTTGTTCCAGCTCAGGTCCAACATCTTCAACTTGTTTAAACTCTACCAGAGTTACAATTAATATTTGTTATGATAAATATAAGCATAACAACACTTATTTTGAGGAAATTATAGGTAGATGTTTGATCGAAATGTAACTTTAGTCAAACATTTTCAGGTTTGTTTACTTCATAGATATAAACAAAAGGTTTCTGCAAATGACTGGTTAGCGATTATTTTTTGTATCAAGATGCGTCCGCTTGTTTGTAAAGAAAATCAATCACAGGCGAAGTTAGAATGGTTTAACCAATTTCTCTGCAAAGGTACTCACATGCTATGTGAAACTGAAACCAGTATATGCTAGCTACTTTTTTTATCACTTACAAGCAGTCGACAGCTGCAACATGGCAAATTTTGTCATGGCAATAGACGCTTCCACAAATGTCAATCATATTCAAATTAATCTGCAATATTATCCAATCATCGCACTCGCATTCACATGTTAAACGGTTGAACAATTTCATACAAAAGAGCACGTGCATAATGTTTGTGATATTCAAATGAGCACGTGGTAATGTTTGTGATTTTCAATGAATGGTTTGTTTGTTTGGATTTTTCGTCATATTCAACAGTATTTCAGTCATATAATGGCGGTCAGTTAACCTACTCACACTTTTCCTGGGTAAGCTGGTTTACCAGTACTAAGTGCACATACTTATGCCAGTAACTGACAACTGCCCTACTTGAATCAGAGGTAGCGGGAGAATGGCCGTAGAAATAATATCATGACCAAAATCCCCACACAAGTTATGTGGCCGGGCTGGGAATCGAACCAGCAATCCTCGGATTTGTAGTCCAGCGCTCTACCAACTGAGCTAGCTGGCCCGGCTTATTCAATGAATGGAAATTAATCCTTTAACAATAGCTGGGAAGGAGTTTAAACTAGTCGTGGCAAAACCCGGATCGGTCTATTGATGATTACATTATATAACTGCCACAGAGCAGACATTCTCTGATGTCAACGTCTTCAAATTGTTTAAACTCTACGAGAGTTACAATTTAACTGGCATGAACAACTAATTTATACAATTGCGTTATAAAACTGGCCCGGAGTCGATGTCAACATCAGTCTTATGATAAACAACAAAATTATTTCACGCTACAGAGATCACAACCAAAGTTTGTCAAATCATAGCAAATGCATGTAAAAGTTTACTTTTGCAAAGGTTGTTTTTAAATAAATTTACATCCACAAACCTATAATATAATTTTATTCCTCAAAATACTTGCAAGTGTTTATGTTATACTTCAGACAAGAAGTGTACAAAGTAAAGGTCTACACAGCTGGAAGATTAAAAAAAAAAATATATCCTGGACTTGATGATTGAAATAATTGTTAAGATGACAATATGAAGTTAAAGTTGGCATATTTTCTGGATGATGCATTTATAATCTCATATACAGTAAATACAAAGTTCTATTTTTTGTCCAAAACAATGTTTACATTGTTTTGATATCAGACATAGAAAACACAATTTTTTTTGCTAAATGTTAATTTTCAATGGAAAACATGCACGCACCTTTAACCCTTCTAGAGTGGATATTTTGTTGAAACTGGCATCTAACTGCTCTAGTCCCTAGCAAAGAGAAAAATAACACTTTTTTTATATCCTATTTCAACTGCGATTTGAGGATATGAGGACCATGCAAACAATGATTGTTTAGTTGGAAAACATAATTTGAACATCAAGATTTGAGGCGTGTCGTGGGAAAACTGCGTTTAATGCATGTACGTAAAGTGTCGTTCCGGATTAGCCTCTGCAAGGTTTTAATATCGAGTTTTACTAATGCACCCCACCACTTGTAACTGCCCTGAATGTGAAAATTTAACATAGACCTTTTCCCCAAAATTGAATGTTACAACTACCATAGTATTGGGACACCCTATAACCAGTATAAGACATAAGTATATGTAAAATAGACAGTATCCTATATTTTCTAAAGTTTGGGACACACTTTCTGAAATTATTTTTTATGTCCCAGAATATTGGTACAAGAAAAAATATAATTGAGGCGCACCGTGGGAAAACCGGGCCTAATCCATGTGCGTAAAGTGTCGTCCCGGGTTAGCCTGTACGGTCTGCACAGGCTAATCTGGGACTGCATTTTCCGCTTTTATGGTCTTTTCTGTTTCAAGAAAGACTCTTCTAAACATAAATCCACTGTAGGCAGAAATTGCCGTCCTCGATTAGCCTGTGTGGACTGCACAGGCTAATCTGGGACAACACTTTACGCACATGCATTAAGCCCGGTTTTCCCATGACGCGCCTCAATTATTTTTAAGTGTCCCAATACTTAGGGTAATTACAGTACTCACCAAATGAGCCAGCTCATCTAGCCGGGTGAGCTCATTGAAGCTGACGACAAGGCGCTTCAGGCTTCGAAGCGGCTGCAGGGGCTTGAGGCGAGACAGGCCGTTACCATGGAGATTTAGCACCATGATATGTTCAAGATCTTGTTCCATGGTGAGCTTCAGCAATAACTCGTCTGTGAGAGCAATCAGTCTGCAACACAGGGAAATTTGAATTAAATATTGGATTGACATGTTATCGATTTTGATTTTGCTGTATCTAGCAACTCAATTCACTTATTGTATGTTGCTTATACTTTGCAAAAAGAATTTTAATACTGATGTCATTATAAAAAAAAATTATTTCGTTCTGCACTGTTTCATACGGGATTATACAGTTGACGAAATTTCCTGATTTAAGGATAAGGATAACATTTATCTAAAGATGCTTTGTGAATACCACCGTATAGCACATACCTCGGTCTCTGTTTGATCTGGGGTTCCATGTTGAGGACGTCGCTATCTATGAGCTTATCCTCCTCCTGTGTAGGTAGGCTGGGGTAGCTGCTGTCCTTGTTATCCAGCAAGATGTCGTTGAACGCAGCCAACGGCGACTTGGCACGCATCTGAAGATATAATGAGTATGCATCTACAGATCGAAGGTTGAGGGTAAAACTATTGTATCTGATATAGAAATGTTAAACAACTACAAAAGTTTCATGCTTAACCTTTGAGATATAAAATGATTATGAATTTACAGATATCAAATAAGTGAGACTGTTAAAAGTACTGGTACTTCTGTGTCAGTTAGCATTCTAAAAATAATGATTGAATAAACGTGTGCTTAAAATAGTGATCGGATAAAGCTAAATTTTATACAATGGGCTGTAGTATTAGGATAAAGATTTTAACATTACAGCTGCCATTACCTTGGTAACATATTCGTATTCCACTATGTACTCGGGCAGGACCAGGTCTCTGTCAAATATGTACCACTCACACTGGCGTGAACTGCACTCACAGGCCGCACTCTCCAGATTGAGGATATCTGAAACATGTCAGGTGAATGTATTTGATACCATCATCATGCATGCACTGACAAAATAAATGCCTTCTTTAATAAACTTGCTTTAATTAGGTTAGCCCATCATTATGCATGCACTGATGAAATAAATGTCCATTGCAATAAACTTGGTTAAATTATGTTTTCCCATCAAAATGTGTGCACTGATGAAATAAAGGCCAGCTAAAATAAACTTGGTTTAAATAGGTTATCTCATCATCATGGGTGCACTGATGAAATAAAGGCCAGCTAAAATAAACTTGGTTTAATTAGGTAATCTCATCATCATGGGTGCACTGATGAAATAAAGGCCAGCTAAAATAAACTTGGTTTAATTAGGTTATCTCATCATCATGGGTGCACTGATGAAATAAAGGCCAGCTAAAATAAACTTGGTTTAATTAGGTTATCTCATCATCATGTGTGCACTGACGAAATAAAGGCCAGCTAAAATAAACTGGGTTCAATTAGGTTATCTCATCATCATGTGTGCACTGACAAAATAAAGGCCAGCTAAAATAAACTGGGTTCAATTAGGTTATCTCATCATCATGTGTGCACTGACAAAATAAAGGCCAGCTAAAATAAACTGGGTTCAATTAGGTTATCTCATCATCATGTGTGCACTGACAGGCCTTTTTTTTTGCCAATTTTAAAGCCGTTACTTGGTCATATTCCAAATGCCAAAAACTTTTATTTTCCCAATTCGAATCATTAAATTCCCAATCGAAATTGAATTATTTTTTTTAATCTGTTAATTGTTTGACGTATTTTGTCCATAACACGACCTTCGAATCATATTAAGTACAAACTCCAGTAACCCGGATATGATTTATGCGAAATACTCTAGGATATTATCGTTACTTTTATGTATGCATTGCAAGCGTTTTTCGACTGGGACCCTTTTGACTCGGTATTATGCACAGAAATATTTAAATGCGAGCCAGCGTGCTCATTGCGCAGCGGGCTAAACTGGCTGAACATAGTTTGTCCGTACACAGTGCTTTTGTAAATTTCCAGTTGTGTGTTTTGTGGTAACTGTAGGTGTATTAAGTGTTTAAATTAAATGCATTCATAATTTTAATGCTGTAACAACGTGGTTTGTGTCCAGTAAAACCAGATTTAAGCAGTGTCACCTCCTATATAGCCAATACGATTTCTTCAATATATTTGTATCTTCTACAGACATAATATATTCAAAACTTATGTTTTAATTTTTTACATTAAACTGTAATTTACATGTACCTATTATTTTTATATAAATAATGCAGAAAACATTCAATTCAACCAGTTTTGCTCGCACTATAGCGACCTGCATAGCCTGCAGTTAAGTGCTTCCCTATTATGCAATCGAGATGTTGCGTCAGTAAATATTACCAGAAAAAAATAAAGAATACAAATTATAAAAAGATCAACATATTATTCAAAGATGCAAGCAAGTCTTGCGGCGACGCCGAGTGAGCTGCAAGTCACGTGTCAAGCAAGTCGTGACGGTGAACAACGACCGTCGACTTCAGCTGAAACTACAGTTGCCAGTGTTAAGTTCTACTTCATCAGAAAGTGATTCAGAGTCAGACTCTGACAGTCACACAGTGTCAGTGGTAGAGACTGTGGCTGTCCCTGATCAGAGACTATTTAGCTCATCCAAGTATGAGGCAACATACTCATGGCTGTACTATAGTTGTGCAAGAGCAGGCTATTGTTGCACAATTTGTGAGCTCTTCTCTTCAACTGACACAGACAATGTGTTTATCTCCGGAACTACATTGGGGGACCACCCTACAAGAAAACTCCAGTCATGATAAAGGGAAACGTCACACTGACAGTTCCAACTTTATTAAAACTGAACAAAAATTTGTGTGAAAGTTGCAGTCTGTCAATAATTATTCAAATTTTACATTAAAACATACACTTTCAACATTAATCAAACAATTTTAATTTTTCCCAATTTTAGGCAAATTGACACTAAAATTCAGAATTTCACGGGTATAGGTCATATTCCCAAAATGGTGAAAAAAAAGCCCTGACTGACAAAATAAAGGCCAGCTGAAATAAACTTGGCTTAATTATGTTATCCCTCCATCGTGTACTGGTATTCTCTGTTTATACCTTCAACACGAATGTTTTCAGGTTTTAATGAAAAAATAAAATCTAATAAGATATCGCTATGGCTAGAAATGTGTATTATAATTCTACAGTCAAATCTGCATAACTTTAAACAATAATCATTCAGGGTATTTAGAGGGTTTTGTGAAGAAAACATTTTAGCCAAACAGTATTTCCTTAAACCGAATTTTTAAATTTGTAGACAGAAGCTAATATGTCTGTTGACAGAGTGACCTTTGGCATAATTAATTCTTTCCATAAAAATAAGCACAATAAGGTAATGATGTTTTAATCAACAGAAAAGACTTTCTTGGAGTAAGTAAATACACATGTTACTACTCAACAACACTACATTTTACTCAAGACAGAATTTTCGATTTTGAGTTGTTAATTTGTAAATAAACAATTATTTTGAGTTCTGATGCGTAAGAATTAAACGACGAGGGCGTTAGTCCGAGTGGTTTAATAGCTATGCATCAGGACGATGTTTGTCAGTTCGAGTGGTTTAATAGCTATGCATCAGGACGATGTTTATTAGTCCGAGTGGTTTAATAGCTATGCATCAGGACGATGTTTGTTAGTCCGAGTGGTTTAATAGCTATGCATCAGGACGATGTTTGTTAGTCCGAGTGGTTTAATAGCTATGCATCAGGACGATGTTTGTTAGTCCGAGTGGTTTAATAGCTATGCATCAGGACGATGTTCGTTTATTGGCCTATAAAAAACGATAATGCAAAAATTATTTTGATTCTAACAAAATTTGACAAATATTTTTGCAACTGTAATGAGAACTATATTTTACTATGCTCCGCTCAGAATCGGGAACACATCTCGTGTTGTTAGTAGTTTAACAACGATAACTTTGTTCTTTGTCTCGAGAGAAATTAGCAAGTATCATGTTAGAATATCAGTTATAAAATGCAATGGGCCTGAAACGAAGTGCACTAACATAACTATACTTACTTTTTTCTTGGCTGATGCACATTTTTCTTGGCTTGTATACTGAATCCAGCTTGGAATATGACTGCTGCTGTATTCTGAAAAACAAAGATACAGACCTATGTTAAATTTGCAAAATATAACCCAACCACTGTTACAGAAATGTCAAACTATGATAAAATCAAAAAGTAAATACATGTTTTCAGGATGATCAAAACAATAAATGTATTTATACATCTAACAATACTGTAAACTTTGGAAATCCATTTTTTAAGATAATATACTAATTTGTTATTTTTATAGAACTTCTTATAATTTTTTTTCCTATGTAACTTACGTTTTATCATCCATAACCTTTGCATTTTTGCCAAGGTACACCTTCGAAATAACTAACTGGCCTGAAAAAATAAATATTTTACATAATTCCACGTGTAGTATGCATGGTGGTAAGTTACGATTAACCAAAACTATGAACATTTTTGTTTGTCCTACTGGTAGTTAAACCTGTGAGCATATAAATTATTTAAAGAGTGTATGTACGATCTTACAACAGACATAATGACATAAGAGTGTATGTACGATCTTACAACAGACATAATGACATAAGAGTGTATGTACGATCTTACAACAGACATAATGACATAAGAGTGTATGTACGATCTTACAACAGACATAATGACATAAGAGTGTATGTACGATCTTACAACAGACATAATGACATAAGAGTGTATGTACGATCTTACAACAGACATAATGACATAAGAGTGTATGTACGATCTTACAACAGACATAATGACATAAGAGTGTATGTACGATCTTACAACAGACATAATGACATAAGAGTGTATGTACGATCTTACAACAGACATAATGACATAAGAGTGTATGTACGATCTTACAACAGACATAATGACATAAGAGTGTATGTACGATCTTACAACAGACATAATGACATAAGAGTGTATGTACGATCTTACAACAGACATAATGACATAAGAGTGTATGTACGATCTTACAACAGACATAATGACATAAGAGTGTATGTATGATCTTACAACAGACATGATGACATAAGAGTGTATGTACGATCTTACAACTGACATAATGACATAAGAGTGTATGTACGATCTTACAACAGACATAATGACATAAGAGTGTATGTACGATCTTACAACAGACATGATGACATAAGAGTGTATGTATGATCTTACAACAGACATAATGACATAAGAGTGTATGTACGATCTTACAACAGACATAATGACATAAGAGTGTATGTACGATCTTACAACGGACATAATGACATAAGAGTGTATGTACGATCTTACAACAGACATGATGACATAAGAGTGTATGTACGATCTTACAACAGACATGATGACATAAGAGTGTATGTATGATCTTACAACAGACATGATGACATAAGAGTGTATGTACGATCTTACAACAGACATAATGACATAAGAGTGTATGTACGATCTTACAACTGACATAATGACATAAATTATACAAGCCTGTTAATGTTAATTCCAGATACATTGATTAAAAAAGGAAGGAAAGTAAATAATATATTTTTTTTTTAACACATAATTGACTACTTCAATCACAAACTAGTACAGCCAGAAACTCCAATACGTGTACATACATAGTCTCCACTGTTGTTTTAGGTTACATAACATAATAAACAATGCAAAAGTTGACACTAGTATTTGTTGATTTATTCCATATTTTAGTGTTTCCTTCGACAGGTTTACGTTTATCTTTCTGCTTTCAAATTATATTGTCACTTCCATCTGCTTAATTTGAAAATAACTGATATGAGTCTTTGGAACTACAGTGACAAAGACAATGAATGTATTGGAAACAATATTCGATAAACAAAAATCAGTCTACATTAATGCAATAAAACAGAGGGCCAGTCTATGTTTAAGGTATCGATATAGTACAGTTGCGCACATTGTCTTACCATTAAAGTCTGAAAGTCATAAACACATACAAACCGTATTTAAAGGGGCATAACTCCTGCATCTCCTTTCCCCGACCCTTCTGGATCATGTGGTTGATCCGGTGCCGGTCCGCCAGACTCAGACTGTTACTCAGCGGCACCGCACCATCCCGGCCTAGTTTCTGGCATAGAGATGGATAACAATGGATAACTTATGTACTGCGATCGGCGTGAAACTGTTGTATCTGATATATAGAAATGTTAAGCAGATACAACAGTTTCACACACAATCCTCGAGTCATGTACTGCAATGATTGTCAATACTAATACTGTTCAGAGAACACCAGCATAAGAGACCCTGTTTGCTATTAGATTTGTTAATGAAACTGGTACTATGTTTGGAAACAAAATTAACAGCTCATTCATAAAAAATATCAACATGAAGTAGTGGACAAATAGCCATTCATTTCATCAACTGTCTCTCCACCATTACTCCAACACCAATCGTTACTTTCCATTTCAGCCTTTCTTTCTATGAAGAAACCATTGCAACCCCACCCCACCCCACCACTTACCAGATCAGTCTATAGTCTTCTTTCTGGTGGATTCAGCCACCCTTGCAATTTCATGAACATTGACCTAATTTCTAAACACAGCGAATCTCCAATTCGTACAACTATTGCCCGAAATTTCAAGAGTTGTTTTTGCAAACAAAAATGCTAGAAAAACAGGCATTTTACAAGTTAAAAAAACAACAACAAAATTTATGTTCTTTTTTTTAAATTATTAATTATGATTTCAAGTAGTAAAAACTCCAGCAGATGCTGTCAGACAATTCGGTTGGGCACATCACATAAAGCAATTAGGCCATGACTTAAATTCATTCATCGCGCTCAAAAAAGACTCAGTCTATGATATAAAACAAGAGGGCCCTAGGATGCTCACCTGAGACCTTGTATCCCAATTGGAATTGAGGCGTGGCTTATTTTATCCCAGGGGCATAAGCTGAACAACCTTGATCAAACCTTTGGGCCTTGTGGTTTCAGGTAAAGATTTTTTAAGTCATTTTGCTATTTAAGTCTATATAAACCATGTGACCCCTCGGGGGTGGCCAGATTTGACCCCAGGGGCATAATTTGAACAATCTTTGGAGAGGACCACTATGCAATGTTACGTACCAAATATAGGAAAGCTGTGGGCCTTGCGGTTTCAGGTAAAGATTTTTTAAGTCATTTTGCTATTTAAGTCTATATAAACTATGTGACCCCTCGGGGGTGGCCAGATTTGACCCCAGGGGCATAATTTGAACAATCTTTGGAGAGGACCACTATGCAATGTTATGTAACAAATATAGGAAAGCTGTGGGCCTTGCTGCTTCAGAGGAGAAGATTATTAAAGCCATTTGCTATTTAAGTCTATATAAACCATTTGCCCCCCCCCCCCCCGGGCGTGACCAGTTTTGACCCAGGGGCATAATTTGAACACTCTTTGTAGAGGACCACTATACCATGTTACATACCAAATATGAAACCTCTAGGCCTTGACTCCAGGGGCATAATTTGAACAAACTTTGTGAAGGACCACTAAAGGATGTTACATACCAAATACGAAACCTCTGGGCCTTGTGGTTTCAGAGTCGAAGATTGTTAAAGTCATTTTGCTATATATTCTACATTAACCATGTGACCCCCGTGGTGTGGCCCATTTTGACCTCAGGGGCATAATTTGAACAATCTTTGTAGAGGACCTCTAGAGGATGTCACATATCAAATATGAAAGGTCTGAGCCTTGCGGTTTCATAGAAGATTTTTAAAGTTTTCACTTTTTAAATCTATTTTAAGCTCTGGTGACCTACATATTCAGCGGACCGGAAAGATATGAAAAACTTTGAAAGAGGTCCACCCAAGGATCATTCCTGTGAAGTTTGGTGAAAATCTGCCAAGCGGTTTAGGAGGAGATGTCGTTCGAATGAAAAGTTGACGACGCACACACGCACGCACGCACGCACACACGCATGCTCGACGGACAACGGGCGATCACAAAAGCTCACCATGAGCACTTTGTGCTCAGTTGAGCTTAAAATACACCTCAATTGGGCCTCTAAATGCACATGCTAAAAGCCAGCCAATCAGAATTCACGAAACCATAAGAAGCATCTAGCCGAATCAGACTTACATGGGTAAAGTTTGTTTACGCAGTTTAATGTTTCTTTATGAAATGTTAATAGTTAAAAATGTGTATTTATTTATATAAAAATAATATCTTTTAATATTAATTGTTGCATAGACAGTATATTTTAAGTAATTTCAATGTACATACTTTTAAAATAAAAGTTTTTCATCTAGCAAACATGACCTGGTGTACATGCATTAATGCAAAGGAGTTTTGTTTACTTGTTTTTCACATTTATCACGATCCTTTAAGAAATGATGTTGGAAGTCTTAAGTTAGTAGGGAACCAGTAAGAAAGTAGCTAAATCACCTAACAAGTAAAACCTTAAAATCTAAACAGGTCATTTTTTGGTTCATACAAACTGTTCAAACCAAAATTCCATGATTTTTTTTAAGACACAGCTCAGTTTTCCATGATACCATTCGAACATACTAAACTCAAATTGGTACACTGATTTCCACATTTTATTTGATCTATTTAATAAAATTCTGTATCTAGTCCACTTCGAACCCTGTAGAATAGGATAGAATTGCTTGTAAGGCTGCAATACATGTCTGTCCACCATAACACTCTCAAGTTTGATTTCTCTGTAAATTACATTTCAATGCATTTGTCATTCTTATGCACTGACAGGCATATTCAAGGATACTCCACAACTTACATGACAATTTTTGAAAATTCCAAGATTTTTCCATGATAAAATTCAAATTACACTGCAGATCCGTTATATCGCGATCCGTTATCGTGAATTGGCCGCGGATGCCGATTTTTTTCCATGGACTTGAATATTTTACTATTACACGACGTTCATAAATAAATCCAGTTCGGTCTGGATTTTTCCGCCGACAGCGCTACTCTTCATTCACACTCTTGTAGTGCGACAAACAATAACCCGACCCGCTCAACATCAAAGTGTAACAGTTGGACGTCTTCAGCTTACATCGCGCATGCCACCCACGACAACGTCCTTTCACTGCTGTCGCTTTAATTAGCAGCCAAATTACACGCCGTCCACGTGGAGGGTGTGTACAGTAACCGTATGTCATAGAACAATACTGACCTATCTGAACGACAATAACGTTATCGATACGGTGTAACATTTTACTGTTTCTTTTTTCTTTAAGAGGAAGTGCTAACTGCACATCGTTCGCGATAAAGATGACCAAATTTGTTGTTATGCGCTACGAGTTTTATTCAAAAGTAAAGATCTCAATGTTCTCTGCGCTACAAAGTTTTTATACGGCAATCAATACACCCACGCTTTCCATGAGTATGACGTGACGTTGTACATATCAGCATAATGTTCGCGCGCTTTTCTAGCAGAACAAAGGATAAGCATGAAATACATGTGCTGTTTAATTTCAAATAGGATTCGTGTTTACCTCATGTGAACAGTAAAATTCGGATAGGCGTTTCGGATTTGGAATTTATTATACTTAATTTGAAATTAATTACGAGGCATAATATTATGTTTTATTTACAAATGGAATACGTTACATATGGATATAACACATTGTGGATATTAACAACGATGCAAAAGGTGAGTTAATTACGTGTATGTTCTGATATCATGAAAATAGGCTAGTACATGTACATTCATGTATATCTATATGTACATGAATGACCTGACAAGTTATATCGCAATCCGGCAATAACGCGATCGCGATCCATGGACCCCACGAATGGCGATATAACGGATCTGCAGTGCATCAAGATTCCATGACTTTTCTAGTCCATGACTTTTCTAGGTCTGTATGACCCCTGACAATGCCTACCAGATAGTTATCTGCATCCATGAACCCCTCCTCCAGGACCCTCTCAGGTTCTAGGGTCCCGCCGGGGAGAGTCGGGTCCCATATCCAGAACAGGTACTCCAACAGCTTCTTGTAGCCCACAGTCCTAGAGGGACGGACAAGAAATCAACATTTGAGGCTTGTCGTGGGAAAACCAGCCTTAATGCATGTGCATAAAGTGTCGTCCCGGATTAGCCTGTGCAGTTTGCACAGGCCATCCGAGACGGCATTTTCCGCCTACAGTGAATTAATGTTTGGAAGAGACTTCTTGAAACAGAAAATACCATAAAAGCGGAAAGTGTCCTCTCGGATTAGCCTGTGCGGACTGCACAGGCTAATCCGGGACGACACTTTACGCACATGCATTAAGACCGGTTTTCTCACAACGCGCCTCATTTATTTTCACAGTCATGCAGACACTTAAAGGTTGCTGGTATCCCACTCAATCTTGTACACATAAAACTGAGTAAAGAATAGGATTTTAACTACAGTCAGCCCTCGTTACGATGATGACACAATCCGTTAACTACAGTCAGCCCTCGTTACGACGACACAATCCGTTAACTACAGTCAGCCCTCGTTACAACGACACAATCCGTTAACTACAGTCAGTCCTCGTTACAATGACACAATCCGTTAACTACAGTCAGCCCTCGTTACAATGACACAATCCGTTAACTACAGTCAGCCCTCGTTACAACGACACAATCAAATAACTACAGTCAGTCCTCGTTACAACGACACAATCCGTTAACTACAGTCAGTCCTCGTTACAACGACACAATCCCTTAACTACAGTCAGCCCTCGTTACAACGACACAATCCCTTAACTACAGTCAGCCCTCGTTACAACGACACAATCCGTTAACTACAGTCAGTCCTCGTTACAACGACACAATCCGTTAACTACAGTCAGTCCTCGTTACAACGACACAATCCCTTAACTACAGTCAGTCCTCGTTACAACGACACAATCCCTTAACTACAGTCAGCCCTCGTTACAACCACACAATCCGTTAACTACAGTCAGTCCTCGTTACAACGACACAATCCGTTAACTACAGTCAGCCCTCGTTACAACGACACAATCCGTTAACTACAGTCAGTCCTCGTTACAACCACACAATCCGTTAACTACAGTCAGTCCTCGTTACAACGACACAATCCGTTAACTACAGTCAGTCCTCGTTACAACGACACAATCCGTTAACTACAGTCAGCCCTCGTTACAACGACACAATCCCTTAACTACAGTCAGCCCTCGTTACAACGACACAATCCCTTAACTACAGTCAGCCCTCGTTACAAATGACACAATCCCTTAACTACAGTCAGCCCTCGTTACAATGACACAATCCGTTAACTAAAGTCAGCCCTCGTTACAACGACACAATCCGTTAACTACAGTCAGCCCTCGTTACAACGACACAATCCGTTAACTACAGTCAGTCCTCGTTACAACGACACAATCCGTTAACTACAGTCAGCCCTCGTTACAACGACACAATCCCTTAACTACAGTCAGCCCTCGTTACAACCACACAATCCGTTAACTACAGTCAGCCCTCATTACAACGACACAATCCGTTAACTACAGTCAGCCCTCGTTACAACGACACAATCCGTTAACTACAGTCAGCCCTCGTTACAACGACACAATCCCTTAACTACAGTCAGCCCTCGTTACAACGACACAATCCCTTAACTACAGTCAGCCCTCGTTACAAATGACACAATCCCTTAACTACAGTCAGTCCTCGTTACAAACGACACAATCCCTTAACTACAGTCAGCCCTCGTTACAACGACACAATCCCTTAACTACAGTCAGCCCTCGTTACAACGACACAATCCCTTAACTACAGTCATCCCTCGTTACAAATGACACAATCCCTTAACTACAGTCAGCCCTCGTTACAAACGACACAATCCCTTAACTACAGTCAGCCCTCGTTACAATGACACAATCCGTTAACTACAGTCAGCCCTCGTTACAACGACACAATCCGTTAACTACAGTCAGCCCTCGTTACAATGACACAATCCGTTAACTACAGTCAGTCCTCGTTACAACGACACAATCCGTTAACTACAGTCAGCCCTCGTTACAACGACACAATCCGTTAACTACAGTCAGCCCTCGTTACAACGACACAATCCCTTAACTACAGCCAGCCCTCGTTACAACGACACAATCCCTTAACTACAGTCAGCCCTCGTTACAAATGACACAATCCCTTAACTACAGTCAGTCCTCGTTACAAACGACACAATCCCTTAACTACAGTCAGCCCTCGTTACAACGACACAATCCGTTAACTACAGTCAGCCCTCGTTACAACGACACAATCCCTTAACTACAGTCAGCCCTCGTTACAAATGACACAATCCCTTAACTACAGTCAGCCCTCGTTACAAACGACACAATCCGTTAACTACAGTCAGCCCTCGTTACAATGACACAATCCGTTAACTACAGTCAGCCCTCGTTACAACGACACAATCCGTTAACTACAGTCAGCCCTCGTTACAATGACACAATCCGTTAACTACAGTCAGTCCTCGTTACAACGACACAATCCGTTAACTACAGTCAGCCCTCGTTACAACGACACAATCCCTTAACTACAGTCAGCCCTCGTTACAACCACACAATCCGTTAACTACAGTCAGCCCTCATTACAACGACACAATCCGTTAACTACAGTCAGCCCTCGTTACAACGACACAATCCGTTAACTACAGTCAGCCCTCGTTACAACCACACAATCCGTTAACTACAGTCAGCCCTCGTTACAACGACACAATCCCTTAACTACAGTCAGCCCTCGTTACAACGACACAATCCGTTATTCCATTATAACGAATTTCGTTGTAAAGAGGGTCGACTGTATTACAATTATGAATCTTTAAGGTGTAAAAAAAAAAAATATGTTTGTTTCAGGTAACATGCCCAAAAAAAATCGGGTAGGTAGGTCGGGATTTTTTTTATTTTTTTTTTTTGGTAAATGGTCAACTTGAAGATTCTTAAACTGAAAAAATATTCAAAGCGTAACAGATATCTCCTTAAACATTGTTTATAAGTGGATACTATCAAAACAAAAAACACTTATTTATCCAAAAACACATTTAATTATTGAAAAAGGTAAATAAACCAAAAATCAATCTGACAAACCCAATAAAATGTTCTAGGGTCGGGGCATTTCTTTAGGGTAGGCCAGGTTACCTGAAACAAACATATTTTTTTTTTACGCCTAAGCAATCTGTTTGGTGTTTTTTAGCATTCAGTTAAAGTATGAAATAAGTTTTGTTGCTCATCAAATTTTAAATTAATTGAAGAAATGGTGTTTCAGAATTGTGTATTTGGGCATTACTCGCCGTAATTGTTGCTCAGAAATCACATCAAAGTGTCTGTGGTTTATTCTCTTATGAATGTTTTTTTTAAAAAGGAGAACCCGTTTACAGAGAATATTATGTGAGTGCGACGAAAATCAAGTTTATCATGTGATGCTGAGAAACATGGTAGCATGAAGCTTGTCAAGTGCTACCCTGTTTCGAGCCGAGCATAATAAACTTTATCTTTATTCAACACTCACATAATATTTTATTTATCCTATTTCTCTAGTCATTTTTTGCAATAAGTGTTGACAATAACAAATTTGTGGCACTTGAGTTACTGTTACTTGTGATCATCTTTTGATCTATACAAAGCGATTAGATAAACATGATCTTAAAATATTGATAGTATATACCATATACTGTATAGCTCAAGTTTATACAATAAGTTGTTATTAAAATATTGATAGTGTATACCATATACTGTATACCTCAAGTTTATACAATGGGTTGTTATTAAAATATTGATAGTATATACCATATACTGTATAGCTAAAGTTTATACAATTGGTTGTTATTAAAATATTGATAGTATATACCATATACTGTATACCTCAAGTTTATACAATGGGTTGTTATTAAAATATTGATAGTATATACCATATACTGTATAGCTAAAGTTTATACAATGGGTTGTTATTAAAATATTGATAGTATATACCATATACTGTATAGCTAAAGTTTATACAATGGGTTGTTATTAAAATATTGATAGTATATACCATATACTGTATAGCTAAAGTTTATACAATGGGTTGTTATTAAAATATTGATAGTATATACCATATACTGTATAGCTAAAGTTTATACAATGGGTTGTTATTAAAATATTGATAGTATATACCATATACTGTATAGCTCAAGTTTATACAATAAGTTGTTATTAAAATATTGATAGTATATACCATATACTGTATACCTCAAGTTTATACAATGGGTTGTTATTAAAATATTGATAGTATATACCATATACTGTATAGCTAAAGTTTATACAATTGGTTGTTATTAAAATATTGATAGTATATACCATATACTGTATAGCTAAAGTTTATACAATTGGTTGTTATTAAAATATTGATAGTATATACCATATACTGTATAGCTAAAGTTTATACAATTGGTTGTTATTAAAATATTGATAGTATATACCATATACTGTATAGCTCAAGCTTATACAATGGGTTGTTATTAAAATATTGATATTTTATACCATATACTGTATAGCTCAAGTTTATACAATGGGTTGTTATAAAAATATTGATAGTATATACCATATACTGTATAGCTCAAGTTTATACAATGGGTTGTTATAAAAATATTGATAGTATATACCATATACTGTATAGCTAAAGTTTATACAATGGGTTGTTATTAAAATATTGATAGTATATACCATATACTGCATAGCTCTAGTTTATACAATAAATTGTTATTAAAATATTTATAGTATATACCATATACTGTAGAGCTCAAGTTTATACAATGGGTTGTTATAAAAATATTGATAGTATATACCATATACTGTACAGCTCTAGTTTATACAATAAATTGTTATTAAAATATTTATAGTATATACCATATACTGTAGAGCTCAAATTTATACAATGGGTTGTTATTAAAATATTGATAGTATATACCATATACTGTACAGCTCTAGTTTATACAATGGGTTGTTATTAAAATATTGATAGTATATACCATATACTGTATAGCTCTAGTTTATACAATGGGTTGTTATTAAAATATTGATAGTGTATACCATATACTGTATACCTCAAGTTTATACAATGGGTTGTTATTAAAATATTGATAGTATATACCATATACTGTATAGCTCAAGTTTATACAATTGGTTGTTATTAAAATATTGATAGTATATACCATATACTGTATAGCTCAAGTTTATACAATGGGATGTTATTAAAATATTGATAGTATATACCATATACTGTATAGCTCAAATTTATACAATGGGTTGTTATTAAAATATTGATAGTATATACCATATACTGTATAGCTCAAGTTTATACAATGGGTTGTTATAAAAATATTGATAGTATATACCATATACTGTATAGCTCAAGTTTATACAATGGGTTGTTATTAAAATATTGATAGTATATACCATATACTGTACAGCTCTAGTTTATACAATAAATTATCATTAAAATATTTATAGTATATACCATATACTGTAGAGCTCAAATTTATAAAATGGGTTGTTATTAAAATATTGATAGTATATACCATATACTGTATAGCTCAAGTTTATACAATGGGTTGTTATTAAAATATTGATAGTATATACCATATACTGCATAGCTCAAGTTTATACAATGGGTTGTTATTAAAATATTGCCAGTATATACCATATACTGTATAGCTCTAGTTTATACACGGGGTTGTTATTCTATCTTAAAATATTGATAGTATATACTATATACTGTATAGCTCAAGTTTATACAATGGGTTGTTATTCTATCAATTTACTTGTAGTAATAGGACAAATTCCTTTTAAAGAGCTCAAGCATGACTCAATAAACCATGATCTTTTGAAACAGTTGAGCAACAAATAAGTTAAAACTATAGTTAATGTAAAACACTGAGAAAATATTCAGTTTAAAACTGGATCTTACCTGTTTGAGATGTAATATTCCCCTTCTGGGTCATCAACGATGGAGGTCAGTTTTTCATCAAACCTGGCCCTCAGTATTCGGTTATGAAGCCGGATGATTCTTCTGATTTTTATGGCAACTATTCCATGTTCGCGATAATCAGCAGCACAGAAACGTGATAGTACGAGATCATGGCAAGATGTGAACCTGAATGCAGATAAATTATTGTTTAGTACAATCTAACGTAAATTACTTATCTAGTAAATTCTAAGATTAATTAATCAGTTTGGTAAGTTCTGACATTAACTAACCATTTACTAAGTTCTGAGACTAAATAATTATTTAGTAAGTTCTCAATGCATGGTATTAAAAACCACTGTGAACAATAATAAGGCGTTTGTTACAGGTTACATGCCCAAAAATATAAGGGTAGGTAGGTCGGGATTTATTGTTTTTAATTAATTTTTGTTATTTGCTAAATGGTCAACTTGAAGATTCTATAACTGAATAAATATTAAAAACATATCAGTAATATCCTTAAACATTGTTTATAAGTGGATGCTATCAAAACAAAACACTTTTTTATCCAAAACACATTTAATTATTGAAAAAGGTAAATAAAACAAAAATCAATATGACAAACCCAATCAAATGTTCTAGGGATGGGGCATTTTTTTAGGGTAGGTCGGGTAAATTAAAACAAACATTTGTTATACGCCTTAGCTTATTTCTGACTGATCTTTCGCAGGGTATTTTTTGAAGTTACAAACCCAGTAAAATGTTAAAGGGTCGGGGCGTTTGTTAGGGAAGTTTGGGTAACCTGAAACAAACATATTTTTTTCTAAGTCAGCTGTGTGAAAAGCTCGTGTCTAGAAACACTCTGAATTAATATCATGTAGTATTTATTGACTTTATAATACCAGTATTAAACGAGAATCTGGTCAGTTTGTTCGCTTGATACAATGTAAACCTTGCCAATAAATTTCAAAACTCTGCCAATACGGAAAAAACTCGGCCAATATGGAAAACATGGCCAATACGAGATTCAGCCAATCAGGATTCAGGATTATCTCGGCCTTATATGAGATGGCAAGGTTTTTTACGCCATTTTGAACAAGCTCAGCAAAATTAACTTTGCGCTTTGTACTTTTTTCTACAAGTTTCTACATAAAGCACTCTCACAAAATAAAGTGAGCACAGGCAACATTTGTACTTATTAATGTATTGGACTGAATCTACTGAGTGACGAATCATGAAATTCTGACGACATCGAACATGAAAACACACATTTACTTCCCTTGACGTATTCTTCAATTTAGCATTTCTTTATATGAACATGATGAAATTATTTGTTAAAATTTGGATTAAAATTGGATTGGGTGGCTGGATGCACCTCAGAAAGGGAAGGGAATCGGCAAGTTAGCTGAGGGTTTGCTCTGTCAACTCGCTGACAGCATCTTCAAACTGACAAGAGTGGATTCAGCTGAAAAGAGGCTGGTGGAAGGCTAAATGTAAGGAAATTGAAATTTTTCTTAGTACAGTAACTAAGTAAGTTAGTAAATTATTCATTTTATTCTAGTCGCCGTCTTCAACTTTTCAAGAATGTCTTAAGCATACGCTGGAGCATACTTGGACTTTGTAAGAATACTCTTAAACAAAATGGTTTGGTGAATTAGACTTGAGTCTATTTTCTGGAGTCAGAGTCTATTATTTATTCTTAAGTCTAAGAATGGTTAAAGAATTTGTTGGTGAATACTGACAGGTTTGCCAAGACTTGGTCGGATAACAGTGCATATCGATTGGTGGTGAATACTGACAGGTTTGCCAAGACTTGGTCGGATAACAGTGCATATCGATTTGGTGGAGTTAAACCTTTTGCAACTTTCTCGAAAAAAATTTTTTTAGCAATTATTTTATGTTCTGTTTGGTTGTTAATACGGTTATGTATATTTCACAATACACAGTTAAAAGAATAAAAACGTAGTTAATAATTTATGCTGGCATTGTTACATTCTATTTATATCACCAATCGAAACAAAAGTTATGATAGATCTAACTTGTACTATTAAAACTGAAAGATGCTGCATATTATTCTATTTATATCGAAACGATAGTTTTGCTACTATTAAAACCGAAATATGCTGCATAATATTATAAAGTTAATTAATAAAATGGTCATAAATTAGTTGAATTCACATATGAATTCAACTAATTAATAACATTATAGTACTTTAAATATTACCAAATAAACATTTTATGAAAGCAATTTTTCAGGGGTATGATTTCAGAAACCAGAAAACTTAAGCATTATTTGTATACTAAATATATCATTAAAACAGCACAGGCAATCAGTTAAAAGGTGGAAGAACCATCAGCATTGATTTTTGCTGAAGTATACTGAAATCCTGAAATAATGAATTAATCTGCTTGAACTACAAGGATGCACGAGCGCTGTTTTTTATTTCTTCAACTGTTTTTTGCCATGGTTGCCTTCCATGCCTTACATGTATTCCCTTTCACTTATTCTGGCCTCTACCAGCATGGTACTGCAGCTGTATATATTTGTAGTACTTTCATATCTTCATCCGTAGATACTCATGATTTCGGCCATGATTACGCATTTAAGTTGTTTCTGGTATTGCAGTGTTTTCACTAGCAGTCCCTAGCCACAGCTCCACTTAGACTACTAATGTTTTGTCCATGTGACATCCACGTCCATAAACACTTACCAACAAGATGGCCATGATGGCCCAAAGCGCTCACCTGAGAACTGGTACAGATGAAGACCATAGTGTTAAGACAGGTTTGAAAATAAACGTATCTAAACAATACGCAGAGGGGGTAGGATCAATTTTGATTTAAAACATCGGTTAGTGCAATGGGCTAACTAAAGCATGAGTTGGGTAGTGGACGTGCAGTTTTTTTGCTAATGGTTCTCAAATAATTTTTCTCGATATTCTTACTTGACCCTTTTTCATTCTCATTAATTCATTGACAATTCTGGAAAATGCCGAAACAGTAGATTATGGTGTCTTTTTCGAAAACAGTTTTGGAGAACTAGTTGCAATGCGATAATTGCGATGGCTGTGCTATATGGTAAAGTTCTGCTTTTTCTTTGATAATTTGCTGTCCAATAATGATAAATGATATTTTATCAATCAATTTTATGGTCATACGCAAACTGTGTAAGTTTGGTCAACATTGAATAAAAAATCATGTGTGCAAGCAAATAATTGATAACTTGTTGATGTTTTTTTCCAAACACAAGAGGCAATAACTCGGGTGTTTCTGGCTTGATCATGCATATATTTGACTTCACCTGTAGTCTTACGTTCATAGACAAACTGTAAACAATTGGTGAAGATTGGATGAAAAATAAAGTCTCTATCCTGAATAATGTCCATTTTTGCATATTTTTTGCACAAACAAAGAGCAATAACTATGGTGTTTCTGGTCCGATCTTGCTTATATTCGACTTCACCTTTAATCTTATGGTCACAGACAAACTGTGCAAGATTGGTGAAGATTGGATGAAAAATGAAGTCTCTATCATGAATAATGTCCATTTTCGCATATTTTTTTCAAAAACAAAGGGCAATAACTCTGGTGTTTCTGGTCCGATCTTGCTTATATTTGACTTCAACTGTAATCTCATGGTAACAGACAAACTGCGCAAGACTGGTGAAGATTGGATGAAAATGAAGTCTCTATCCTTAATAATGTCAATTTTTGTATATTTTTTTCATAAACAAAGGGCAATAACTCTGGTGTTTGAAACAAGATCAGGCCCATTTTTGGCATCTGCTGAGATCTGAACGTCATACACAAACTGTGAAAGTTTGGTTAAGATTGGATGCAAAAAAAGTTTATACGTTGGAAAAGGGCATTTGTGCACTTTTTTTGCATAAAAAAGGGGCAATAACTCTGGTGTTACTGGTGTGATCTGACCCAATAACAATACCATCCGAGATTTTATGGCCATACACAAACTGTTTAAGTTAGGTCAAGATTGAGTAAACAAGAGCTGTCAGAGGACAGCGCGCTCGACCATTCAAAGTATTTCAGTTGGTACATATTTTGGATAGTGAAAGGGGCATAAATTTGTTAAAAAACAATATTTTTAAGTGAAGCCTTGTATAGTTGATAAATTTTTGGAACAAAAACTTTAACCACAAAGTCTATGTAAAAAGCGGGCTAACTCTGTCTAAATACAAAACAGAGTTAAGGGTAATGTTGCCCCTGATACTAGAATTGATCACAAAGGTTAGTTCCAAGTTTCAAGTGAATAACTTATGTAGTTTTGAAGTTACAAAACCTTTTAATATAAACTTTAACAAGAAAATCTATGTGAAAAAGGGACATAACTCTATCAAAATACAAAATAGAGTTATGGGGACTGTTCACCCTAATACTGGAGTTGATGAAAAAGGCTAGTTCCAAGTTTCAAGTGAATAGCTTTTGTAGTATTGAAGTTACAAAACTTTTGAATATTAACTTTAACCAGAAAATATATGTGACAAAGGGGCACAACTCTGTCAAATACAAAACAGAGTTATGGGAAATATTGCCCTTGATACTGGAGTTGATGACAAAGGTTAGTTCCAAGTTTCAAGTGAATAGCTTATGTAGTTTTGAAGTTAGAAGACTTTTGAATATAAACTTTAACCAGAAGATCTAAGTGAAAAAGCAGCATAAATCTGTCAAATACAAAACCGAGTTATGGGGAATGTTGGCCCTGACACTGGAGTTGATGACAAAGGTTAGTTCCAAGTTTAAAGTGAATAACTTATGTAGTTTTGAAGTTACAAAACTTTTGAATATAAACTTTAACAAGAAAATCTAAGTGAAAATGGGGCTTAAATCTGTGAAAATACAAAACAGAGTTATGGGGAATATTGCCCCTGACACCGGAGTTGATGACAAAGGTTAGTTCCACGTTTCAAGTGAATAACTTATGTAGTTTTGAAGTAACAAAAATTTTGAATATAAACTTTAACCAGACAATCTATGTGAAAAAGGGGCACAAATCTGTCAAATACAAAACAGAGTTATCGGGAATGTTGACCTGATACTGGAGTTGATGACAAAGGTTAGTTCCAAGTTTCAAGTGAATATCTTATGTAGTTTTGAACTTACAAAACTTTTGAATATAAACTTTAACCAGAAAATCTAAGTGAAAAAGCAGCATAAATCTGTCAAAATACAAAACAGAGTTATGGGGAATGTTGGCCCTGACACTGGAGTTGATGACAAAGGTTAGTTCCAAGTCTAAAGTGAATAACTTATGTAGTTTGGAAGTTACACAACTTTTGAATATAAACTTTAACAAGAAAATTTAAGTGAAAAAGGGGCTTAAATCTGTCAAAATACAAAACAGAGTTATGGGGAAGGTTAATTACAAGTTTCAAATGAATAACAAGTTTCAAATGAATAACTTATGTAGTTTTGAAGTTACAAAACTTTTGAATATAAACTTTAACAAGAAAATCTAAGTGAAAAAAAGGCATAACTCTGTCAAAATACAAAACAGATTTATGGGGAATGTTGCCCCTGACACTGGAATTTATGACAAAGGTAAATTCCAAGTTTCAAGTGAATAACTTATGTACTTTTGAAGTTACAAGAATAAAAACTTAAACTAAATTCAGACGCGGAAGCAGACACCGACATCAGGGGTGGTAGGAAAGCTCACTTATTCTTCGAACAGTCGAGCTAACAATGTAGTCTTTATTGCGATAATGGTCCAAATTGTTGACGGCATATGGACTATGCCTGAGAGGTCCCCTATACCAATAGCTCACCGAGCACTTCGTGCTCAGGTGAGCTAAAAACAGTTAGTCACTTAACTGGACATGGGAATTTTTACACAACACTTTCCCTCACTTTAGTCAGTATGATGTATTATGGTATGACGTTTGGACACATGTTTGTCATTATTAATATTCATGCAGTGGTCAGGATGCTTCAAGGTACTACCAGTTTGCACCTCACAACAATCAGATGCAAAGTCTGGGGTTACTTTCATGTTCACTGGCATTTGCATAACTACAATAACTATAAAATTGGTAAATCAATATAAAATATGCAATAAAGTCATTTCTGTAAAAAATTTCAGTTACGACCGTTTTGCGCTGAGCCCGCGATATGCTTTGTAGCACTACTGATCTTATGGAGTCTGCTTGACAAACCTTGTCACAAGTCAGCAACGTGTTACTCAGGAACTTAGGCATATCTGACAGACCAGGGTGTTCTTACAATAAAGGAGGGTGTTTTTACAATAAATAAGTGTAATGATTGATGAAGTAAGTTAAGGATGGGGCCAGGTTCCGGACCCGGAATTGAACCCGGGACCTTCCGCTTTCAAGTCCAGTGCTTTACCACTAGACCACAGAGGCCCATTTTTCAACTTACCACAAGTCTGAGGGAGACCCCTCCTCGTATCGTACATTCCCTCCCGACTCCAACTCCACCACCATTCTGTTGACCAGGGTGTTGGCAGACTCTTTAAACCGAGCAACTGTTTCCTCATAGAATGACTCAATCCTGAAAAGAAATCATCCACCACCTGTTGTATCAACTTCTAGTCTCATGGGTTACTGTGAAAAAAAAAGAAAATGACTCAATCTTGAAAAGTTATAAAAACACTGGAACTACAGTCCCAAAACAAGATTCTGTGCTTGGTAAACACACATGCCCCCGGTTGGTGCTGGATAGCCCATTTCTTAGTCCTAATTAGGTCAAGGTAAAGGTCAAAGTGAGATTGGGTGATATGGGAGGATTGGGGATAGTCATAAGCAACAACTGTGTAAGTATCCAAGTGTTGTAGCAAGTGGTGTTGGTGCTAGACAATATGGTAAAATCTTTGTTAACCTAGAAACAGCCCATCTGAATTATTATAAGTGCAAATTAGGTCAAGGTCAAGATGAAAGTGAGGTTGGGTGATATGGATGGATAGGGAATGGTCATAAGCAACAACTGTGTAAGTATTAAAGTGTTGTAGTAAGCGGTTATGGTGCTAGAGGAAACGGTAAAATCTACTTAACCTTGTCGCGGACGGACGGAAGGACGGACAGGACAATCACTATATGCATCCTGCATCAAGATGCCGGGGGCATAAATTTTTTTAACAAAATCCCTATTGAGAAGAGCTGACTAACATCCTGCCAATACTACACATCCCTGAGAACACCTGTGCCTATCCTTATTAAAGCCGATGATGCAAATATTTGTTACAGATGTTTAATTCCATTAACTGACAACCACTTTTATTTACATAAAGATTGCTTACAAGTATTCACAATTTTTTAAGGTGACCTTGGTTATTGTAAGGAAAATTACAATATTGTTTACCAATTTTATATCCCACCCAGTTTACTTACTCTGCACATTTCTTTTCCCATTTCTTCACTCTTTCTTTGATTGCTTCCAACTTTGTAGTGAAGAGTGGCGATGAACTTAACTTCTGCAGATCCATCTGAAACACATAATTTGAGTTGTTGATTTGAGGCGTCTTGTGGGAAAACCGGGCTTCATGCATCTGCATAAAGTGTCGTCCAGTCCACACATGCTAATCCAGAACGGCATTTTTCGTTTTTACGGTAATTTCTGTTTCAAGGTCTCTTCTAAACATAAATTCACTCTAGGCGGAAAGTGCCTTCCTGGATTAGCCTGTGCGGACTGCACAGGCTAATCCTGGACGACACTTTACGCACATGCATTAAGCCCAGTTTCCCCATGACACGACTCATTTATTGTTTATTTTTACTGACCATAATGAGTACATGTCATCATTGACTATCTTAAAATGCTTGGCATTTACTTTTAAACAAGTGAAGATACGTCAACTTGAAAATAAACTTGCCAAATGACAGTAAAACATAAATTATTATAGTTTTGTGTAAATTTTTTATTTGTTTCATTTATTTATTTTTTTCTTTTGCTCGAAAAAGCAGCTAAAGAATTTATATAAATGTTTATAATAGGTTGTGTTTTTAAAACAGAATTTTCGCAACTGAGACTGATTTCAAGGGAACAGTTGGGCTGCAGGTAACTTGGAAGACTGCAAGTGACAGCTGTGTAACTTGCACCAAAGACAAGTGAAAATTAAAACCTATATATACCTAACACCCCTAGTTAATTTGTTACAAATTTGTAGTGAATTCTTAGGCATCATAACTGATTCGTAATCAATTTGTAGGCATTCATAGATATTCTTAACTCATTCGGGGATACGAGAATTTGCGACTTGTCAAGAATTCCATGAATACACGCCGAACATAAATTAAAAAAAAAAGTTTTGTTTGTACATGCATTTGGCGCATTCTTAACAGACTCCTAACATTCGTGCAGTAGTCATAATAGATTCTCTTCAATTGTAGTAAATTCATGACAACATTTATGCAATTCCTAGCCGAATCCCATGAATATTCGTAACACTATAGTAACTGTATTGTAACCGAATCGTAGAACATCACAATTTGGACCAGAAAATGTGCACAATTCCATGAATCCTCTAGAATCCTAAAATTAATCAATTTGTGGCGATTCGTGGGCGTGTCTGAAATAGGGGCATAATCCCTGAGATACTGATCATGTAAGATTTCATAACTAATATGAGGCACGTCGGGGAAAACCGGTCTTAATGCATGTGCGTAAAGTGTCGTCCCGGATTAGCCTGTGCAGTCCGCACAGGCTAATTCAGGATGGCACTTTCTGCCTACAGTGGATCAATGTTTAGAAGATACTTTCTTGAAACAGAAAATACCATAAAAGCGGAGTGTCGTCCCGGATCAGCCTGTGCGTACTGCACAGGCTGATCCGGGACGACACTTTACGCACATGCATTAAGTCCGGTTTTCCCACGACGCGACTCATATAGTCATGTAACAATTCACGACATGCAACAGAAGAAAAACGTGCAAGAACAATCAAAAGATTTATTCAAAATCTGTTTTTGCTGGAAGATGGCTATATTTTAGCCACCATCTATTCTGTTATGACAAGAAATATAATGTATTAGTAGGAAAAGGTTTCGATAATTAATCATGCAAGGGGGTTAATAATTTGGATGGATTAATATCTAAATTATTAACACAACAAACAGAACATCTGAAAGGTTAGGTAAAACTCAGTTTCATTTAACTGCATGTAAGATAGCTCTAAAATTCGAAACTGAGACAATTAGTAATTAGTCAAGTCATTTATAAGTTTACAGTGAACAAAACAACTAACAATGTATTAGTATTCAGCTATTAGTTTGTAGAGAAAATTGTTTTCAATTAAAATTATTTTGCTGAGAACTAGTCTATTTTCTAAGACATGTGACTAAACTGTTTATATTTGAGAACTTACAGGGACTATGTCAACGGAAAGGGCCTCACAGGGGTCATTTCTTAAAAAAAATATCTCAAATTAAGGTATTAAATATGGCATATAAGGCCAACATTTTTTTATGTTTTGTTTTACGGGAACTGAGTCGGGGGGGAGTAATAAAAATAAAACCATTTCTTTTACAGCAATCAACAACAATATTATAATTTAAAAAAAGGATAATTTTTCTATTTTCAAACTGAAGACATTTTTTAACAGTCAATGCTAAAAACAAGCTCTATAAAGACATGCTAGTTTAAAAGTTAATTCATTAGTTTGAAACTCTTTAAATAAGTATTTGAACAGATACAAGTATTACTTCATACTTTTTAAAACATAGATATGTCCTTGTTACTAGTACATGTGCTATGAATAAAATACCAAGTCTGCGGGAAAATTATAAATAAAATTCACGAATACTTTTATTTTTATTTGTCGTTGTTGAAAATTCGGGTAGGGATTCACGTAAAACAAGATAAAAAAATGTTGGCCTAATAATGGTTAAAATAAGGTATGTATAATGTGAAAAGAGTTTTCGCATTTTGTGATAAAAATCAATTTATAATATGGGTAGTGTTTGTTTGGCCCTTTTCCAGTTTACATTTTGACGTCAGAATGGAGAGTCTTTTGTATAGCCATAGTTTACACACGTTTCTTTACTGAGCAGAATAGTGCAGTTGGTTAAAGCACTGTCTACTGTCATTTCTTAGTATGGCTCCTAAGCCGTGAGTTCATTACTCGCTTAGGGTTTTAATTTTTCAAACATCTTTGCTGATTTGTCTTATCTAATATCTCACTATGTATTATATTTTTATTTTTTTTATGCACATGTCTTATTATAACGCATTTCTATAATCTAATATCATTTATAGTGCAGTAGGTAACCAATTTGTCGTTGACATTGTCCCTTTAAGTGCTTTTAATCTTCAAACTCCAAGGATCCTAGTTCTAATCTTTAATGACCAACATTAGCATTAGTCGAAACAGTACATTAAATAGAGGTTACTGCTACTGAAAACAAAAAATTATTAAACATAACTATTGACTTAAGTCAGTAAGTAAATTAATACAAATTAAAAACATTGTTAAAGTCCCTTCATGTCATTTATAATAGCAATATCTTGCTTGCAGTAAAAAATGTGTAAATATATGAACATCCTTATGAAACAATTTGTTTTTAGACTGTTGGCGGAAGCCAACGCTCTTCAGTAGGGCGATTTCTAGCGATTTAATCGTGTGACCTACTTTTTACTTTCCTGGCTACGAAGCACTAACAATTGATACCCCCAAATTTATACACTCCATCGCTATATCGGCTTGTTCAGGATTAGTCAACACGTTGACTGTTATGAATATTATTGTGTTTGCATCAAGAAGTTTGCATGCAAACCTATATATCTACCAAGATTTCGAAAGTAAAGAGCATAACAATGAGTTATTAGTATTGTGCAAAAAATGGAGATAAGAAATTAAATTTAATTCAAACAAATGTTTCCTTTCTGTTATAAAATTGTGAAAGGTATTTCTTTTGGTTTCTTTCCTTTTCTCACCAACAGTCTTTCTACGCTATCAGCGTTTTGATTAGCTTTTGTATCTTCTGTCATTTATCCACCAAAAAAAAATATCAACATCAATGGAAATCATAAAGGCTTACATCTACTGCTCTAATGAGTACATGTATTAACTATACAGGTTTTTTTAGGGCCAATTTGGGACCGAAATTCAGCCCCATTCACCTGCTTACAAAGTATACATTTTCCTCCGATATTTACCTTAAAATGTAAGCTTTATTTTGAAAAAGTTATCATTTGTAGCAAAACGATTCATTTATGTTTTATAACAAAGTAGAATATAAACATGTAGTAATTCTTTTCTAAAAAAAAATCCCCTTTTGCCGTAAAATTCCCCATCTGAAGGGCCCTGCCACCTTACCCCGAGATAAAAAAACCCACACTGCTATACTACTGAATGTGATTTTCTCAATTTACTACTGTCGTCTGATTTTTATTTTAATGGTTTCCCTTTTCTCATAAAGACAGTGAATTAAGATTCACTTGATATTTTGTCGAGTGTTGAAAAGGAAAATCCAGAAGTCTGCAACCATTTTCAATTACCAATCAACATCTTATAACGACATAAAGGGACTTTACCGGGACTATGTCAACAAAAGGGCCTCAAGGGGGTTATTTCTTTATAAAATCTGAAATTAAGATGTTAATAATGGCATATATTATAACAGGTACAATAAGGTATATATAATGGGAAAAAAGTTTTCGTATTCTGTGATAAAAAATCAATTTATAACATGGGTCATGTTTGTTTGGCCCTTTTCATGTTTACATTGTTATGTCAGAATAGTGAGTATTTTGTATAACCATAGTTTACACAAGTTCTTTACAAAGCAGAATAGCGCAGACTGATGGTTAAAACGCTGTCTACTGTCATTTCTTCGTATGGCTCCTAAGTCGTGGGTTTTTAATTTTTAAACACATTTTTTGCTGATTATGTATTATACTAATTGTTATTTATTTAAAGTAAATGTCTTTGTATAGCGCATTTCTATCATCTAATATCATTTGTAGTGTAATGGAAAACCTTTCGTTGACATTGTCCCTTTAAGTTAAACGGGTAACTGTTAAGACATGAAGGGCATTGAAGGCACATGCGGGCACTAAAAGGTCACCTGCGG
Source organism: Congeria kusceri (assembly GCA_027627225.1). Classification (NCBI taxonomy): domain Eukaryota; kingdom Metazoa; phylum Mollusca; class Bivalvia; order Myida; family Dreissenidae; genus Congeria; species Congeria kusceri. The sequence continues at coordinate 57,087,559 of CM051028.1, forward strand.
GCAGTCAGATTTGACCTCGCCCAAGTCAGAGGTCACATCAGCCTGATCTCTCTCCGGCACAAGATGGCTGTTTTCCATCTAGAAATGTTCCACAGATATTGGTATAGAGCTGACACTTATAAAAGCTTATTGAGGCGTGTCGTGGGAAAACCGGGCTTAATGCATGTGCGTAAAGTGTCATCCCGGTTTAGCCTGTGCAGAAAATATCATAGAAGCGGAAAGTGCCGTCCTGGATTAGCCTGTGCGGACTGCACAGGCTAATCCGGGACGACACATTACACACATGCATTTAGTCCAGTTTTCTCACGGCATACCTCGAATGAAAACACTCCAAAAGCCACAGCAAGCACCAATTGGACTTCTAATTTTTTCTGTCAGAAATGTTCCAACGTATACTTTCACACACATCTGTAATCTGTAAATCTGTTAATTTTTTTTTTTTAAAAACCTAAACGCACTTGTAAGCTGTGTTAAAACTGTTTGGTGAGAATGCTACTTTTTGAGATTTTGACCTACAATTTACCATTTTTGCCATTATCTTAACAGTGCTCATATTCATCCTATGTAATGCCATGAAATGTCTAACATATTGTTTATATGTTACATAACCATCAAATTCCTTTCTTAACATGAAATATTCTGTCATTTATAAATAAATAAATAAATTACCTCTTTCAATGCAGAGACTAAAGCCCGTAATCTCTCGTGCGGGAAATTCAACAGTTGCTGCTGATATGCCTGCATTTTCCCGATCACTTGTGCCATGTTACGATACACTGTCCGGATCCGCATGTTGTAATACATCTTCTTCTTAAGTACTGTAGTCTGGAACAAGTTTAAAAAAGAAAATAATGTAAAATGTCAATTATTTTACTAAGTAAGGTTGTGAGTGCATTCAACAAAGTTTCCATTGGAAAAACAAAATAAACTAAAACTTCAGTGAACAATATTTCTCTACTGTACACAGCAGAGCTACTTTGCAGACCACAATACTAAGATAGAAAACTAGCGTAAGTAATTATGCAATTCAGTTACATTCAAATCCAAGTACAAAAGAACAATAAATGAATGCTATTCTGTATTCTAATAGAAAAATGACTGACTCCTCCTCATATAGAAATTTACCAAAACATTCATGCCTAGAATAATCATTTCATGAACTTGCTTCAAACTGTATTTGTTCAGAAAATGAACAAAGCTATTTATTATGTACAAATATGTGCTGGACTGGAAAACAAGCTTTAGAAATTTCCTTTCCATTTATAATTATTTCATTCATTATAAGGTTGTTAACGTCCGCACGATGGCTTTAAGGCATTTTAAGGGCCTCTTTGGATGCTAATGACCGAAAAAAAGGTGTATTGTCGCTATTATAGCATAAAAACAAACATCAAGAGTAATAAAACGAAACAAATGGGTAATTTACTATAAAATCATTTTTCTTCATAGTATGGAGTAACCCAAAATTGCGTACCTGTTTGTTTATAGTTTTTAATATTTATTACCAGGGCCCCATTCAGCAGAGTTAGTAAGTCGCCATTTGGTTTCAATTTTTTCTTCGATTTTAATTTTAAAATTGGATTTTATATGGATTTCAGCATACATACATATGTATGTAGTAAATAGCATACATATCATAATATCGTGTGCTATTGATATCAACCAAAAGTACGAACTTGCAAGCATTCAATAATGGACTATTAATAGTAACAAGGAGGGCCGGTTAATAACGCGTTAGGAAAACAAAAAGCCGGTCATTATTGCGTGTGATTTAACTGAATAGTACACCGTTTTTTACGATAACCAACCACTTATTGCTATAATAAGTATTGATACACAACATTGATGCTGCAAGGACAAGAACTTAAACTGGTGTCCTCCTTGCGATCGGGAGATTCTGAGTTTGATCCCTACTCACGGAACGGGCTAGTTATCTTTCTAAAAAGACAACAAGTACTGGTTCTACCCAGGAAACAGGATCAAAAGTGGCTCAGTAAGTACCAGGCTATTGACACAACCAAGCTCAGAACTTAAGTTTACTTCAGCTACCTTGGTCATTGTCTTCGTCAAGACTTCATACGTGTCCAGTCTAATGAGAAATTAACATAAGATTCCAGGATCCAGGCTATGACAGACTGTCAGAATTTGTGAGGACAAAACTTACTTCAGCCACTTCTGTCATTGTCTTCCTCAAGACTTCATATGTGTCCAGACTAATGAGAAATTAATATTAGAATCCAGGATCTCTATGACCGACTGTCAGAATTTGGTGAGGACAATAACTTATTTCAGCCACCTCTGTCATCGTCTTCCCCAAGACTTCATACATGTCCAATCAGGAGAGAAATTTATATAAGGATCTCTGATCCAGCCTATGACAGACTGTCAGATTGCGATGAGGACAAAAACTTACTTCAGCAACGTCTGTCATTGTCTTCCCGTAGACTTCATACATGTCCAGTCTGGTGAGAAATTAATATTAGAATCCAGGATCCAGGCTATGACAGACTGTCAGAATTTTGATGAGGACAAGTCCTTACTTCAGACACTTTTGTCTTTCCCAAGACGTCATACATGTCCAGTCTGGTGAGAAATTAATATTAGAATCCAGGATCCACACATTGTCAGAATTTGGTGAGGACAAAAACTTACTTCAGCCACCTCCGTCATCGTCTTCCCGGAGACTTCGTAGGTGTCCAGTCTGGTGAGGGACGGCAGATGATACAGGACGTGCGTGGCGTAGTTGCACAGCAGGCTGACTGGCGCTGGCGAGTACAGCGGGTCCTTAAGGCTGAGACTCTTCAAGTGAGGTAGGCGCATGAGGTTCGTCAGATCCTGAATATTTGCAAAAATATATTTAATTTAAGATATTCAACATTCCTCCAAAAAAATGAGCAGCGTGCAGCATCCTGCAGCATCCTGCTGTTAAATTCTTGGTGTTTTTCAATAATATGAATGAGGCATGTTGTTGGATACCCTGGCTTAATGCATGTGCAGTCAGCACAGGCTGATTCGGGACGACACTTTCCGCTTTTATGGTATTTTTTGTTTCAAGGAAGTCTCTTCTAAACATAAATTCGCTCTTAGGCAGAGTGCACAGGCTGATCCGGGATGATACTTAATGCACATGCACTAAGCCCGGGTTTCCCACTACACACCTCATTTTTTTTTTTTTTGTGGTTTCATTGGTTTTAATGTTTAGGAGCAGGCGGAGATCTAAACCGAACCCAGCCTCCCACGGTTTGGACACAAGGTTTTAGAACAGGTGTCAGTGGGCAATATGCCACAAATGAATCTTTTCATTGAATAAAAACAAGAGACCGAAAAGATGATTTTGAAATTGACTTGCAGATAAGAAAAAACTGACTCCTGTGTTAAGCCAAGCATATACTTACCCTGAGAGAAGAAATCTTATTGCCAGACAGATTGAGATCCTCCAGATGTTGACTGGCGTCTAGAGTATGACCTGAAATTAAAGTAAAAATACATTTGTGGCGTGTCTTGGGAAAACCGGTCTTAATGCATGTGCGTAAAGTGTCATCCCCGATTAGCCTGTGCAGTCCGCACAGGCTAATCCAGGACGGCACTTTTCGCATTAATGGTATTTTCTGTTTCAAGGAGGTCTCTTCTCAACATAAATCCACTGTAGGCGGAAAGTGCCGTAAAGTATCGTCCCGGATTAGCCTGTGCAGTCCACACAGGCTAATCTGGGCCAAAACTTTACGCACATGCATTAAGACCGGTTTCCCCACGACGCGCCTTATTTGAACATCGTTATTTTGAACTCTATTAATTCCAAGTCAGCGTTATTGCAAAGTAGTTTTCTGGTCCTCAATTTATTTCTTCTTTATTTACATGTAACTAAAATAAACGTTTTTAATTCTAACTTTTTTCACTCTTATTTGTCTATAGTTAATTCGAAGTCGAGGTCTTGATTGGGACCTGATGTTTTCACACCTTCGATACAAAGATTCACGGGCCGAGTGTGTCTTTCAATAGTGGTCGTTATTCACTTATGGGCAAAATTAACGCTCATTAAGGCAAGTGACATGCGACATATGTAAGTTCGAGCAAGCTCTTTCTGGGCAAATAAAACTACTTTCTTATTGGTGTCCCACTAACATAAGACTTTCAAATCGGTTAGCTGTCTGTATACCCATGTTAAAAGGTAAACCAAATAACAAAAGGGTTGCATTTATATCATCTGTATACCGATGTTAAAAGGTAAACCAAATAACAAAAGGGTTGCATTTATATCCTATAATGAAGTCAGATGTGCTTGGTAAGAATTTTGATTTTAAAAGTATTTTATTTACTATTTTCACAACTACATTTAGCTCCTTGACAGTTGCGTATTCTGATAAAAAGCAACATGTGACGTGGCCATTACAGGTTTTTGTAAAATGGTGAAAACGTTTAATCCGAACTATTGTTATTTCGGAGTTACACTTTAAAATTGTAAACTGTGAGTTAATTCAATACAAATATTTTGTTGCTGAAATATTTTTTTAAATGTATGAGAAGCAAGTTGCTTCTAATATTAATTGTATTAACATCTAAAATTAATAGGCAGTTAGCTCAATTAGCCTGTAAAGATCTGAGCTTTTTTTTTCTGTATATATCGGTATTGGTAGCAGGACCCATTTCCAGGCATCAGCTCCTAGCATTTTTTTTTTAAACAAGCTCTTTTTTCCAAAATTTGACGTTGAATCTAGACATTTGGCTCCCTTTTACTAAATATTTGGTGATATTTTCCAAAACAAAACAACAACATATCCCCAACCATTATAAAATAGATACAGTCATCTCAAAGTTTTAACTTGAATGTTTGGTCATGTCAAAGTAGTTTTGTATCCCAACATTTTCTATCTGTTTATCTTGAATTGTTGATGCCTGGTGCAAATCTTATCGAGCCACGATCCAAGTTTGTCACACATTGCTAACATCTTAATACCTATTTTCTCAAATTAAAAGAGGACGTTTTAACTTAAATGAAGTAATTAATCAAGGGTTTTCAGTTCAGTATATGTACCAGTATATGTGATAACTAGTGTACGTCTATTGAACATTTGCACTAAACACTTCTAAAAAGTCTATATTCAGATAAGTCAAACTTCAGACATCTCGAAGTCATTTAAGAATTGACCAGTAGAAACTTGTCAATCAAGAACTGAGTTGACCAATTATGGGTTTATATTTCAGTGGTAAATAATAGCAGATCGTTGCATAATCCAATCAATTTACTTCAAACCATTGGACAAACACCATTGGACAAACAGAAAGACGGAGCAATCTATGTTCATCTACTGGTTAATTCCCAGCGAATTCGAGATAACAAAGTTCAGCTGTAGTTTACTCACCAATCTTCTCTATCCTGTTTTCAGCCAGATTCAATTGCTTCAGCTTGGTCAGCATTTGTAAGTTCTACAACAACAAAAACATACAATAAATTGATGGACTCAAGAATAAGAGTCCAAAAAGGCAGGATTTTTGGGATAACTGGGATAATGGCAAGGATTAGAGTCCAAAGAGGCAGGATTTTTGGGATAACAGGGATAATGGCAAGGATAAGAGTCCAAAGAGGTATGATTTGGGGGATAACAGGGATAATGGCAAGAAAACGAGTCCAAAAAGGCAGGATTTTTAGGATAACAGGGATAATGGCAAAAATAAGAGTCCAAAGAGGTTGGATTTTTTGGGATTACAGGGATAATGGCAAAACTAAGAGTCCACAGAGGTAGGATTTTGGGGATTACTGGGATAATGGCAAAGATAAGAGTCCACAGAAGTAGGATTTTGGGGATTTCAGGGATTATGGCAAAAATAAGAGTACAAACAGGTAGGATTTTGGGGATTACAGGGATAATGGCATGAATAAGAGTCCAAAGAGGTAAGATTTTTGGGATTACAGGGGAAAATAGCATTGGAACAACATTTTTTCTCTCAGAGTTGTTTGGATATGATCGTACACAGATGTAACTATTTAGTTATAAAGCATTTTTTAAAGGCATGTATTGGCGAATAGTATTGGGCCGATAATCAACTGGAGTCAATTAATCGTTGCGCTGAGACGCTTGATCGCGATTGCAGACTTTGAAATCAGGCAAATGATTAATTGTGAACAGATTATAATAGTGTTTTGTAACCGTTTTTGTACATGTTTCGATCAGTTAAACTTTGGTTAAGTACATGCAAGTGCAAAAATGCAAATGGACTGTCAGAAACTATGCAGTTCATACATGTTTAAAACAAGGTTTTCTTTCCCCATCCACAATCAGCACAAGAGGGCCACGATGGCCCTAGGTCGCTCACCTGATGGCTTATAACAAGAGGGCCAAATGGCACTAAACCACATACCTGTATAAAGATCTGGGCCTTGCAGTTTCAGGAAAATAATGTTATAGTCTAAATAAACCATGTGACCCACAGGGCGTGGCCACTTTCTACCCCAGGGGCATAATTTGAACAGTATTTGTAGTGAACAATGTTTCAAGCCAAATATGAAACCTCTGGGCCTTGCGGTTTCAGAGATTTTTAAAGCCTTGTGACCCCGGGGTATGTCATTTTGCTATTTAAGTCTATATAAACCATGTGACCCCCGGGGCGTGGCCAGTTTTGACCCAAGGGGCATCATTTGAACAATCTTTGTAGAGGACAACTATACAATGTTACATACCAAATATGAAACTTCTGGGCCTTGCGGTTTTAGAGGAAATTTTGAAGTCATTTTGCAATATATTTCATATAAACAATATGACTCCCGGGACGCGGCCAGTTTTGACCCCAGGGGCATAATTTCAACAATCTTTGTAGATCACTAGAAAATGTCACATATCAAATATGAAACCTCTCAGCCTTGCGGTTTCAGAGAAGATTTTTAAAGTCATTTTGCTATATATGCTATATAAACCATGTGACCCCTGTGGCGTGGCCCGTTTTGACCCCAGGGGCATAATTTGAATCATATTTGTAGAGGACCACTAGAGGATGTCATATATCAAATATGAAAAGCTCTGAGCCTTGCAGTTTGACAGTTTACTTTTTAAATCTATTTTTAGCTCTGGTTACCTACATATGCAGCAGACCAGAAAGATCTGAACAACTTTGAAAGAGATCCACCCAAGGATCATTCCTGTGCAGTTTGGTGAAAATCTGCCAAGTGGTTTAGGAGGAGATGTTGTTTGAATGCAAAGTTGACGACGGACGGACGCAGGCACACACGCACGCACTGATGACAGACAACGGGCGATTACAAAAGCTCACCATGAGCCATGAGCACTTTGTGCTCAGGTGAGCAAAAACTATACAAGATTTTAAAATGAAAGATAATTTATTATAATCTGTATTTGTCATTATAACTTTATCCCAAGCAATAAACGCATATTAACAAGCTGCTAACATAACAATTATAAGATAACTTTTATCGTCAATATTATTGTCATTGCATTGTACAAGCAATGTCAGATTAACATTATTATTGGTTACCCGAACCCTACAGTTGAACATTGTATACATTGCATGCATACTAATTTTTAATCAGTTGTTTTCAAATAAAATATTAAACAGTATAAATACACTATCATTTTAATGTCTCTATTCCCAACATAGTAGATTATTATTAGTTACATAAATCTATAATTTATTAAGACATTAAACTTCATATGTCCTGTTGTATTGAATGGAAAATAAATAGCATACAACCATCTGATTATAACCGATTATCGCATCGGTTGAACTGGTCAATTATGTCGATAAATCGACTGAACGTTTTCAACCGATTTGTCCATCACTATTGGCTATTAATATGAAATGGAAAACAAAACGTCAAGATAGCAAGTTATTGGGAAATGTTCACTGGTACTGGTAATATACTGTTAACTTTTTGTTGATGCAAACATTAATAATAACAGATGCATGTTCTTTTTGTAGAAGGGTAACATGCTTAATAACACAAAATCAAAAATCTGTCAAAAAGTCCGTTCAGAATAAATGCATGTTACCTCTATATTGACGATCTCGTTATGGTTTAGCCACAACACCTCCAGGTCTGTAAGAGCATCCAGGTTCTCTATGACGCTGATCTTGTTGCTGTACAGGCACAGCTTGTGCAGGTGCTTCAGATAGTGGAGCTGCTCAATTTTCTATAAACCACGGTAGACATGATTACTCAAGAAAAAATTTCAATTAATCGTTGTTTAACAACGAGTTGGAGTTCTGATGCAAAGAAAATTAAACCACGAGGGCGTTAGCCGGAGTTGTTTAATAGCCATGCATCAGAATGACAAAGAGTTGTTTATAGTGCCGATAAACAATGAAAATGCGAAAATTATTTCAATTCTAACATGATCTGACATAAATTTTTGCAACTGTAATTGGAACTACTTTTTACAATGCTCTGATCAGAATAAGAACTTGTATTTTTGTGTTGTTTATTGGGTAGTTAGATAATTTTGTTCTTTGCCTATAGAAAAAAGAGCGTGTATCATGCTAGAATGTTCTATAAAACACAGGAAAGTAGAAATGCTAAATTGTCTATAAACCATGGTAAAGTAGTCTTGTTATATATTCTATAAAACACTGTCAAGCTGCAATGCCCAATGTTCTACAAACCACTGTAAAGAAGACAGGCTGATTGTTACATAAATAAAATAAAGCAGATATGCACACTTTTCTATAGGCCTTTCCCAAAACTAGGTTACTTCCCTTGCGTAATCACGAGTGATGTCCCATGTTCACTTCCGGCGACTTTTATTGATTATTAGGCGGGATAAGCGTATTCATATTTACCGAAAAACATACAATATATTTGATTATCAATCTTTAAATTGTGTTGATGTCATAAAAAGAAATTTAGAAATATCAACATACGTATATTATATACATCATGTACTTTATTTATCAATTTAATTTAATTATTATTTTGATTTAACAATATTGTCTACTCTTTGAAGATTGACAAACAAACTAAACAGTACATTTAACGGTTATTATGCAATAAAACACAAAAATAGCGATTTTCAGTTTCTAAACAACTTATGCCTTCATCCTGCATTAAATTTGCATTATTAAATAAAATAAATAAATCAAGCAGTTTTTTATTAAAATGATTTTGCTAAGTAACACTAAACTAACATTTTTCTGGTAACCAAGATTACGAAAATAAGGTATCATCACAGTAAGTTTGAGCGTAATTCCGATGTTTTTGACACCAATTGTTATTTAAATTCCAAACACATTTGTGTTTAACTTATAAGCTATTTTCGTTGCAGATATTCTTGTTGTGTGCTAAATATTATACGGTACTTGAAGATGCATGCTACGTTATAATCTTGAAATATAATGCAACAAAACAACTATCCTGTTAAACACCGTTTACACAATATTACAATAACTAAAGATGATGTCACACCTCATTAAATGTTATAATTGATGTCGTATTAAAGAGATTATTTCTTCATTTCTGTCGGAAGTTTGAAAAAGTGTTTAATGCTTTTAATTCTGTTCTGTTCAATAAGGTGGCGAAATTTCATAGAACAACAACCGAGACAACAACATTTTAAAATGTGAGATAAACTATAAGTTGAGATGCAAACAATGGAGACAAAGTGTGACATGTTAGTTGTCTCTGCATGTAGATCTTTATCATCAATGCATTACGCAATCGCACGGATTTGCCGTAGTAATGTTCTAAGGGCAATTTGATAAGATAAGATCCCCGCGGTTTGTGGATTTGGTCTTTTTATGACCCTATCTTCAGACAGATAACTAAGTATCCATTGAGAGAAAATGTGTTTATTCATTGTATTTATGTATACAAGACAATGAGACTACATTTTTTTCCAGATACCTGTCATACGGACATGTGGCCTTAGTAGTGAGTTTAAAACGATACTACATTTAGTTCTAATAATTCATTTTGTAACATATATCCTCTCTGAATTTTTTATAATATTTAATCAAAAACATATGGTTTTAAAAATTTCCATTACAAGTGTTGAATGCCGCTTGGTCTTAGATCTATAATACTTTATATGGCAAGCTAGGAAAAACCTCGCCGGAAGTCGGGTTTCAAATTTGCGGATGTGAATTCGCAATAACGGGAGGTAATTTATAAGGGAGATCACCTAGTTTTGGGAAAGGCCTATAGAACACTGTAAAATAAACATGCTCAGTTTTTTATAAACACTTTATAGCAGACAAAGCCATTCTCAATTTTCTTTAAAAAACACAACAAAAGCTAAGTTATATTTATGCCTAATTTTCTAAAAAAAAAACAACAACAAGAAACGTTGAAATTCCACGAAAACCAAATTTTTTTGAACGAAATGAATAAAAGTCAGCACAATAATGAAAGAAAGTTCTGGGTACAAGGCGAAGGTCCTACACCTATGGCTAGGAAATCGTGACCTTGATCTTGCAATCCAAAGCGAGGCCTCAATATCTACATATGAAGTTTCATTAAAAATCTAAATTTGTTCTCAAGTTACTGAGTGGAAACTGTTTTTTTATTTTTAGTAATGGTGACCTTGACCCCACCCACCCCATATGCAATTGCAAGCGAGGTCTAGATATAAGGTATCTACATATAAATGTTCGTTAACATATCTCAATTCGTTCTCTAGGTATTGATCTTAAAATGTTTGTCTATTTTTAGTAATGGTGACCATGACCCACCCACCCCATATGCAATCACGAGCGAGGTCTAATACATAAAGTATCTACATATAAAGTTTCATTAAAATATCTCAATGTGTTCTCAATTTATTGAGCAAACCTTTTTTCTTTTTTTTAGTAACGATAACCTTGACCCTGACCCCACCCACCCCATATGCAATGCCAAGCGAGGTCTAGATATGTATGAAGTTTCATTAAAATATCTCAATGCATTCTCAAGTTATGGAGCGGAAACCGTTTTTCTTTTTTTAGTAACGATGACCTGGACCCCACCCAACCCATATGAAATCCCAAGCAAGGTCTCAATATAAGATATCTATGTATGTAGTTTCATTAAAAATTTATTGACCGGAAACCATTTATATATTTTTAGTAACGGTGACCTTAACCCCACACACCCCATATGCAATCCCAAGTGAGGTCTCACCATAAGGTATGTATGTATGAAGTTTCATCAAAATATCTCAATGCATTATCAAGTTATTGAGCAAAAACCATTTTTCTATTTTTAGTAACGGTGACCTTGAACCCAACCACCCCATATGCAATCCCAAGCGAGGTCTCGATATAAGGTATCTATGTATGAAGTTTCATTAAAATATCTCAATGCGTTCTCAAGTTATTGAGCGGAAACAATCATGACATCATTATACAGCATATAGTTTTGTATATAGCTTTGTTTTACAGTATTGAAATAAAGTGAAATTTATTGAACAGAACTTTACTTTGTCAATGAATGACAGATGACTGGATAAAAGACCACATAGAGTTCCGATACCTGCACAGCACACTCGCACACCCACAGTTCGGTCAGCTTGGGACAGCAGTTCAAACCCTCCAGCCGATGTAAGCCTGGCTGATTGATGATCACCAGGGTGCGTAAGTTGGGGAACATGTTCAGTCCCACCATCTTCGGGTAGCCCGAGAAGAAGATCTCAAGCAAGTGAACTCGATTGGATTCCTCGCTGCCATTTGAAACCTTGTTATAGCTTATGGCATTGTTCACGCACTGAAAATCATTTTTCATGGTGATTATTATTAATAAAGTCAAAATGAATATTTTACGAAAAGAAAAATCCTAGTACAAGAAGTATGTACTTTGTCCATTTCTATTTGTTAAATTTGCATTAAACATTGTGAAATGTTTTGATGCTATTAACATATCAAATTGTGTGTTGCAACTTAAACAAAATGTTTAACATTACATGTAATATATTCAAAAAGATTTTAATGCAAAACTTGACTATTTAGACGATCTAAGACAAATTTTTTATTTAATACTAACTCTTATTTTAGCTTCATGAGAAAGCCAAATTATTCATTTCAACAATTAAAAATAATTACTATAAAAAGAATACTCTGCTAACTAACATGTGATGTCAGAGAAATGTACAAATAATTCCCCCAAAACAACACACAAACAGACAAAAAACAACCAACTTACAACTTCTTTCATTATTTCCTCCTCCTCCTCTTTACTCATGCCATTACGAGGGCGTGCCAATGGGTGTGTCCCCAACGTGACTGCCCCACCCACAGGCTGGGTAGGCCCCTGGGCTGAGGTCTGATCCCCACCATCCCGGGGCGTTGGCTGTGCAGATACAGACATCAAAACTTGTCAGTTAACTGTCATGACTGATCCATTGTTGTTGACTCAGAATATCCTAAAACAAAACAACATTAATGTTAAATATTTTTTTGCACAATTATTACAAAAACGTTTTCAGTTATCTGCCATCTTGACTCAGATATTTTGTTGTTGACTAAATTTAAAAACGAAACAAAGTGAACACATTTTTTTTTCAACTAGGTAACACTAGAGATAAACCTTCTTCACAAAATGAACAAAACAGAAAGTCAAGTGAAAGTGTTATATTGCAATTGAAACCTTTTTTTTTTCAAAAATTTGTATCAATAATCCATTAAATGATTATGTCCATTATGTCTATATGTCTATTACCTATGAACAGCAATGCCATTTTAAATAACAAATCCACTAATGCTAATCTAAATGTATCATAAACCTATAAACATTTCCATCAAGGAACAACCAATGATCTGCACATGTAACACTTAATCCTCCAGAACTTTAAACAATTAACATACCTACTAAAAAAGCAAAACTGCCAGATTAACTTTTGAATTAGAACAAAGTATAGCGCAATGCGTCTTAAGGAGATAAATAGATTTAAAAGACATTCTTTAGCCAGTTACCCTAATGTTTACAATTTATTGAAGATTGAAGGTCATAGTTTTATTTGTTTGTAAGTACTAGTAATTAGATATTTGATCTTAACTATATGCAGTGTATCACATTTCAAAACTGTCAGGTATTAACACCTATGCTATTTGAACGTGTCAAAGGCATAATTACGACAGCATGTATCACGTCCAAAAACATGAATGTCAAATTTCAGTGGTAGTCCTTCAACTTGTTTACACACTGACAAACAAAATGACATGTACACATTTTTTATAATGCCCACTTTTTGACACGTGTGAACTAGGGAATTATTAACAAACTGATTAAACAGCTCATTGCTAATTTCACCATTTATACAGCAGTGTCTGAGGTACTTCTATAAATATGAGTTTGATTTAATTTTCTTCATTTACCCTCCATTTTTAAGTACCAGGTACTCCATATAAGGTTGGGTGAAGAGGGTAAATGTACACTCGATCCAGAATTTATGGGGGTAAAATAACATTCAGACCAAATGTGGGGTAAAATTGACCCTTACAAATATTAACATAAAGTGAACTGCTGAAGTTAATATTTAGCAAACATTTTGTGAAAATTTCGCAAAGTTATCAATAGACTTGAAGGAACGTTCGCTGACTGTTAACATGCAGTTCATTTTTACATGCATATTAGGTCAACTGCCAACAACAGTATTTCAGTTTGTAAACATTTTGGAAAGTGAAAGGGGCAAAAATGTGTCGAAATACAAAGCTGAATAATGGAAATTATTTCATCAATTTATTCCAAGTTTCAAGTTAATACCTTACATAGTTTAGAAATTATAAGACTTTAGAACAAAATGGTTAACCCCAAAATGTATGTGAAAAGTGGGCATACCTTTAACAAAATACAAAACAGAGTTATGTGGATTGTTGCACCTGATGCTGGAGTTGATTACAAAGACATATTCCAAGTTTCTAGTTAATAACTTATGTAGGTTAGAAATTACAAGAGTAAACTGAAAATCTATGTGAAAATGGGGCATAACTCTGTCAAAATACCAAACAGACTTGTGGAGAATGTTGCACCTGATGTTTGGGTTGATGGCAAAGGTATATTCCAAGTTTCCAAAGAATAACCTCTGAAGTTTTGAAGTTACAATACATTTTATATAATAAATAAAAACTTGAACACAAAAATTTATGCGAAAAAGGGATTGATGTCACAAAGGTACATTATAAGTTTCGAGTGAATAACTTGTGTAGTTTTAAATTTTTAAGTTATAAGATTTTTTAAATATAAACTTTAACCAGAAAATCTATGTGCAAAGGGGCACAACTCTGTCAAAATACAAAACAGTTATGCGGAATGTTGCACATGATAATGGAGTTGATGAAAAAGGTATATTCCATGTTTTAAGTGAATAACTCATGTAGTTTTGAAGTTACAGGACTTTTGAATATAAACTTCTACCAGAAAATATATGTGAATAAGGGGCATAACTCTGTCAAATACATATTCCAAGTTTCCAGTGAATAACTGAAGTTGCAATACTTTTAAATATAAACTTTAACCAAGATAAGATATGCCGGGCCAGCTAGCTCAGTTGGTAGAGCGCTGGACTACAAATCCGAGGATCGCGGGTTCGATTCCCAGCCCGGCCACATAACTTGTGTGGGGATTGGTCATGCAATTATTTCTACGGCCATTCTCCCCCTACCTCTGATTCAAGTAGGGCGGTTGTCAGTTACTGGCATAAGTATGTGCACTCAGTACTGGTAAACCAGCTTACCCAGGAAAAGTGTGAGTAGGTTAACTGACTGCCGTTATATGACTGAAATACTGTTGAATATGGCGAAAAATCCAAATAAACAAAAAAACAAGATAAGACACGGACACGGACGCCGGGGCGAGTAGGAAAGCAAACCTATTTTTCAAATAGTCAGCTAAAAATGTTTACTACCCGCAAAAAGAAATGTGAAGTTTTTGCAGTTTAAACGCGAACTATCTGCGAATACAAATATGAATAGATTAACTTGGTTTGATGAAAAATTGCTGGGATTGTGTACAAAAATTTCTCTATCATAGCAAATTTTTGTCAGATTTGGTCAATTATTGTTCAAAATAAAGCGTACATTCTGAGGGATCTTTTAAGGTAAATGTAGAGGAAAATTATATACTTTTGAAACAGGTGAATGGGGTCGAATTTCGGTCCCAAATTGGCCCTAAATAAACACTGATTATGATGACGACAATTATTATATAATGGATTTTGTGGCAGTGGTGGTGCAAGGCTGATGAAGATAAAAATAATGATGATAATATCAATGGTGTTGCTGTTGCTGGAGATGGTAGTGATGCTGAGATGATACATTATTTCTTCTTGATGCAGTATGTGTCATGTATATGGTAGTGTTACAGACATAGAAATAAAACAATAAATATGAGATATGATTATTTGGCCTTCTCAAGTTCTGTTCATTTTATTGTGCATTACAGCTGTACAAAAATTTGGACCTTTCATATAAACAATTTGGATATGTAAATCAAATCAGTACTAAAACATATACATATTATAGCTATATATACCTTCGTTTGTCTGTAATTCTGTTCCATTAAAAAAATAGATCAGAACTGACCGATTACGTCTTATTATTTGGGCTGTGTCTGTTAACAGCATCAAACCCTGGACTGCTGATAAAAAGTAATGAGATTAAAAAATATCATCCGGATCATTTGTCCTCCTCTCCTGTTGATTTTAATCATTGTAATTGCAAAATATCTGTTAAGTATTTATAATGTCAACGTGATTTGCCGCAATTATGTATGTTTTACGTTGATCATGATGTCATCATTATTATTGTTTACTTGTATCAGATGTTATTTAAGGATCCAACCAAACTGATGTCTTGTTCTACACTAACAAAGTATCATTAACTCAATTACGATATAAATCGACCAGTAAGTCCTAGTGTAACTAACCTAAAGTAGACATACCCTAAATTTAATTTTTTTTTTGTTTTAATGTAAGATTACGTGAGATATTCTAATATAAATCATTGAGTGAACATTGAAAGTTTCAATGTTTAATTTTTTATTTAATTGACATTATATCTTCTAAATAATAACAAAACATGGTTGAATTTAGGTGATTCGAATTTGGGACACACTAGGATATGTCTGGGAATTAGTAACGATTCACCGCAATAACGATTTGCCACATTAGAATTAGCCACATTTTAATGACGATTAGCCACATGCTCATAACGATATGCCACACTATTTTAATGATTGAAACCAAGATATTTGGCGGAAATTGATGTGATCATTAAAATTAGTAGTAATACTTAGCAGTAGTAGTAGTAGTAGTAGTAGTAGTAGTAGTAGTAGTAGTAGCACTAGTAGTAGTAGTAATAATAGTAGTAGTAGTAGTAGTAGTAGTAGTAGTAGTAGCAGTAGTAGTATAGTAGAATTGTTGGTGTTGGCCCTCGCTAATATTCTTATATTCCACATTCCACTTCTTTTTCATAAGTTGCATTCACAGATTTTATTATATTGATTACCGGGTATATGATTTTTTTCCAAAAAATATCTTATAAGTTAAATATACTAGCACTACCTTTATTTTTTTTTCGTGTATGCATGTCTGCATGATTGACTTTGTAAAATGAAATAATTTATAATGATGAGATGTAATGATGTAATATACTTACGTTGATAAGTTGAAAAACATTTTGCTCTTTTCTGATTCCAATAAATAAAGGATTTTGACTATAGTTTTGTCTTGGTTCTGGTTATATATTACTTAATAAGCATATTAATGTCTCTCCGTAACATCATTAAGATAACAAACAGCCATCGTTCACAAGGCGTCAAACACATCAACTACAATTAATTAGCACCAATTATCTTTGTTACGAACACCTAATTAAAGGTGTTGAACTGTTCAAATAATTACTGATGTGGCGAATCATTTTAAGCTGTGGCGAATTGTTATTGAAGACGAACTGTGGTGAATCGTTATTGTGGCATATCGTATAAACTATAATACCCTTTTATCAATATCAGTCCTCATTACAAGTATCATGGGTGGGACTTTTGCAGAGATTGCTACAGACTTACTGTCCTGGTAAAACTGAAGGTCTTCAGTACAAAAGGTATCCAGTTCGAAATCAAATATGGACTATAATAATGAGAATTTCCTAATGACAGTTCCACTGCCACTGGTGACTTTCATTCCACAAAAAATTCATTCACATGATAATACGCGTGTTATCTCGAACAACAAATATCATATAATTTTGAAAAAAAAAAGAAGAAATGTTCACTTTCAGTTTAACTTATTGTTTGTTTGAATTACAAAGTAAGAGAATGTTTACACTTGGAGCAGAATATTTACAATGCTATCTGCGTCGGCCATATTGAAGCTATATCCGTTGATTTCATTGGTCAATTTCATCATGTGGGAGGTTTTATCTCTAAGGTGACGACATAACAGGTGCGTGTTCAAGCGTCTATTGATACTGATTAAATATGTCAGCGCCCATAAAAATGCTGGCTAGATAATAATGAATCCATGGAGTAACGCATATGTGGGCAATAATGTATCCATCTTTGTGACACTTATACATTTTATTACGTTAACGTATGTAAGTGTTATCTTATCAATATTTGTTACTGACAATTTTGCTTAATAATAAAAGCAATGTGTTTTCGCGAAGTAGAGTGGAAGGTCATAACTTGTCAGTTTCATCACATCCAATGAATTACAATGAATGAATTAAATGAGGACTTCGTGAAATATACAGTTCATTTTTTTCGTGTTTAAATTTGAAGCTTAACCCGTAAAGCATTTCGTTTAATTTTAACGGTAGTTTACTCATATTGATAATTGAACAAGGTAACATTTAAAAGATACGTTTGTAGTGATTGGCCTATAAGGCAATTCCAACAGACTTGGTGATGGGCTAGCTATTTAGCGACATGGGTAGAGTAGTCTGCATTTCACACAGAGGACCCGGGCTCAATCCACCGCAGGCCCTCAGGACTTTTTCACTTTCATTGATATTTCAAGACATAGGCCTATCATGATAGACAATGATTGTTCAAATCAATTGTATTTGTTTTTAAAATTCAAAAATCTCACTGCAGGAACAGATCATTATCCATTAATTTAAACCTCTTGACATAAATGATTTAACATGTTCCTCCTATGTTCGCTTTAAATGTAGTCTTTAATTTTCTGTGGGAACCTTTATTAAAGGTCTCCATATCAATTAAGTGTCGTGTTATTACATCAATATCATACAAATTTGTTGCTGTAACAGCATTACTCTAATGTTAATAATTCAAAATAACATACACATATTTAAAAAAAAAAACAAGAGAAAAATGCAGAGACCGCATTAAAGCCGGCTTTTTATTTTGCCAATGGGGGTACATGAAGTCAGTGTTGGAGAAGAAATTTTGAAGTTTCATGTTGATGATCTAAAATGTATGCAGTTTGTTGAGACTTGGCAAAAATTTGCTCTCAAAATAACTTGGGGAAAAAGTGTGGACTAGAAAGATGGCATTAAATTACTGACATAATATGTTTGATTTTATGCAATGTTGCATATTTGCATTTGCATTTAAGAAAGTGTCTGTCACAGGAACTTTTCTCCACTGGACATGCTATCATTTTTTTTGAAAATAATGATCAAATGCAAGATGGATGAAAATGTCCCTTGAATGGTGACTCATGGTTAAATGTGAAATTGAAAATGTAAGATTTAAGATATTGTGTTGACATTATTTTTTATTTTAGACCTCAGTACAAGTGTCAGCAATAAAGGACAGTTTCAAACTAGAGCTATTACAGGAGTGAATACACCCAAATGCGGCCTTTACCCATTTGCAGATAATAGAAGTATTAGCCTAATAAATAGCCCTGGTGGCCATCTAATGCAGTGAGGCGGAGCCATGTAAATAAGTTTGGTAAAAAACACTAAACAAACATTTGTGTAAAATTATTTAAAAATCTAGCCATAGGTTTAGAAGAAAATTGCGTTTAGACATAATTCTATTGTAGCTCTGGTGCCCATCTTGTGCAGTGAAGCGGAACCATTTTCACAGGTTTGGTAGAGGACCATCCAAGGAACATTTCTGTAAAGTTTCATGAAGATTGACCAAGAACTTTTGAAAATATGACAGAAATACGAAACTTTAATGCAAATTCTATTTTTAGCTCTAGGGCCTCTTTTGTGGAGTGAGGCGGAATCAATTGAATAAGTTTGGTAGAGGAACACTAAATGAACATTTGTTTACAATTATTTGAAAATCTAGCCATAGGTTTAGAACAAAATGGCGTTTAAACATAATCCTATTTTTAGCTCTGGTGGCCATCTTGTGCAGTGAAGCGGAACCATTTTCATAGATTCGGTAAAGGACCATCCAAGGAACATTTCTGTAAAGTTTCATAAAGATTGACCAAGAACTTTTGAAAATATTACAGAAATACCAAACTTTAACGCAAATTCTATTTTTAGCTCTAGGGCCTCTGTTGTGCTGAACCATTTGAATAAGTTTGGTAGAGGAACACCAAACGAACATTTGTTTAAAATTATTTGAAAATCTAGCAATAGGTTTAGAAGAAAATGGCGTTTAAACATAATCCTATTTTTAGCTGTGGTGGCCATCTTGTGCAGTGAAGCGGAACCATTTTCATAGGTTCGGTAGAGGACCATCCAAGGAACATTTCTGTAAAGTTTCATAAAGATTGACCAAATACTTTTGAAAATATGACAGGAATACTAAACTTTTACGCAAATTGTTAACGACATCTCAATGCCCGACCGCCCGTCTGCGCGCCCAACCAACCAGTTTTCGCTAATCTATAAGCCGAGATTTTTCGTTGAAAAATCCGGCTAAAACATAGCTGGAAATTGCAGCTATAATTCAAAATTCATCCCAACTTCCAGTGTGTCTAGTAAAATTAGGCAGGGATGCTTGACCGCATCCCGAGTCCCCACAAAATGTATCTTTGGCGCAGAAGGACCTGATAAACACAGAAAATACATACATACATATACAAATACAAGGTTTATAATATAACACACGGCATATGGACCCAGGGCAAACCTGAATGTAGGTCCAATTGATAACAGTTAACGTAAGGGGTGTAAAGTAGGCAAATATGTCATTTGTGATCAGCGTCTAACAAGTTATTCAGTTTGACACACAAGGCTCCTGGCCAATTGTTATTTAAACACATTAAACAGTAATTGCTTATTGTATAACATGTATTTGTTCTTACAATGGTATGTTTATTCTCAGATCTCAACATGGGGCTGTCAGATATCATTTCGTCTCTCCAAGGCAACCCCTACTTTGGGGCAGGCTTTGGTTTGTTCGGTGTTGGAATGACAGCAGCAGTGGGACGCAAGGCTCTACAGTTAGGCATGATAGCCTTCAGACGCCATTTTATGATCACATTGGAGGTGCCAAGCAGAGACAAGAGTTATCAGTGGCTTTTACAGTGGATAAGTGAAAAGGGAACAAAAACCCAACATTTAAGTGTTGAAACCTCATTTCATCAGTCGAATGCTGGTAAAATATCAACAAAGTATGACTTCATTCCCAGTCCAGGTAGTCACTTTTTCTTTTACAAAGGTCACTACATTCGTGTGGAAAGAAATAGGGAAAAACAGATGTTTGATTTCAACAAATCGGCTCCATTTGAGACAGTGACCTTGACAGCTATAGGCAGAGACAGAGGCATATATTTCAACATTTTAGAAGAAGCGAGGCACATGGCTCTTCAAAAGCAGGAGGGGCGGACAGTTATGTACACTGCTGTTGGTCCAGACTGGAGACCGTTTGGTTATCCTAGGAGAAAGAGACCGCTAGACTCTGTGGTATTAGATCAACAAGTTTCTGACAGAATAATGAAAGATATTAAAGAGTTTATTGATAATCCTAAGTGGTATATGGATAGAGGAATTCCTTATAGAAGGGGATATTTGTTGCATGGGCCTCCAGGATGTGGTAAAAGCAGTTATATCAATGCACTTGCAGGTAAATTTAATTTGTTGCTTCTAATACAGAATTTTTGGCATAATTTAGACCATGAAGATAATGAAAGTACTTCGATCACCCTCGAAAATGGCCATCTTGCTAACTTACATGCATGCCTACTAACATAATGTTGAAATGTCTACAGTTAAGTCCTTGATCTGTATTTTGGTGTCATCAAATTTGTTATCCTACAATATAGGTCTTTTCACTTGTAATTTGGTTAATTATATTTTGTTGTAATAGGTCCTTGTAAAAATAATAAGTATGTGCAAAGGCATTTAAAAAAATCGTGTATCAGTTCAATTATTTCCATTTGGTGAGACAGATCTTGCAATACAGCAAACTTGAATTGAACAAAACTTGAATTGAACAATATATTTTGTTTAACTAGATAGTGAATAAATTACATTTTCTATGTAAAAATATTGAATTCTTTATTCCCTAATTAATTATTGTCTGTTCCCCATTTTATTTTCAGGCAGCCTAGATTACAGTATATGTGTTCTAAACCTGTCTGAACGTGGCCTGTCAGATGACCGACTGAACCATCTTTTAACTATCGCACCAGAGCAGAGCATCATTCTTCTTGAAGACGTCGATTCAGCTTTCGTAAGCAGAGACATCAGCATGGAAAGTATGTGCAGTCTACCGGTATAGATTGATAATTTCTGAGTCATTTAACTTCAACTTTGCTGGAAAGATAGTCAACTTGCCTTGGGCTTTGGGCAAGTGTTATACTTCATATTATGCCTAGCATTAATGATTTGAGCCGCGTTGTGGGAAAACCGGACTTAATGCATGTGCGTAAAGTGTCGTCCTGGATTAGCCTGTGCAGTCCGCAGGCTAATCGGGGACGGCACTTTCCGCTTTTATGGTATTTTCTGTTTCAAGGAAGTCTCTTATAAACATAAATCCACTGTAGGCAGAAAGTGCGGACTGCACAGGCTAATCCGGGACGACACTTTACGCACATGCATTAAGTCCGGTTTTCTCACGACGCGCCACATTTGTAATATTACCATTATTTTTTGTGCAAAACTTTTTTGCGTCAAAGTTGCATGTATAGCTGATGTGTGTATATTTTCTTATTCAGCATTGTCGTTGTGTTGTTTTTTCAAGAATTTTTCATAACCATAACCTTTCTTAATTCTGTTAGCAACTACAATCATGGATAACACCACATTGCAGTTCCAGTTTTATCTGACTTGACAATAAATTTGTGAATGATATTTGACAGTCAACTAAAAGGTTTACCCTATTCACAGATTCCATGGCGTATCAGGGAATGAGCCGCCTAACATTGTCTGGACTTCTCAACGCCTTGGATGGAGTTGCATCAGCAGAGGCTCGCATCATCTTCATGACTACCAATTATGTAGATAGGTGACTTCAGAGTTTATACTTTACTTGATAATATCAGTACAATCAGTTATGTAGACAGGTAACTTAGAGTTTATGCCTTACTTGATAATGTCATTGCCGGGCCGGCTAGCTCTGTTGGTAGAGCGCTGGACTACAAATCCGAGGATCGCAGGTTCGATTCCCAGCCCGGCCACATAACTTGTGTGGGGATTGGTCATGAAATTATTCCTACGGCCATTCTCCCCCTACCTCTGATTCAAGTAGGGCAGTTGTCAGTTACTGGCATAAGTATGTGCACTCAGTACTGGTAAACCAGCTTACCCAGGAAAAGTGTGAGTAGGTTAACTGACCGCCGTTATATGACTGAAATAATGTTGAATACGGCAAAAAATCCAAAAACAAAAGATAATGTCATTACAGTCAATTATGTAGACAGGTAACTTCAGAGTTTATGCCTTACTTGATAATGTCAGTACAATCAATTATGTAGACAGGTCTACTTCAGAGTTTATGCCTTACTTCATAATGTCATGACAATCAATTATGTAGACAGGTCTACTTCAGAGTTTATGCCTTACTTGACAATGTCGGTACAATCAATTATGTAGACAGGTCTACTTCAGAGTTTATGCCTTACTTGATAATGTCGGTACAATCAATTATGTACACAGGTTACTTCAGAGTTTATGCCTTACATGACCATGTCATGACAATCAATTATGTAGACAGGTAACTACAGAATGTATACCATACTTGATAATGTCATTACAGTCAATTATGTAGACAGGTTACTTCAGAGTTTATACCTTTCTTGATAATGTCATGACAACCAATCATGTAATTAGGTAACTTAGACTTTATACCTTGCTTGATAATGTCATGACAACTAATTAGTTTATGCCTTACTTGATAATGTCATGGCAACAAATTATGTTGACAGATAACTTCAGAGTTCATGCGTTACTTGATAATGTCGTTACAATCAATTATGTACACAGGTAACTTTAGAGTTAATGCCTTACTTGATATATAATGTCATGACAATAAATTATGTACCATTTATTTAGACAAGTACATTCAAAATGAATATGTTACCTGATATGTCTGGGGATTAGGAATGAATTAACAATTTAAATCTGTTTAATCTGACCTGTTAAAATAAAAAATACCGGGTAATAGCATAAAATATTCATAGCATTGATTTTGTGTTATCTGTCCATGAACAAACGACCAAAAACATTGACAGTACATGTATATATTTTAGGCTGGACCCAGCATTGATACGTCCAGGACGCATAGATGTCAAGGAGAAGATAGACTACGCCACTGACTACCAGCTACAGCAGATGTTCACGAGGTTCTACCCTGACGAGCCTTCAGAACTAGCGAAAATGTTCTCACAAAGTGCTCGGACACACAACACTAATATTAGTCTAGCGCAAGTGCAGGGATTGTTTTTGAAGTACAAATCTGACCCGGAGTTAGTGTTTCAGAATATAGACCAGTTGAAGTCTATGTAGCTAAATGAGTGTTCAACCAGTGCAAGTCATATTGTGTGTATTGTGTAATAAATTAAAGATTGAACCAACAAATTATTTTTCATGTGCTCATTTAACATGTTGAAATACCTGGGCTGGTATTTATAAAGAATCTTAGTTGAAAATTACGAAAAAATCTTAAAATTCATAAATTTAATTATTGGATTTTCTGACAAAATAATGATTTTTGGAAGATTTTGACACATAATTTACTATATAATTCAAAGGGTATAAATACCTAGCATTCGTCATGCAAATGTTCCAAAGCATAGTGTTTTTAACACAAATTCTAATTCTGACTTATGTTCAACTTAAGAATGGCTTAAGATTCTTTATAAATATGGGCCCTGGGCTGGTATTCACAAAGCTATGTGTAGTGCAATTTGTATATGGAGGTTTTATTCTGGTAAAGCGCGGACAGTTGTGTCTTATTTTACCAAAATTTTAATCTAAATAATTACATTTTCACATTCACAATTTGATCTTTATGAGCTATGAAAATACCAGCCTCGAAATTTCAATTTTTCACTTTTTCTATACATTTATTGTGCTCCTTATTCTCAGTACCAGATTATGTGCATCCCCTCGCCTCCAGATTGTGAGCAGTGATACAGAGAGAAATGACCTAGCCTATAGAAGTACACTCCAATGAAGTGTTTAAGCAGTTACAACACACCCATTACAACTGGAAATTTGTTAGCTTTTTTGTTTTGCACACAAAAACTAGCTTTTGTTGAAGTCAACATGGAGGTTACATCCATTTAAACACCAAACAAATATGAATGCTTTAAAAAATGTATTCTGAGGAATTAATTGGGAACAAGTTTAAAATGTAAACAACTTGCAATTTATCTCCCAAGTGCAACTTTTCTGTACTAAAACATTATTTATTAAATTATATAATTATGCTTTTGAAAACAGCAATTATGTTAAGGCAATTTTAAACAATGCCAATACTTAGAAATTATGTGGCAATAGACAATTCAAATACAGGTCAACCTACGTAACCATAGGTGATTATTCAAAAGAGCAGAATTAAACTGCGTTTTAGCTGCTTCAAAATGATCCAAAATAATAGTTATAGTAACATATAATTGATGCATGTTAAATCAAATGGACAAAAGACACATGCCTAAGATACATGCCTGGCTAAACATGCTGGGATAGTTTTCTTTTTTTTCATAAATAAAAACATGATCAAATAAGCTGCTTTGATTTATTCTGACAGACTTAAAATGAGGTCATATTGCAGCCATGTTTAAGGTCAAGTCAACTGATCTCATATAACTTTTTTATTAATAATTGACATGGCACTTGACATTTTTTACTTTAAGTTGTGGTCACAAACGATATAATGACTGATAGTAGAAAATAATGTTTTAAGAAACTTGCAGGGAGTAGCATTCAGTTTCACTGCATTTCTCTTTATACATTTATTTCGTTTTATCTTAGCAGAAGTGCAAATGGACACACTTTCAATTATTGCAAGTCACGAAATGCTGTTGTAAAATATGGCTTATGCACTACATTCTAGAACGGCAGACTGCTGGTACAAAATATGAACAAATCAGCACCAGTGATCTGTATTAAAATATTAACAAGAATGTTTTGGTCTGACCTCCCAAGGCCTGAGCAACATCCAGCAAAATAAATGCTGCATGTATAATTCACCTTCAAACCTCCATTTTTTACATGATACAAGCAGGGCTCTTTTTCACCTCTTGAGGATGGGGCCCTTTGACCTCATTTTGGGAAAAAATAGCATTATTTTTGGCATTTTGGGGAAAAGTTTTCATAGCAGGGGTACGAAAAATCCTGGGGTAACATCAGTTTTAGGGGAAAACTGCATGATTTAAAAGAATTTTTCTGAAGGGATGACGCCTTATAACGGCCCCTACTATAGAAGGAAAAAAAGCCCCGACAAGAGACACTTTCTTCTAGCAAGACATCATCAAGAAAATGTCATCTTGCAAGAAAATAGAGTCTTTTAGACATTCCCATTTCCACAGGGCATGGCCCTAAAGACTGTTACATGTACATCTAAAACATGTAAAATTTCATTGTTCATATTAAAATCCCCAATCAACCAAGTGTACATAAGTTCAAGTCTGGTCAACTGTTCTTCTTCAGTCCCGGTGACGTCTGGACAGCCATCTCGGTCATAATCACATTCTTCTTTCTGACAACTTTCCTTTTCTTAGGAGCCGGTGAAGCTGCTGCAACACAATAACACAAATAAAAAGAGACATACCTAAATTGAGCCTAAATGTTAAATACTAATTAAACATTGTAGTCATAGTAACTTCGACTTATATTAGAAATTGTCTATAAAACACATTCGTCATATTTTCCAAGTAACTTTTGTGTAAACTCGCAAAATGACAAACTTAACTCGCAAAAACACATATTTATTTCAGATGGAATGATGAACATATTACTCCAAAATATGACTATACCAGTGTTGTATGTTACTTTTCTAACTTTAAAATAATAACAATGTATTTTCTTTCTCCGTAACACAACAAAAGCTTGATCTACATGTACTTTTGACCACAGATATTCACTAATTAGAGCAATTGTATGCCTTTTTTCACTCGCAAAATAGTGCTAGCTTGGACAAAGCAAACAAGAGCTGTTTGTAAAACAGTTATGCCCCCTCTATGTTAAAAGCAATCTTTATAATACCAGTATCAAGTTGGATGAAAACTGTTGGACCTTGAGAGCATAAACTGCTAATAAAAGCTTGGGGCCATAACTCTGCATTTCTTAGATCAATTTGGTAAATCATCGAAATGGGCTAAGATATTACAACCTCAAACATTTGTATCAAGTTTGATGACAATTGTATGAAAACTGTTGCACTTAGACAGAGAAAACAGCTCAAAAGGCTAATTTTATTTAATTCTAGGGTCATAACTCCACAGTTCCTGGTGCGATGTGCTTATCAAACTTGATCAAAATATTATGCCACAAAGATGTTAATCAAGTTTGGTGGAGATTCCATAAAAACTGCTGGACTTAGAGAGAAGAAACGGTTAAAAAGGCAAATGTTAGATAATTCAAGTGCCATAACTCCACTGTTCCTAAGGCGATTAGGATGATTATCGAACCTGACCAAGATATTATGCCCAAAACGGTTTTCACCAAGTTTGGTGAAGATCAAATAAAAACTGTTGGCCTTAGAGATTCGAAACGGCTAAAATATTTTAGATAATTCAACGGCCAAAACACTATTTCTGGGGCGATTTGACAGAGATATTATACCCACAAACATTTGTATGAAATTTGGTGAAGATCAGAAAAAAACTCTTTAACTTAGAGAGCGGAAACGAATTTGGTTAAAGACCGGGCGAGCGCATGACATTTGCAAACCAATATACCTCGCCATCTTCAATGGGGGGCATAATTACTAACATTTTTTACTCGCAAGTCCAAATATGATCCCTGTCAACTACACATAAATCCATGATGTTCTTTAATGACAAAAAAATAATGATATAAGCCAGGACGCAACTACTGGTGAAACAATTCCCTGGAAATAAAGAGTATTTTACTATCCAAGTTTTAATATCCTTTTTAAACACAAGGCAGAAGTTTTATTTAATCACATCAGTCGTGAACAGGTTGTTTTCGAATTCCTAATATAACAAGTCTACAAAGCTCTGAACTCAACAAACAGAAATATTTCTGTTTATCATTTTTAACCATTCTTTACCTGCAGGTGATTTGACTTGTTTCGGTTTCGGTCCACCATTTACAGCTGGAGATTGTTTACCCTTCGGAGAGGCAAGCCTCGATTTTGCAGGTGATTTGAGTGTTCCGGCAATTGCCTTGGCTCCAACTTTTCTTGCAAAAGCCGCAGCAGCAGTTGAAGACTTTGTAACCTTTTTCACTGGTGGTTTTGTCTTCGCTGCAGAGCTGGGCATAGCAGATTTTTGTTTAGCTGTTTCTTTGGCTGGTTTGGTAGCTGTTGTTTTAGCATTCTGTCTTGGAGTAGCTGGCTTCGTCTTTGTTTTTTTGGGTGTATTTGGTCTTGGCGACGTACATTTTGCATCTAGATCTGTGTCCTGAATCTTTCTTTTAACAGCTTTCTGTAATAAAGACTTTATTGCAAACAAGAGGGCCCTAGGACGCTCACCTGAGACCTTGTCACCCAATCGGAATTTGCATCCCCGAAGCATGTTTTATTTTTACCCCAGGGTCATAATTTGAACAATCTTAAAACAAACCTGAGCCTTGCGGTTTCAGGCAAAGATTTTTAAAGTCATTTAGCTATTTAAGTCTATATAAACCATGTGACCCCTGGGGGTGTGGTCAGTTTTGACCCATGGGGCATTATTTGAACAATCTTTGTGGAGGACCACAATAGGATGTTACATACCAAATATGAAACCTCTGGGCCTTGTGGTTTTAGAGGAGATTTTAAAATTCATTTTGCTATATATTCTATATAAACCATGTGACCCCCAGGACGTGGCCCGTTTTGACCTAGGGGCATAATTTGAACAATTTTTGTAGAGGACCACTATAGATTTTTAAAGTAAACTCTGTACAATGAATAGTACTTTTTAGGCAGTAAATTTGGTATCTTACTCTAATATAAATTTACCAAAAAATCAATATAAACACTCAAATTACATCTTTCTGAACCAAAAAACGATAAATGACAAACAAATGACCTGAACACTGACATTATGCACACAGACCTGGTGCATATGTGCATCACAATCTCATGACCACATATGATAAAATAGACAGGGCCCTTTCTTGAGATTGGGGGAGTGGGGCCAGGGCCCTTGGTAGGGGTAAATGTTTTCTTTTTTTTTTGCATTTGTGGGGAATTAAAGAATAACATTCACTGAAAAATAACATTCAAAATACATATGAGGCGTGTCGTGGGAAACCGGGCTTCAAGCATGTTCGTTAAGTGTCATCCCGGATCAGCCTGTGCAGTCTGCACAGGCTAATCCGGGATGACACTCCGCCCTATAGTTTATTTATGTTTAGAAGAGACTACCTTGAAACAAAAAATACCATAAAAGCGTAAAGTGCCGTCCTGGATTAGCCTGTGTGGGCTGCACAGGCTAACCCGGGACGACACTTTACGCACATGCATTGAGCGCGGTTTTCGCACGACACGGCTCATATTATTTCCAAGACATCCAGTTTGATTATCACAAATAATATGAACATGGTAAGCTTTTGATTTTTAATGCCAACAAAGTACTCTTAATATCATTGAAACTTTTAACTAGGTAAACTTCAAAGCTGGGGTTAATTTTTCACTGAACTTGGGCAAAAAAGTATACTCACCAGCAGGGGAATTATTTTCTACCACAGTAATAATGCAGTGATTTTTTTTCTTCAAAATTTCCTAACTGCCTGTGCCCATAAAATGGGGAATTTTATCTCGACACATTTCAAAATAGGGAGTTTTAAAAAGTTTATTTTTCATGAAATGTGTGGTTATTTTGCTTTTTTAATGATAAATATATTGAAATGTTTCATCTACTGAACTTCTTTTTGACAATGATGCCGATTTATATTATCATTCTATAATTTTTTTTTTTATTTATGCACCCACTCATAAAATACTAATTACTTTGGGGAATAAAATTGACAATTTTGCGGAAAAATAAAGGATATTTTGTCAGGGGAAACTGCCTATAAACGGCACTAAAATTAGCGAAAAAAATCACTGTAATGAAATGAGAGCCCAGATGGAATACTTTTGGCGAGACCATGGGGGTCCCAGGCTTGGCTCCAGCGATAGGGAGAGCAAGCTTCCAAGCATCCTTGATGTGAAGGTCAGCCAAGCCTTTGGTGAATATTTCACGCATCTTCACATAGTTTGGCTTCTCGTCATAGGCCAGCTTTGAGGCCATGGTCAGGTACGATGAAATCTCATCTAAGCAAGAAAGAAGCGTACTGTAGTATTTTAGACATGATGGTTCAGTTTGGTAAACCCTCACCTAGAATATATGGAAGATGTTTACTATTTTTAAGATACAATATATAGGTATGATGCTATCTTTACTAGGATATACGGAAGTCATTTAGAAGTGTGCAAAAGACATTTTCACAAATATGCAAATAAATCTGTTTTCTCTGATCATTTCTCTGATCATTGCACTCCCATATCACACATTTAACTGTTAACCTAGTACCAGTATACACCAAGAGCACCGCCTACCTGTGCTGGAAGCTCGACTTTCCCATATTTGATAGTATGCTAGGCTTTTGTTTATAGAATAAGTTTATCAATGTCATGAAGTATTTTGAATTGCAAGTCACTACCTCTTCTAGATATCTAGAAATTTGTCCTGAAGCAAAAAAATTCTAAGTTGAAAAAGGGCAATAACTCCACCAAAATCCTTGATAGTTACCTCATCTTGTCTACAGAATGGGTTCATAACTGTGATGAAGTATTTTGTGTTTCAAGGCAATAACTCTTATAGATATTGTGAAATTTGACCTTAGAAGTGAAATTTCTAAGTTGAAAAAAGGACAATTATTCAAGCAAAATCCTTGATAGAGTTACCTCCTCTTCTCTTCAGAATAAGTTCATTACAGTGATCAAGTACTTTGAGTTTCAAGTCAATACCTTATATAGGTAATAAGAAATTTAACCTAAAACAATTGTAAGTTAAAAAAAGGATAATAACTTCAACAAAATCCTCAAAAGAGTTACCTCCTCTTGTATGCAGAATGGTGTCAGTACCATAAACAAGTACCTTGAGTTTTCAATTTAATGTCGTTGATAGTTATTGAGAAA
Source organism: Congeria kusceri (assembly GCA_027627225.1). Classification (NCBI taxonomy): domain Eukaryota; kingdom Metazoa; phylum Mollusca; class Bivalvia; order Myida; family Dreissenidae; genus Congeria; species Congeria kusceri. The sequence continues at coordinate 57,118,145 of CM051028.1, forward strand.
TTATATATTTTCCAAATTCCATAAAAATGTCAAAATATGCTAAGTTGCAAGTCCAAACAAGGGCAGATAACTGTGGAAATACAAATCACAAGGTTACCTGCCCTGTTGTAATGGAGTACCCTTTTGATAGTGAACAAGTATTGAAAGTTTCAAATGGGTACCTTTGATAGTTTTTGAGAATGGACTCTGACAAAAAACTTAACCAAAAAAAACTTAACTAACACTGACGCAGAGGCAGCCTACAGAGTGATGACATTAGCTCGACTTTTTTTCTTTCTTCGAAAAGTCAAGCTAAAAATGTGTTGAATGCTTAATTGCTTATAAACCAGTTATATTCCCATTTAAACTAGAAACACCTTAGTATTAACGTGAGTTCATAAAACTGTTGCAAACATTCAAAAGAAATTACCAAAAATACCTGGTGCATTTCCATTTGGGAAGCATTTCTTCATCAAGGATGGTATATCTTTCATGTACCTTCAAACAAAGATGAAAGTAAAATATTTGTTTAATTAATTTCAAATTCTTGTTTTTGCGACTCAGCCATTGTCTAAATTAAACAAAACAAAACAGCATGTAAAATATTGTGAATCTTGAAATTTGCGTTTTGACTCAGCTTGTATCAGCATGTCCCTTTTCAACAAAGCCTTCTTTATTTGTGTTTTTACATCCATGCCTTAAACAGCATGTTACCTTTTCCAAATAACAAAGCCTCCATTTCTTGTATTTCTGCACAAGTATGCAATTTTGTTTTAACAACAAAGCCTTTATTACTTGTATTTCTTTACAAACATGTAAACATTTTTAAACAACAATGCCTCCATTCCTTGTATTTACATTGCAAGTATGTAATGTTTTTCAAACAAAAAATATTATATCACTTGATTTTGCATTGCAAGTATGTACCCATAACAACAAAGCCTCTATTACTTACATTTGCATTGAAAGAATGTAACCTTTTTTAAACAACAAAGCCTCTATCACTTGTATTTGCATTACAAATTTATGTGACCTTTTTTAAACATGTTCTCTATCACTTGTATTTGCATTGCATGCTTGGAACTGTTTTCCAACAACAAAGCCTCTATTACATCTATTTGCATTGAAAGCATGTAACCTTTTTCAAACAACAAAGCCCCCATTACTTGTGTTTGGACTCTGCCACGTAGTTCTTGTCGGCCAGCTTGTCCTCCCAGGGCAGTCGTCCACACAACCACTGCAGCAGACAGTATCCCAGTATCTCCATGTCCGCCCTCCGTGATGGGTCTAAAAGAGATCAGAGGGCTGGGTTATGACTTATTCTTCAAACCGCGATATCCTACATTTTGGTTGGGTTGAAGTGGCTACAGTACTCTAGCATGCCCGACTACACAATTATCCATTTGGCATGTGCCTGGGCTCGAAGAAAAAAGGCCTACTTTCTGACTTTACCCCCCCCCCCCCTTATAAACTGTATAACTCATGTTTTGGGGCAATAGTGTTGGATGGGTGATAGGATAAATATCGAGGAAACATGGATGTGAAACTACAAATAAACATAACAAAATTACAAAGCTTGAAAAACTAAACACAATTCACCCATTGAGATCTACAGATAGAAGGTTGAAGACAAAGAGCAATTAGTAGATGCCTAGATATTATCCATTGCTTCCAACTTACCGACACCTTTGTGTGCGTCTCTAGATGTGAACTCTATTGTGCCATCATGGGCCTTCTTGGGTTCCTCCTTGTATGGCTTGTGAACACCGTGTGGGGCGTATTTGAACGCCAGTCCATAGTCTACCAAATAAACCTGCCAACAAATACAAGAAATTCTTCAAAGTAAAATCAACCCAGTACCAATTTCCATGAAAAAGATTGTTATGTTTATTGAAAAGTAAACTCTACTCAGCTGAACTTAATACAGAATGTTACAATGAATGTGTTTTGTTTTCAATAACCAAAAAGACTACAATGTTATGCACATAATGATATTATAACAGTGAATTCATTAAGTGTTAACTTTAGCTTGATCATGTGTGAAAGTCAGTAATAATTTATTGAGACTTTTTCAAGTCTTTTCCTGGGTAAAACCAGAACTTGATGTCTGTTGAGAAAAATAATTTGAATGCTCCAAGAGTATGGATCAAACTTGGGGTCACCTGATCTCAAGTCAGGCTGACACCAGGCTGACACAATATCCATTACACCCCTTCGTCTGAAATACATATTTCAATTACAAAATAAATTTCATTTTAGAGTTGTTTACCGGCGAATAAACAACGATTTGGAGTTATGATGCATAGGAATTAAACCACGAGGACATTTGCCACAGTGGCTTAATATACGTGCAGTTTCCGTGAGTCGTTAATTTATTACTGGCCACGAGGACCAGTAATGCCCCAAATATTACTGGCCCCGACAAACTATAACTGGCCACTTATTTTTTTGCAAGAAACATTTAAATACGATAAAAACAATATATTTTATGAAAACTAAAACAATATACACTTGAGAGAGCTTTATTAACTAAAGCTACTACTATCAGCATGTTAATTTTGCAAGATATATATGAATTCAGTTGTAGTCCTTTCAACATCTTCAACAATGTTAAACTTCAACTGGAACTATAAGACAACATTGATAGGTTTCCTGTTACACAGTCATTACACTCTCATGTCAACCATGTAGTCGGGAACCAATTCTCTTGCGAGACTTGTGACGTCATTTTATTGAAACACAAACATGTTTAAAGGGACTTGTTCACAGATTGTCAAAATGACATTTTCCCAACTTTTTGTCACAGATTCAAAAAATAAAAGAACACTGTACACCAGGGAGCGAAATGACACTAATGGCGTAGACTCATTATGAAAATACAGTTTCGTTTATGAATAGTGATCATTTGAAATTGATAAAATTACAAAGCGTTACAAACGCCAAACGATTGAATAATTTGGAATGTTTCTGTTGTTTCCGTTAAATTTTGTAACAACACGTGGATCACTTATATCAAGTATTAAACGCAGGCTTCTTATAACAGTCCGGATGGCCAAGTGGTTACGGCGATAACCTTTTAATCCAAAGGGCACTGGTTCGAGCCCCGATAGGGACAAACTTTTTTCTTTTAATTTCTCTTTTTTAATTCTATTCTTGTTATTATAATGGAGCTCTAGAGTTCCGATGTTTAAATCTAATAATTTAAGGCATTTAATGACACACTTCAAAAAATGTCCCAATCTGTGAACAAGTCCCTTTAAATTCAACCAATTAAAACGCAAGACGGAACCAGTCGAACGGAAACCGAAAATGAAAGGAGATTCCGAGAGTGACGTAATTTTGTAAACAAAACGTACAGCAATCGATGTCGTTTAATATTTTTGAAAGAAATTTTCACCGGACACGAGGACCAGTATTCGGACAGTTTTTCCCGGACCTGCCGGATTTTTATCGGCAATGTCCGAGGTAAAACGGTCTTTCGCGGAGACTGTACGTGCATCAAAACAACAAATCATTGTTTGGTAGTCAATTAAAAACAATAATCCTACAATTAATTAGATTCTAATTTAACCTGACAACATATTCTACAATTACAATGCCAACTATATTTTACAGTTTTGGATCTTTCTTTTCAGGTTGTTTATTGGAGATTTAACAACAGTAAATTTTGTTCTTTATCTGTAGAAAACTCAACCACAACTAACAACATCTGCTTGAACTGTGCCGTCTTTATATCCCAGCAGACAGTTGGCTGCCTTCACGTCTGCATGTACATAGTGGTTGTCGTGGAGATATTCCAGGGCGTCTATCTGAAATCAGCGTCCGTAAGCTCACTGTCTGAAATTTTACTAGTATTTATTTGTGCCATTACAGAGCGTTTAAAACTTGAATTTGCTTAATAAGGCTAATAACAAATCAAATTATATGTTGATATCAACAGCCACACACATGAACTGAAAATTAGCAGACAACCAAAACTAGAATTGTCACGTGAGTGAAAGATATACCCCCATAATATGGCCTTGTCACAAAACTATGGCATCCATTCGAAAGAAATGGACAGAGAGAGAATGCTTTAATTTGTGAATGGTCAAAAGACTAATGAAAAAATTTAATTTCAATAACCAACATTTAGTGGTGAGTAACCAAATTCAATAACATTTAGTGGTGTGTAACCAAAGTTGAACCTGATATGTATTTTATGATGTTACATCTATGTACCAAACATAATTTAAATATGTGAAGCCTTTCAGAGTTATGGCCCATGTTTTTCAGGAATTTTAAGTCGAAAAGGGGCCATAACTCTGTCAAAATTTAGTGGTTTGTAACCAACATAAAACTTGACCTGTATTCTATGATGTACATGTGTACCAAAAATTATTTGAATATGTCAAGCCTTTCTTGAATTATCATCCGGAAACCATGTTTTTAGGGAATTTTAAGTAAAAAAGGGGCAATACCTCTGTCAAAATTTAGTGGTTTGTCACCAACATCGAGCTTGACCTGTATTCTATGATGTTACACATGTGTCCCAAAAATTATCTGAATATGTCAAGCCTTTCTTGAGTTATCATCCGAAAACCAAAAACCAACAGACGGACGGACTGATTAGCTCACTCCTATATACCCCCCCCACTAAGCTTTGTTTGTGGGGGTATAATTAAATTCCTAACTACTTTGGGAATGGTACAAGTGCTTGTCAAATGGGGATATCGTTTTGAACCAAATCGGGAATTTCATCACTTTCATAAAAAACTGCCAATAAGGATGTAAAAACAATGCGTTACGATAAATAGACGCTAAAACAACTTGTTTCGTTGATTCCTTCAAATGTATTTATTGTTTCATGGAGGTAAAATATATGTTCAATACAGGTACGCATGCATTGTCAAACTGTTTGGGATCTTTTTGGATTGTATTAGTTTTAGTTCAGAGATTTCGCAATTTTCTAACTTCAAATTGGGAAAATTGGTAGGTAAATCTGATTGAGAATGATACCGTTTTCTGCTACCAAATGTACATCAAGTTATCAAGCTTCATTTATTACCAGTCGCAGTGCCAGAGCAAACACTGTTTGTTCCGAGAACTGCTTCCCAGCGCCCACAAAAATCATCTGAAGGTCCGTACTGAATCTCTGCATGACCATGAAACGATACGTGGTTCCCTTGAACACGTGTTGCCCACTGGCAACGTACTTTGGAACACCGAGGTACTTCAGCCCCTGAGACTGTATCCATCTATCAACTGTTGGTAAAAGAAATAAACATGTGAAGGCTCAATAATGAAATACATGTAGCATCAATACTGGAATAAGGTAAAGTACTTGTTAATGTTGGCAAAAATGGCCATAATGATATAATTTCTAAAATAAAAGTAAGTAAAGCATATTTTCACATTGACAATGATGAAAAATATTTCAAAATGACTGATATTTTTTAACTTCCAAAAGATCTAACTGCTTACTGGTATTTATATTTCTGAGCGCAACACTAGCTAGCGATTTACCAACAGACAGTAAACACAAAGCGGCACATTATTTAACTTTTTTTTCTAGACAATGAAAAGCATATTGCCCATCTCTGCCATTTGACATCTTAACCAATGGCTAAACAATTGAATAAGTTTTACCTCAACAAAGCCTATAAACTAGTATCATTTCAACATTAAGATCAGTTAAACTTTAAAGACAGAGTCCTGAGTCCTGACTGACACCTCCTTTAGAACAAAGTCAGTTTCTCAAACTGTCATGATTACAAATAAATACACCCTTACTGATATCTGGCTTCGCAACTCGTTGGTAGAAATGCAATTCACAAAATAACGGCCCATTGCTGAGTGGTTCCTGGAAATATATGAGGTGTGTCGTGGGAAAACCGGACTTAATGCATGTGCATAAAGTGTTGTCCCCCATTAGCCGGTGCAGTCCGCACAGGCTAATCCGGAATGGCACTTTCCGCCTACAGTGGATTTATGTTTAGAAGAGACGTCCTTGAAACAGAAAATACCATAAAAGCGGAAAGTGCCGTACTGGATTAGCCTGTGCGGGCTGCACAGGCTAATCCGGGACGACACTTTACGCACATGCATTAAGACCGGTCTTCACATGACGCGCCACAATTAAAGTTATAACTCATTAAAGTGAACTAATGTTAAATACCTGTGACTGTCCATGAAACTGAGTCTAAACAGAAAGTCATAGAAAAATCTCAAATACAACATCCATGTTAAAACAAATAGCCCAAGAAAGTAATACTACTTACTTATTTCATTTTTGCCTTGAAGACTAAATTCACCTGATAGACACTTCCAGTCCACAAATTTCAATCATACATTAATCTCCAATTTGTCTAATCATTGTACTTGGATATCACAAGTTTAACAGTTAAACTATTTCACACAAAAGCGCATGTGGTAATGTTTGTGATATTCGATGAATGGAAATCAGTCCTTAAAACAACAGCTGGGGAGGATTGGCAAAAGCTGGAAAGGTATATTAGTGGCAACAGATATACATAATAGTACACTCCAACTACAGTCCACTCCCGATGCCTTGAACTCGCCTGTCTCGAATTTCTCGTTGGCATCAAAGTTTCTTCGAGGGACCAATATTTTGTTGCTATACATTCATATAAATTTCTGTCGTTTGGCTCGAATTTGCGAGGGTGGAATTTTGGTATGGCTCGAGGTGTTTGTCACAGTCCCAGTGACAGTTTTCTTACATTGTTTGTTTGGCACGAACATGCTTCGGTCACATTGAGTCATTACTAGATTAGATGCGCTTGAATAGTGTCAAGTATTGAGTAAACACAATATTATTGATTTCACAGCTTTTAAAAACTTCAAACAAATAACATCAATAAAATATATACACAAATGTTTATATGTCTGTTAATAGCCATTTTAAACAACTGAATAACCATTTTAAACAACTGAATACTCTTCAATTGGAAATTGAAAATAAGGCAGACGGATCACTGCCCGTACATGAAAAAGTAAACATTCTCGAACTCCATTTAGCTCGAAGTTTCGATGGCTCAAAGTTTTCTTGCTGGTCCCTGCGACTTCAAGCCATCGGGAGTCGACTGTAATAAAGTTGGACCCATAACATTTTCTGGACCAATGTCTTTCGTGACATTTCGTAAAACAGAAACAATTGCAATATTGCCCATTTGTTGTAACTTCTTAAGGCATGAAAAGAAATGCATCTGTCATGAAAAAAAGCAATCCTGGATATAAATTCCTAAAGGAAAGTTAGCTTTGGTGGACTGTTGTGTAATACTGGTTCGATAAAAACGTACAATCTTCACTACATAGTTGGCATCTGGTCCCACTTTGGATGTTTCTTGGTCAGTGGCTGCAAAATCAATTATATTAGAATTTATAAATAACACAGAAACAGCATCTTACCACAATAAAAATTGGTTTATAAAATTAGGACAGTGATGAACTATTCCTATGTTATTGTGGTTAAAAAAAACAACAAAACTGAAGTTTAAATAGCTGTTATAATTTACCTCAATATTGAACAACTGAACTTAAAAGATGGAAATTCCTTCAAGAATGTCAAAAGCACAACCATTCCGATGCAGTTCTTTTTACAAGATGTTATGTATTATCGTTACAGTAGTTTAAACACCACTGGCACCCCATATATTTATCAGTTTTATCACTAAAATATCATATTTAAAAAATAGGATCTTAATAACTGTATTTATATCATTATGTTAGCAGGGTTGTCATTATTAACCCATTGCTAAGAAAATCGGTTGTTTTTTCAGGAACTTTAAAATTGTGATCGGTAATATCACATGAGGCCCCCCTAGGCCACAGGCTAAATCGCTTACATTTAGATAAAAACCGCTTGTTTCATTTTATAATGACAACCCTGTGTTGGCATATCATAAGTAAAATAGTAATAGTAGAGATGAAATATAAAGAGATGATACCATGCTATTTCTCACCAAGGTAAATCAGCCCAAATCCACCTTGCCCAATGACATCCCCCAATCTCCAATTCTTCTTACACAAGTCCCGCAGCACTTCACCATTTGGAAACTTTTCAGCTAGCACATGGCCACCTTTCTTTGAGTTTCCAGGCTTCTTGGCTAAAAAACATTTTCAAGCGTTCAACAACAAATACATTATACTATCAATTGATCAAGATACTGTTGACATCAACAACTTAGACATAATAAAGATGCACAAAATCACTTATTAAGAACTATAGTGTTTTCTTTATTCCAAACTTCTGAAATCACATAATTTTTTTATCAAAAACAGCATGTTATTGACGTGTTTTTACTGTTACTTGTTATTGATTTGCAGTAACTGTTACTGTATATGAAGGTTATTTTAAACATTAATTTTATATGTTAAAGCAGCAGTCCATAGAATATAATTCAATACTTCTTAAATTGGCATTAGTTCTAATGACGTTTATTCAACTGAAAACTTTCTCAATTTACAAAAGGCATTTGATCATGTCTATATTCAAAAACGCTCGGTACGAACGGAATATACACTAATCTAGAGGCTAATTTACTCCAGAGGCATCATCAGCTATCACATGCAGATAACTATACGATATAAAGTTACCAATAATAACGTTATTATTTTACCGATTTCAATGCGGTTTTTTGTATTTTGATTGGTAAGATGTCCATAAGAAATGATTTCTACAAACAGGTTTTCTTTGCAAAAACAAAATGTTTGGCTACTGATTCTGAATTCTTAGCGCCAACTATGCTTTATTGCAATGACTGTTATATTTTGTTGCAATAAAACAATATTTCAATTAAAATACTATCAAACCTGGAGCAGTACCAGCCTTTGCACGCAGCATGTAGAGGCTGATTAACTCCAGAGGCATCATCTACGGTATTATTAACCGATTTCAATGCGGTTTTTTGTATTATGATCGGTAAGATGTCCATAAGAAACAATCTCTGCAAAGTTGTATTTTTATAACCATATTTCTGGACTGCTGCTTTAAATGTTTCATTAATACCAACTGGGAATGTAATAATTATAACTTACAACCATACATCTAAAAGCATCTTAGTGTCTAAAAGTTTATAAATTACCCCTTAAAACACAAGGTTTCTTTTATACTATGTTAGTGCTACCAGTATCCAAAACAGCTACAAAAATTTCGAATTGGATACTTAAATTTATTTTCACACTTTCAGAGGAATATATTATATAAAAATCATAGGCAGTTGAGGGGTATAGTAAATATTGCACCCCGAGGAGAGTGATGTGAACCGAGGCCGAAGGCCGAGGTTGACATTACTCTTCGAGGCCAGGGGTGCAATATTTACTATACCCCTCAACATGCCTGTGATATTTATTTAATTATACCAAACAAAAATACTGTAATTCAAAGAACAAACTAGTTATACGTTGTAAACTAAAGTTTTTTGTTGGAAAATCAAGCGCTCATCGACATTTATCTTTTAAAATACATTTTAATAAGCTGATCATTAGCTAATACGGATTTCTCGGAAAACCCAAATTGTATTTTTAAGTGCACACGCGGGGTATATTTTAGTCACGCGCGGGGTATATTAAAAATTATACCCCACTCGGTGTATATTACTTTCCAGCGCTATGACATATTAAAATTATGCAGGGATGGGCATTTGGGATTTTACAATGTGAAAACGAAGTAAGGTATAATAATTCTAAATAACAGGTTAACCTTGCAAAATCCAAATGTTTGTCTACCAATTCAGCATTCTAAGCGCCAACCTAGTTTTATTGACCTTTTAAACATTCCAATAAGGGGAGATGACTCTGCGTAGGAGATTGATGTCAGGGGGGGTTACTACTGATTAGGTTACTTCTGCATGTACTGACAATCGGTGTTGATGAGAGCATTATTGCTCATTTAACTACATGTATATGACTGGAAAAGAAAACGATAACTTGTTGTAGAGAAATATATGTAAGTCGGCTTATATACATATTTATGTAATGTTTTAAACAGGTTAAAATTGAACCTTCCAAACGTGGGTGGGGTATGGGAATTAAAGATTGTAAAACTAAGGCAACAGATCTTATTTTGGCATTGGATTTAATACCTTTCGTTCAAATAAGTTATGAAAAATAAGACAGAGAACACATATATTAATTATTTTTTATTAACGTTATGTTTATCAATAAAACTATTAAAATTTCTTAAATGTGTCATTGATGTTTGTCTATGGAAAAAAGTATGCTATAGTAGGCAATATTTACAAGTTTTGAATTATATAAAATAGGAATTGCATGGAGTAGCCAGTTCAGTATGTTTATACATAATATTATTGTAAGTTTATATTACAATAATAAATTAATTAAAAATGTATTAATTGAACTTTATTTGTTTCAGGTAAGGTAAACTATTACAAACAGAATCTGGGATGTCTTGCCCTGAAAGATTATTGTCCACAGGATTATTCACCTGATTGTAGTATTCCTTCCTGAATAAGCATAATGTGACACGCAACATCACTACTGTAGTTATATTTATTAAAAAATATATAAATATTATGTAATGTGTGTTCAAGTTAAGTAATTCTATTAATTGTCCAAATTCAAGTAAATATACGAGGGATGATCCAGAAAAACGTCGACTTTTGTAACTGTGATTTCATTTTAAAGAAAATATGGTTAATCTTGTTATCTTTAGAAAGATAAAATTTATTATCAATAGTATGATATGAAAGGAAATCTCAACATGCTTGTCATATGTCGGCTACAGCTGTTTCAATAACCATAGTAACGCGCAACCAGCGCAGTCCAAAAACACACTTTTCTCTTTCATAATAATATCGAAATATTTTCATAATGGCTAAATGCATTGTCTTTAAATTCCGCCAATCTATTTGACGTTCAATTTCTGACGTCTGCAAAAATGACGTCATTCAGATGTTTCAATGCAAAGTAAACAACAATTATTCGTGCGTTGGCATGCTTAGTTTAAATCGAAAAATGCCATCGTCACAACAACTTGAAGTAAGATCGGTCATCAAATTTTGTAAACTCGGCAGAACTCCAACGCAAACATTTGATAAGTTACAATCAACATCTATTAAGAAAAATGTAAGTCCAGCATAAGTTTTAAAGTGGCCGTTTTGAAGACGGAAGAGAAGACTTGACAGATGATCCGCGGCGGGCTTTGCCCGACAATTCGGACGAACGTCAATTGAGGACACCCTGAATGCTGACCGACGACTTACAGTGAGACACTTAGCGGAACGGTTTGGCGCGGGATATGGAACAGTCTACAGAATCTTATCAGAAGATTTAAAAATGACAAAGGTTAGAAATATTACTCATTTTAGATAATTATTAACCCACTTTCGCTGTTATATTTAAAATGATAAACACGTTCGTTAACAATTCAATAAGTAGCAGTTACAATAATTTTCACCATATCTGTTTGTTAACGAATCAGTTGTGAGTAGATATATGTAAATAAAAAAATAATGATAGGAGAGAAAAATGTATTTAGCGAAATTAGTTTGCAATATTCTTTCTTGTTCATTAAAGGTCCATGCGCGCTGGGTACCGCGCCTTTTGAAAGATGATGAGAGAGAGCGACAGGTACCGGATTCACGTACATTTCTGCGGCGAGTGGAGCGGGAAGGCAACAAATTCCTGTCAAAGATCATGACCACAGATGAGACGTGGCTGTGGTTGCATGATCCCGAAACCAAACAGCAGTCAGCCGTGTGGAAGACGCTGGGCTAGTCACCACCCAAGAAGGCGCGCGTGTCACGCAGTGGGGGCAAGGCGATGTTTATCATGTTTGCTGATAGACAGGGGATGATTCTGAACCATGCTGTAACCCAGGGCAAAACCGTGAATGCCGAATACTTCAGCAAGGTACTTTAAAATACTGATATACATTTTTTTCCATTTCATCAAAGTTTTGCTACGTTTCAATGCAAAATAATGACACTGTAGTTTGACGATTCAAAATGGTATCTTATCATTGATGTTCAAGTTTCTGTTTATATTATAAAACTGTCTTATGCCTCGAAAGATGCTGTATATAGACTAATATAATTATTCGTTTTTAATAAAAACGCATTTTTGATCTTTGTTAAGGAAAGTTACATGGGATACAATATTTTGTTTGCATTTCTAAAAACAGGCGATTCGCAGTGATCTTGCACATGCGCTCTCCAAGAAGAGACCGGGACTTCCCATGGAGCACTTCATCCTTCACATGGACAACGCTCGACCCATACCGCCAGCACTACACAGCCTGAAATCGCTGTGATGGGTTTTGACACGACAACAGTCACAACACACACCCCTTTCTACCCAGATTTAGCGCCTTTTGACTTTGCTATTTTTCCAGCCATCAATAGACAACTTAAAGGGCGCAGATTTAGCTCCCTCACAGAACTTTGGAATGAAACAACATCTATAATAAGCCAATACGACGCTGACTGGTATGCCGATATTTATCGCCAGCTGATCACCCGACACCAGTAGTGCATAGCATGCAGTGGGGAGTATTTTGAAAAGCTGTGAAGTACGGCTTTTCAATTGACGTCATTGACCGCGTTCTGTAGATTGGCGTGCGCCGGGTCTGCGTTGATATGTTTATGTTTTATAATGCTGTTCAATGTATTGGTAGACTGTTATAATGTTTTATACATAGAATTGTAGCGAAGATTCTTCGCTTTCTGTTGATGTTAATTTTGTAGTGCTTTTATAAAAGGTGTGAACGCTATAACAAAAGTCAACGTTTTTCTGGATCATCCCTCGTATTTAAAATAATAATGTTAATGAATTGTTGATAGATCGTTGTTGAAGAATTGCCATAAGTATTTAGTAATCACACATCTGTCCATACAAAGTTCTAAGTCGAAATATCCTGGGGCAAAACATCCATTGGGGTTAAACATTCCGGAACCCGCAGACAGATGAAAAGCGACCCATTGGTGACATGAATGATTTTATTTGTCGATTCAGTCTGCCGGGTTTATGATGACCCATGACCGCTTTGTGATTTGTGTGACAAACCACTGCCGAAAGTAGCTAAATATATGCTATAGAAAAATTGTTCGTTGTCACACTGAAACCATAATTAACTGTGACTGTCCAAGTTGCTGTTCAAAATGGGTACATGGGAAGTGTCTGGGGTATCAGACTAACTCAATAGCTGGTGATGAACTTGCTTGGTTTTGACTGAACTGTACCAAAACTTGTGAAAAAGTGACTAAGTACTGGTTCTGCACAGGAATATACAAATTAAAAGATTTCCATGCTTTGAGCATTTCTAATGCTATGTTAGCGCTACCAGTAGCCAAAATAGCCATTGGCTACTAAACTTTCTAATTGGCTACTAAAAATTCTATTTGGCTACTAAAATTTTGGGAAAATATTTAAACATAAGCATATTTTCTGAAAATATTTCTAAATAATGGGTTTTCTTAGCAAAATCAAATTTGTTTGGCTACTAGTTCAGATTTCTTAGCGCCAACCTAGCTAATGTATTTGTGTGATACTTTTTTCAGTATAATTGAATATGTTATGTAATTTTGTTTAATTGTGTGCTGTGTATGTGATTTTGAAATGCTTTATATCTACTGCTTACGATTAAAGAGAATACATGATGATGGACATTTGTTCTTTTTGTGTTGTTGATTAAGCTTAAGATAACGAAGCTGCCTGCATATATTCCTTATGATGGTACTAGGACATATATTCCTTATGATGGTACTAGGACATATATTCCTTATGATGGTACTAGGACATATATTCCTTATGATGGTACTAGGACATATATTCCTTATGATGGTACTAGGACATATATTCCTTATGATGGTACTAGGACATATATTCCTTATGATGGTACTAGGACATATATTCCCTATGATGGTACTAGGACATATATTCCTTATGATGGTACTAGGACATATATTCCCTATGATGGTACTAGGACATATATTCCTTATGATGGTACTAGGACATATATTCCTTATGATGGTACTAGGACATATATTCCTTATGATGGTACTAGGACATATATTCCTTATGATGGTACTAGGACATATATTCCTTATGATGGTACTAGGACATATATTCCTTATGATGGTACTAGGACATATATTCCTTATGATGGTACTAGGACATATATTCCTTATGATGGTACTAGGACATATATTCCTTATGATGGTACTAGGACATATATTCCTTATGATGGTACTAGGACATATATTCCTTATGATGGTACTAGGACACCGGTTTATTATTTGGAACTGCAGGACTCATCCTGTATATACTGCAGCCATATCTACTACAATTACAGACTTCGATGTAAGTTTGTTTGTTGCTTTTTTTTATTTTTCGTTGTATTCAACAGTACAATTTGTATTTACAGTCATATAACGGCGGTCAGCTAACCTTAGTAACTTTTCCTGGGCAAGCTTAGCCGACCTAAGTGGTTTACCAGTATCAAGTATACATATTTTAATGCCAGTAACTACTGCCCTACTTGAATCAGAGATAGGGAGAGAATGGCAGTAGAAATTACTTTATGACCAATCCCACACAGGTTACGTGGCCAGGCTGTGGCTCGAACTCACGAACACCCAGATTGACAGTCCAGCTCTCTACCAACTCAGCTAGCTGTGTCTGGTTTGTATTCAGGTTGCAATTTTCAAAAGAAAAAAATATAATAAAAATTATATATACATTAATATATCTGTGAGAAACCCCACTCTTCAAATCAAATACATGTAAAACTAATTTTCTGGGTCTATTAAAATGTACTCAATGCTGTAGGCTATTTTTTACACATTAAGTACTAAGTATATCATTTAATGTGTAAAAAAAATACCAATTAAATAATTAAAAAAAAAAGTGGGTGGGGTTTTTCAAAGTGGCTTGTCAAAAGAGTTTGTATGGTTTACTTCTAACTGTAGGCCTGGTGTGGTGTTTCTTTTTCATTTTTGCCTATTTTGACACACTACTAGTGTGATCAATAATACTGTTATCCAGCCAGGTCTAAATTCTGTGTGTGAACATTAAAATGATAAATTTTAATATAAAGTAATACGTCCCCATATAACGTTAATTGCTTTATTTGCCTTTTAATAGCAGTTTATGTGAAACTTCATCTGCAGCATGATTGATTTTTACTTAAGAGCGAGAACACGGACCCCCCCCCCCCGACCTCAAAATCTTGCGTTACCTCGCCAGTCTCATTACACATGTCGAAATTGTGATAGGTGTTACAATAAAACAATCATTCAATGCAAATAGTATCCAGGGCCTTCCCCAGGCAGTTTTAATTTTATATTTTAACTTGAACATATCTGGGGCGCCTAAAATTGGTGTTGCCCTTATAAACATTGCCCGGGTAATAATTTATTTTATCAATTAATTAGCTGTGTTGACTGCAGAAGACCGAACATTCCTGCTACGAAAGCTAATCTCTTACGTCACAATGACCGTTTTTTCACTTGAGAAACATGTACATCCACTCCATAAAGTCGGTGAATGATCAAAGCTAGTGTCACTTCGCTGAAAATTTTAACAATTTACAGTTATTCCTAAGCCGCAAACAATCACAGTGAAGCACCGCCCTGTAGAAGGAGTTTCATCTCGCAGTAAAATCAATGTAAGCCAATAGAAACGCTCTGTTGATCTTCGCTTTGGAATGATTGTATGATTGACCAATTGGCGCAATAGGCATGTATCCACACAGAAGTAACCTTATACGCGCGTCAATGCGTATTATCGACCGTAAAAAGATGCTCACCCTTTTCGTATTTTTATAATGTCCTCACTGATTTATTTGATGAATTTAATAATTTCAAAAAATACCCTGCGAAAGATCAGTCAGAAATACGCTAAGGCGTATAAAAAATGTTTGCTTCAATTTACCCGACCTACCCTAAAAAAATGCCCCGTCCCTAGAACATTTGATTGGGTTTGTCAGATTGATTTTTGTTTTATTTACCTTTTTCAATAATTAAATGTGTTTTCGGATGAATAAGTTTGTTTTTTTATAGTATCCACTTATAAACAATGTTAACGGATATTACTGATATGTTTTGAATATTTATTCGGTTTTAGAATCTTCAAGTTGACCATTTACCAAATAAAAAAAATTAAAAATCCCAACCTACCTACCCTAATTTTTTTGGGCATGTAACCTCAAACAAACATTTTTTTTTACGCCTTATATGAAATCGCAATCGGAAAAGCCTATCCAGTGTTACTGTTCATTGTAGGTTTGTAAACACAAGCTGTATTGTTTATGTACCGGTGTTTTCTACAAAAGAGCAAGAAATGTCTGCTGACAACCACGACATCACATTTTCCCACCATTTATGCAAGAACAAAGCATGTATAATATACATGTATTTTAATCAAGATCATTACAATTCACCAATTATCTAATCAGTACTACGTTCAACAGTTGTAACGATGAAAACATTGTTAAAACATTACACACATATTAACATAATTAATCGAAAAGAGGCTCCGTAAGTAGATCTAGTGTAACCTAAAGATTCAAGAACGACGAGAATAGTGGCTTTGACCATGATGTCACTGTGCGAATGTGATGCGCACTGGACATAAACATCCTGAACAAAATAGTTACTTTCAGTTTCGCAACAACAATGATGCTTTTGCTTTTAAAAGTCTAGAGGTATACCGTTTAAACGATGATGTTTCGTTTATTTCATTTCGTTTAAACACAATTTAAAACATGTCAGCCTTAAATTTAAGAGCTTATACGCACCAGATAAGGTCATTTGACACGTGCTACAAACAAAATTTCAAAGTACGGAGGAGATACCCCTCCCTAACCCACTCCTATCGAGACCGAAAAAATCCCACGGTAGGCACTAATATCAAACCTGGAGCTGTCCCAGCCTTTGCACGCGGCATGTTGTTTTCGTCAGCACAAGGTGTATGTAAAGAGTTGAGAGATTGGATCCTAGAACATACAAAAAAACACCAGACATTTCAATTGATGCTGAATTCTGCTTTTAAACGCAGGTGAATTGCAAAGACATGTTATAAAACAATCTTTCACAAAACTGTCTGGGAAAACTGGTAATTTCCGAGGATATCACGCATCATTTCACGAAACTACTATCAAATAATCGATGGCAAATAATAAAGTCCTATTTCAGAAGTGCCGTTTCAGTTTTCACAATATTCAGAAATGGGTACGAACTTGTGCTGGTTCGAAGTTATTTTGAACAAAAGCAACACTTCAGAATCCGAGATCTCCAAAACTGCTCTATAAAGGCTTAGTGTCTTTTTGCTGCTACACGAATTAATGCAAAAGTCTATGATATTACCTAAGACTAACGCTTTCGATTTCCAATGTGCTTTTCTTTTACTGAGAACCGTTATTTACTTCCGGTTGTTTGTATTTTCCGCTCATTGTCAAACTCCTCGCAGCGGTTACCTCCCCTATCGTTAACGGTAACCACTGCCATCAACAGTACAATCCTTCCAGATCTGGAAGGATTACGTGTTTGTAACTTTTACTTATTTAATGCAACTCAGTGCATTTTTCTACATAATTGGACTTTTTATATATTGTTTGCAGTCAATAATGAAAACAGAAAAAGAAAATAACTAAATAAAAAAAACATAAATAATATCTAGAAGATTTAAATCGATCATCATCACATTTTCTACACAATTGGACTTTTTGTATATCGTTTGCAGTCAAGAAAGAAAACAGAAAAAGTAAATAACTAATTAAAACCATAATAATATATAGCAACCTCCGCGCAGAGATTTGACTGGTTCCGAGCATAGCTCTAATCAAATCCATGCCGTCATAACAAACCACGTGATGATAATCGATTTAAATCTTCTAGATATTATATATAAAAGCCCAATTATGTAGAAAATGTCACAAAGTTGCATTAAATAAGTAAAAGTTACAAACACGTAATCCTTCCAGATCTGGACGGATTTTTCTTGTGATGGCAGTGGTTACCGTTAACCGATAGGGGAGGTAACCGCTGCGAGGAGTTTGAATTGTAGAAGACTTAAATCGATTATCATCACGTGGCTCTTATGACGGCAGGGATTTGATTAGAGCTATGCTCGGAACCAGTCAAATCTCTGCGCGGAGGTTGGCTCGGAACCAGTCAAATCTCTGCGCGAAGATTACTAATCGCTCTATTCCGAGTAGGTTGGTGGTGGTAGCGTTTGTAAGTCAGCATCAGCAAAACTGTAATGTGATTTTAGGCATTGCCTTATTTTGGTTACGGGGTCTTTTCGCCCCAAAACATGTGTAGTGAATATGGTCACTTCCAACAGCCTTGCTGTTAAGCTAGCTTTTCAGTGATGCGGTTAAAGTGTACTGACAACGTTGTGAAGTTAAGCAACGTCATCTATGGTTTCTGCCCGGATGGGTGACTGCTAGTTACATCAATGGTGTCAGAGTAAACGTTGTCAAGCCACCAATTTGTCTTAGGGGAACAGAGCATGTAGGGGGTTGAGCTCAGGAAGATGGATAAGTGAGAAGGTCTCACGAACCTCAAGGAGCTGGAAATTTCTTCAAGGGCTCTGAGTTCTTAAAAGTTCTTAAAAGATAAAGAGGGGAGGAGTGTAATGAATATGGTTACTGCCTGGATGGGTGACCACTAGTTACATCACATGTTTCGCCCTGGGACGTTTCGTCATTTTTATATGGGAGTAAACATCATTGGGGCCAGTATTATCATGCATAGTGTCACAATGTTAAGGATGTTTGTGGAACATGTTGAGCAGATAATTGTGAGATATGCCTTAGTTATGAGACATTACCTTTATTTATGCCCCCACCATAGATGATGACAGAAGTGCTAAGCATGGTTAGACGGTGTGTTGCGGTCAAGAACCAGGTCCCTTTGTCCAAGGTCAAGGTCACACTTAAAGGTCAAAGGTCAGATATAAGAATTTAAGCCATAGACCCTGTCTGGAGCATAATGTTGTCCAGCAGGGAAGGATTTTCAAACAACTGGGCGTAAGTGATAAGCATTATGCAATGGTGTGTTGCGTGCAAGAACCAGGTGCCTTGGTCCAAGGTAAAGGTCAAGTATGTGGTCCACGGTAAAGGTCAAGTATGTGTTAAGATTCTTGTCCAGACAATAACTTTGTCCAGCATTGAAGGATTTTCAAATAACTTATAAGACAGTGTGTTGGCGCAAGAACTAGGTCCAAGGTCAAGGTCACGCTTTAAGGTCAAAGTTCAGTTATATAAGAATTAACACCATGGACTCTGTCCGGAGCATAATTTTGTCACGCATGAAAGAGTTTTCAAATTACTTGACAGAAGTGATTAGGGTTATGAGACAGCATGTGGGGACAACTAGGCCCTTTGGTCCAAGGTCAAGGTCGCTCTTAAAGGTCAAAGTTCAAATATAATAGTTAAAGCCACTGACTTTGAACGAAGTATAATTTTGTCCGGCATGGAAGAGTTTTCAAATTACTTGGCAGATCTGATGAGCATTTTGAGATAGCATGTGGCATTCATGTACCAGCTCTGTAGCTGAAAGGTCAAGGTCACTTGGTCAAAGGTCAAATAATTGTCCAAAGTATAATATTGTCATGCATGCAGAGATTTTTAGATAAATTGGCAAAAATGATCGCCATCACCAGATGGTGTGTCACATGCAAGAACCTGAATGTAATGTGAACCTGAATGTAATGTGAAGTTAGTGAATAACTTCCCTTAATTCATGAGTGTGCAAAGCATAGTTCAAAGTGATAAAAGGCGTTTTGTTGATTCTGCACATAATGATTTAAGATAGCAAGAGTAAGTGAAGCATACGAAAACCATAACTCATAATTGCCCCAAAGTTTTAATTACTACCCTTTATTGATTTTTTTTGTCAGGACTAAAAATATTTTGTGATACTTCAAGTTTATTATAAGAGAATACATTAGCAAAAAAAGTACAACATAAAAGGACAATTCTCCTTTCTAGACTGTTGGCAGAAGCCAACGGTATTTTGAGAGGGTAATTTCCAAAACAGGTATCGCGGAAAACTACTTCCTTTCTTTGCAGGCTATAAGTCAGTAAATTGAAACCAACAAGGGTCCTTCTTGAAAACAGCAAAATTTCACACCCGTTTCCTTACATTTTAATTATTTAAGATAATGTATGTAAAATGTATTACAATGTGTATATCAATCAAGGGATTTATTACAATTACAGTTTGTAAAAAGGTTAATTTATATTTAAAAAAATAACTTTAAACTCATGACACCCCTACTTTTGCTATTTACTTGTATGTAACCGAAATACTTACCGTAGTGTCCTGGCATAAGACCACCAAATTAATGCGCTGCATCTGTTATTTTTGACTCGTTACGAAAGTGTTTTTTCTTGTTACCAATTCTCATTCTGAATATTTTGACTATGGACAATCGAGAGCTTCAATCTATGATCTAATTTGACTCAGTAACAAAGATCTATAAATAAACATGTTTATTTATAGATCTTTGGCTAAGAAGCTCTAACTAACTACTACTCTTCATCGCTTATTATGGCCCTTGCAGATTGACTTGTTAACTGGCATGTATATAATTCCGTTTGCATAAGATAATTAGCTCAAACAAAATATTGTTTCGTTACTTAAATATTAGTTTCATTATGATGTCGTATACTTTTGAATAAAAAGCCAAATTATAATGTGTAAAGGTGGGAAATTGAATTTCATTCAAAATTCACATGCTTTTAGTTTCTTTTGTCACCAACAGTCTTTCTACGCTGTCAGCAGTTTTATTCAAAATAATTTGTATGCATACAGACAAAGTGGCGCCATGTAGACATGGCTGCATAGGTGGGGCATCCATGTCTGTGGACACAGTTCTAGTTCCATTCATTCTATGCAGTAGTAAACCGACTTGTATTCAAGTGAAAAATAGATCTACTTCCGCACAAAAATGTTGTAAGGTGAATTGATGTAAATCTCGTACTGAAATTTCATGCAGGGTGAAATGTAATTTTGAAAAATAATTGAATTTTGCATTTAATTATTTACACAAATGTGTTATTTATAATTATTAATTTTATTCAGATTAGACATTGATTCAAATTGTGATATATAACTAATGAACATTCTGGACGATACATCCTCGGGCGAAACATATATCGGCGTGAAAATTCACACTGGGCAAAACATGTTTTTGGCGAAAAGTCCCAGATTCCTTATTTCAAGAAAGCTAAGCAGAACTAGCAAATTATATTTGTTATCAAGTTATTCTTTACTGCAGCAAATGTAAGGTTTTGAATGGTACTGTATCATATAACTTTGCAGTGATTTATCTATTAGTAATTTCTATAAAAATTACAGAAAATGATGTTTATTCTTCAATCTATTCATATTGACTCATCAAAGTTTATTAGTTGTAAGTCTAACTAATGAAGTGAGATACAGGACAAAGCGTAACAAAGCTGCCAATTTAGGATTTTTGTGTTTTGTCTAAGTTCTCAGTGTTTTTATGCCCATCTTGATGCGGGAGGCATATAGTGATTGTCCGTCCGTCTTTCCGTCCGTCCGTTACAGGTTAAGTAGATTTTACCGTTTCGTCTAGCACCAACAGCGCTTACTACAACACTTGGATACTTACACAGTTGTTGCTTATGACCATTCCCTATCCACCCATATCACCCAACCTCACTTTGACCTTGACCTAATTTGGACTTAGAATAATTCAAATGGGCTGTTTCTTGGTTAACTAGATTTTACCGTTTCATCTAGCACCAACACAGCTTACTACAACACTTGGATACTTACACATTTGTTGCTTATGACTATTCCCTATCCACCCATATCACCCAACCTCACTTTGACCTTGGCCTAATTTGGACTTAAAATAATTCAAAAGTGCCATTTCTTGGTTACTAGATTTTACTGTTTTGTCGAGCGCCAACACTGCTTACTACAACACTTGGATATTTACACAGTGGTGCCTTATGACCGATCCCAATCCACCCATATCACCCAACCATACTTTGACCTTGACCTAAAAAGGACTTAGAATAATTCAAATGGGCTGTCCAGCATTAATTGGGGGCATGTGTGTTTATCGAACACAGTGTCTTTTTTTTCCCTTACATAGTGTGCACTGTCGCAGTTCCTGCAATGACTTAAAGAAAATAATGAAGTAACATTACCCATATCACATGTTTCTTACCAGCTGAAGGTATGTCTGAACCGGTTGACACAGAGTTGTACCATTTGAATCCAAACACAGAGTTCTGTCTGTTAGAATGCTCTGCAGCATTCCATAAGCTGAGCAAACAGGAGAAGAAGTACGCCCACTATCTGTCCAGAGCCTGCTGGTATGGGGGGCTTATCATTCTCTACCAGGTAAGAAATTTGCCAAAAAATCATATAAATATGAGGCGTGTAGTGGGAAAACCAGGCTTAATGCATGTGCATAAAGTGTCGTCCTGGATCAGCCTGTGCAGTACGCACAGGATAATGGGGGGACGACACTTTACGCATACAGTAGATATATGTTTAGAAGAGACTTTCTTGAAACAGAAAATACCATAATAGCATAAAATGTCATCTCGGTCCGCACAGGCTCATCGGGGACAACACCATGCACGTGCATTAAGCCTAGTTTACCTACGACGTGCCTCATATAGTTAATTTAAAAAGATACATGTATGCTACACAATGTAGAACTATTCTGCTTTGAGGAAATTATAATTTATGAAGGCATCTTTCCCATGCACAATTTCTTTAAATTCTTATCATAAGAAATTTTCTTCACATTCATTTATTCTGAAAATAAAAAATATTTAATATGTACAATATAGATAAAAAAAATGTGAACATTGTTTTGTAATAAAGTAGACATATTGTAAAGAGTTTGTCAGCTTGATACACAATGATGCACAAGATTTAATAATTTACAGTGCTTTAATTGGCACTTTGATGATTGATTTAAGAATTGAATGTAAATATATTCATACACTTCATTGGTTCCTGTATAAAGGTTTCACCCGAATCTCCAGGGATATTTGTTCTGCTGCACAAGCTGTTCAAGATGCAGACCTTTCAAGAAATTCAAGACTTAGCGAGAACTCTAGGATTTACTGAGGAGGAAATTCAGGTGACATTGCTTACACCTTCACAAGTCACGAAGAGCTCAGGGCTTTTAACATGTTTTGTATAAAAATTTAATGAGATATTTGTTTTAAAACACAATTGTACAAAGAATGGCAGATATCTATACTTATTGTGACAGTGTGACAATCCACTTTAAATACTGTTTTTAGCTCACCTGAGCACATAGTTCTCATGGTGAGCTTTTGTGATCGCCCGTTGTCCATCGTGCATGAGTGCATCGTCAACTTTTCATTCAAACAACATCTCCTCCTAAACCGCTTGGCAGATTTTCACCAAACTTCACAGGAATGATCCTTGGGTGGACCTCTTTCAAAGTTGTTCAAATCTTTCCGGTCCACTGTATATGTAGGTCACCAGAGCTAAAAATAGATTTAAAAAGTAAAAACTTTAAAAGCTTTTCCTATGAAACCGCAAGGCTCAGGGCTTTCATAGTTGATATGTGACATCCTCTAGTGGTCCTCTATGAAGATTGTTCAAATGATGCCCCTGAGGTCAAAACTGGCCACGCCCCAGGGGTCACATGGTTTATATAGACTTATATAGCGAAATGACTTTAAAAATCTTCTCTGAAACCGCAAGGCCTAGAGGTTTCATATTTGGTATGTAACATTGCATAGTGGTCCTCTACAAAGATTGTTCAGTTGATGCCCCTGGTGTCAAAACTGTCCACACCCCAGGGCTCACATGGTTAATATAAATGTAAATAGCAAAATGACTTTAAAAAACTTCAGCTCTGAATCACAAGGCCCAGAGGTTTCATATTTGGTTGGAAACACTGTATAAAGATTGTTCAAATGATGCCCCTGGGGTCAAAACTGGCCACACCCTAGGGGTCACCAGGTTTATATAGACTTAAATAGCAAAATGGCTTTAAAAATCTTCTCCTCTGAAACTGCAAGGCCCAGAGGTTTCATATTTGGTATGTAACATTGTATAGTGGTCCTGTACAAAGACTGTTCAAATGATGCCCCTGGGGTCAAAACTGGCCACACCCCAGGGCTCATATGGTTGATATGGACTTAAATAGCAAGATGACTTTAAAAATCTTCTCCTCTGAAACTGCAAGGCCTAGAGGTTTCATATGTGGTATGTGACATTTTATAGTGGTCCTCTGCAAAGATTGTTCAAATGATGTCCCAGGGGTCAAAACTGACCCTGCCCTGGGGGTCACATTGTTTATATAGACTTAAATAGCCAAATGACTTTAAAATCTCCTGAAACCGCAGTGTTTTCGTATTTGATATGTAACATTGTATAGTGGTCCTCTATATAGATTGTTCAAATTATGCCCTTGGGGTAAAAAGTGGCCATGATCCGGGGCGTCACATGATTTATATAGACTTATATGGCAAGTGGGCCTTAAAAATCTTCGTTGTTGAAACCGTAAGGCCCAGAGGTTTTATATTTTGTGTGAAACATTGTGGAGTGGTCCTCTACAAAGATTGCTCAAATGATGTCCCTGGGGTAAAAATTGGCCACCCCCTGGGGGTCACATGGTTTATATACATCTAAATAGCAAAATGACTTGAAAAATCTCCTCTGAAACCGCAAGGCCCAGTGGAATCATATTTGGTATGTAACTTTAAAAAGCGGTCCACTACAAATATTGTTCAAATTATGCCCCTCGGGTACAAGGTGGCCATGCCCTGTGGGTCACATGGTTTATATAGACTAAAAAAATATCTGAAATTGCAAGGCCCAGATCTTTATACTCAGGTAAGGAGTTTAGTGCCATTTTCCCTCTTGTTATTAGCCATTATGCCTTAAACTCAGGTGAGCGACCTAGGGCCATCATGGCCCTCTTGTTTCAGGAAATGCTTATTTATTTTAAAATGTTTTAGTGGGGAATTGTAATCTGAAATAGGGAAAAAAGTATACTTCTGAGGGAAGGGAATGGGGTCGAATTTCAGCCCCAAATTCAGTCAATTGAGAGCCCTGGAGCTTCAAATTGTAAAAAATTCCTCTCAGCATATATGTATATACAAAAAAGTTTTCCTTAGATGGAAGTGTTTAACTAAAACTCCAGTACAGAAAAAAGAACAATGACAAAATGTAAATCTGAGCTCCACATGCCTTTATCTGAAATACTGTAAAGCACTCATTTTCGTGGAGGTCTAATTTTCGCACTTTTCGTGCTCCCGCCATTGCGCAAATTTATGACCACCGCGAATATTTACCTCTTAAATAATTTATGTACATGTATTGTGTACATGTACGTAGGTTATCGTTCACAAACATATTCAGGAGAATATGTGAAAATCGTGATATGAATGTTTTTATAAATAATTTTCCTGGCTTGACTTTTAACATTCATAAGTATAATCTGCTTGAAAAATTGACGCATTGATCACTATGAGTATCGAACATTTTATTTGGTAAAAAGCAGGTAATGTGCACAAGATGACAGTTAGTTTTCCCAAATTGACATATCGAGTAAAAAAAAATGAGGCCAAAATGTGGGGCCTATATTTAACTCTGACAGCATTGTATTAACAAAAAGATGTCAGTTTGACACGACGTGTTATAAATTATCGAATGTCTTGTCTAAGGTCTCAGACCCTATTATCTGGAAGTGGAGAATTGGACCCCTGTTATCAGTTAAGAACAGTACCAATATTCATACTTATTATACACCTGTTTAAAATCTTAACAAAATACATGCTGTATCAATCGGTGCAATACATGTCATCAGAAACAAAATCCCGTATTATGCTACTCGCTATTTTTCCGATCCTGTATTACCATACTAGCCGGACTACGTTTTTAATGACGTCATCATAGAGTTATGTAAACAAATGTAATTTATACCTACAATGATTAGTCATTATTGTAGTAATTTAAACAAATAAAATAAGGTAAATGCACATTTGAAGTTTATCGTGGTAGATAATAAAAGGAATATTACGCTAGTCAATTGTTCCAAGAGTATGTATTAGTCTTGTGGCTTGCGTTATTTCATATCACAATCGGACTGGGCGAATTTAAGACCGCACAAATATGTCTGCGTTCACACTTGCGCAAAATTTGTACCTGGTAAATTCATATGATTCCACAGTAGCATTTGAATTTCCTAAAGTCTTAATGATCTTTGGAAATTGCTAAATGTTACTAAAACTTGTCACAATACAGTATACAGTTTACAACATCAAGCCGATAATGTATATATCTATGTTGTCGATAGGAAAAAAACAAGCAGAAGCCAACATTTTACGTTTGAGACAACTTTTTTTCTGAAAATGTGAAATATACCTCGTATTGGTATAGTTTATAAATTTTAGTAGACATTGTCTATTTTTTTAATGGCAATGCTAACATGGTTTAAGAATACATGTAACATGGTTTTGTGTTCCAGGCCTTGAAGATTTATGTGGCCGGATTCTACATGAACTTTGGGAATTACAAGTCCTTCGGAAACATAAAGTTTATACCAAACGTTCCAAAGGTAAGTGGTAACTGTAAACAGTGGTGTTCAGGAGAGTTGGGTCTTCAGCATGATGCATTGATTCAGTGGAAGTTTAGATAGTTTTATATCGATTTCAGACTAGTTCCTTGTAATCTGATAAAACAGATGTATTTAAAGTCATAAAAAGAAGTGTACCGGTATACAGTTAGATTACATAACCAAAACCCACACATACCTGTTTGATTCAAAGTTATTATATTATTTTCAAGAAAAAAAAATCTTTGAAAGTGGTGTCATTAACAGTTGTGTGTATTCTGAGTAATTAAACAAAGAAGTCTATAAATAAGTACACAATTGTGAAAGAACTTCACGTAAAATTATTATTTTATTTTCAGGGAAAGTTAAATATTAAGTTTCTCATATAATATATGTACATGTACGGTATATTATTATTGTACTTAAAAATAAACTTATGTATGTAAAATTTAAACACATAGAGGTTTATAAAATATAAAAAAAATGTGTGATACACCAGGTAATAAAAATTATTATGTTGTTTTCAGGAGAAGTTTGAGCGCCTAGTTTTAGAAAGTGCATCCGGAAAGAGCGATCCTGATGGACTAACGGCACTGTGGAACGCTCTCTCATACCGCATGTACTCGCTGGAGGAACGTCATCGGGAATTGGGACTTGGCTCCACGGTAACCAACAATATTAATTCATGCCTTCCGTTGAGGCAGTTTTGAACTGGCCTTGTATGAATTTGGAAAGTGAATATCAATAATTGCTCTTCTTCTCCCATGTTGATATTAACAGAGTTCGGGATGAATTTGTGGAGAGTACTTTAATCTTAGATGTAATATAGTGTAAAGTTCGACATGACTTGCCAAGGCTGAAGGTTAGGTTTTGTAAGCCTTGTACTCTCGGGGCTTTTTTTGGCCAATTTTATACCCGTTGTTGGGTCATATTCCCAATGGCAACAAGTATATTTTTCCCAAATCGGGTCCCAAAATTCCAAATTGATGGTTTGACTTTTAGATAAGAGGTGTTCAGTGTAGAAATATCAGAAAGTGTGAAAATATGCTTCATTTGCAAATATTTGCAGCAATTTTAGTAGCCAACGAAACATTTTAGTAGTCAGGGGCTACTTTGGCTACTGGTAGCGCTAACATAGTCTCTTTATTGTAGGGTATATCCACTTACTACTCCTGCAACTGCGATATGGACGATGCCAGAATTGCTCAGGAGTTCATGCTGTCTAAAAACCTGTACGCTTACAACACGAGGCTGATAAAGGAGTCGACTCACGAATACGAGATACGTCTGGCTTCCTCTGAAACTAGGGGTGAGCTGTTATAAATGGTGTATGTTGTCACAAGAAAGTAAATGTAGAAACCAAAGCATTTTAGATTGTGAAATAATAAAAAAATTACTTGTTATTTTTTAACCACAAAAAGAAGCGTCTTTTTGTTTGATTATAGCAATTTGTTGAATTTGAGCTTATTTATTACATGCCTTATTGTATTATTCGTTTGGCTGGTCAAGTTAGGACCTTCATGCATAAAACATAATGTAGACCTTCTTTGCTGTTAAAGCATATACTGGTAATGAGACCATAATTTGGCTTGACCTTTGTATTTTATATCTCGATGCTTTTTACAGGGAAGTTTGGATAGTTATAAACATTACCATGAACTTGAGAATTCCATTATCGTAAATATTATAGGATACAACTTTTGTACAGTATACACTGTTGCCTGATTTCCATCTGGGTGGCAGTTGTGTGTTTTGACTTTATAGACCTAAAACCCAATTCACCTGGTCTGAGCCATTTTCACATGCCTTGGTTGGGACGGCTGGTCATTGCTAAAATTGAAGACAACAAGTTATAGAATGTAGCCATTCTGGACTTGGATAACCCAGACCACATGATTACTGCCTGTTGGAGGGTAAACAAGCCAGACTCATGTGTGTTGGAGGGTAACCAAGCCTCAAGTGTGTTGGAGGGTAACCAAGCCTCATGTGTGTTTGAGGGTACACAAGCCCGCCTTTACTCTTGTTTGAGGATAAACGTGCCTAAATCATGTCATTTGAAGACCTTACTCATGTTCGTTGGAAGGTAAACCTACCTAAATAAATTCCAGAATAAACAAGATACAAGACTGTTGGAGGGTACTCCAAGTTGTTGAGGGATAAAAAAAGGCCTTAATCAAGCTTTTTGTTGGTAAATTTCCCTAACTCCAGCCCTTTGAGGGTTAAATCCTCATATTCCAGCCTTTTGAGGGTAAATTTCTTGAATTCCAATTTTTTGTAGGTAAATTTTCCTGATTCTAGCCTTTTGAGGGTAAATTCCACTTATTCCAGCCTGTTGGAGGTAAATTCCATTTATATTCTTAATTCCTCTTACTGCCTGCAATTTGGTGGAGAGAAAACTGGTCTGACTCTGTACTGTCCAATGGTTGTAATGTTTTTGCATAGATTGCACACGTCTTTACAGTCTGTGTATACAGTTATCTCAACAGTGTTCAATACAGATGTCGGGATATGGTTGTGGTATTCTTAGACATTCCAATTCCATATTTAATCATTTTCCATATGATTTGTTTTATTGTTGTTTGCTTTTATTGAAAACTATTTTTACAGTTCATCATCATAGCCTAAGGCTTCAGTGTACTGCTACTGTAGGTTAAATAGTGTCTTCTAGAAACATGTCAGTTCTGGATTTAGTTGTTCATTCAACTCTGTAAGACTAAGATACTGTTTGATATTTGATGTGGTGCAAATTTGATGCAAGACACTTGGTGTTTTATGTATTCCCAACCAAAATTTGCAAAAAAAATGCAGTGCTTTAAGCAAGAGCTATTACCTGCAGTGCGAAATGCAGAGCTACTCAGCGTTTGCATTTTGTTACAGTAGAAATACAAATTATGAGGCTGAGATATGGCCCATGCTGTATGTGAATTTGTTAAAATCAGCAGGTTTTATGTCACTTTTTACTGTTTAGATCTACTGTATAGAATTATAGCCAATCAAAAAATTAATCGTCCAGTATGTTATATTTTGCAGATGGACATATACCAGGGTGCGATGAAGGGTTGCTAGGCACCCATGAGTTCACACCGGAGGGAGCAGACATACCAATAACATTCCACGTCACCAGGGGAGACTACTCTAAGCTACTGGCAAAAGTTGTCACCTGTTTTGAAAAGGCAAAGGTAAACAATGTTAAGGTTTTGGTTATAAAATACATATTGTTTCCAGTATATTGAAGTTTTAAAACATGTTGTTTATTCATAATTGCAGTTCGCAGTTTCTTTCAAAAATAAAGACTTCTATGAATTCAATTTGCAATTTTCCTGAACTAAAAATGGGTACTAGCTTATTTGCTATGGACAACTTGATGCAAATGTACAGAGTTGGGACGTGAAAAGTTGTATAAATGAGGCGCGTCGTGGGAAAACCGGACTTAATGCATGGGCGTAAAGTGTCGTCCCGGATTAGCCTGTGCAGTCCGCACAGGCTAATGGGGGACGGCACTTTCCGCTCTTATGGTATTTTCTGTTTCAAGGAAGTCTCTTCTAACCATAAATCCAGTTGAGGCGGAACGACACTTTACGCACATGCATTAAGTCCGGTTTTCCCATGACAGGCATCAAATTAATTAAAATTCCAGTTACAGATTATGAGTTAGTGCCAGTAAAAAGTGAATAGATCTGTCTTAAGTACATTCAAAACAAGGTGGAAAAAACTCGCTATAAATAGCATGATAATTAAAAAAAATATCAAAAAATATCACGATAAGGCTTTCTAATATTGTGGAAACCTGAACAGGAATTCGCCACTAACGAGAAAGAGTCTCGTATGATGGACGAGTACATCGCAAGTTTCACTACGGGGTCTGTCCCGTCTCACATGGACATGTCCAGCATCTGGATCAGGAACAAGGGGCCCGCTGTCGAAACGTGAGTGGATGATGTGACCAGGGGTCATATTTTAGATTGTTATTCCTCACCCTTCTGTTTCCCTTCTATGTTCATATAAAAATGGAGCTGTCCATTATTGGAAATATAGTGGAATATCACCTGTTATTGGAAAATGATGGGGTAAAAATCGTTATCTGTTTCTCTGAAACCTGTCCTGCCATGAAAATAAAATTTTGGATTGTTGTGACACACAACATAAAAACAATATTATATTTGTGTAGAATTAATGTTAACTTGTAATAAACATGACTAGAAGGGGCTATGGAAGCTATGTATTGGTATACACTGTAATCTCTGTGCACTAAATGTAATGGCAGTCGGAACCCATGTTTGCTCAAATAGGCTAATGCTTCTTGATCAGACCGTAAGAGATTAGGCTAGCAAAACATCTCAATTGGTTCTGTGTCCAAGTCTGCACGAAAATTCAACCAAGGAAACAAAGCGTTATTATTTAAACAGTTACATGTAGGCAGTGTTTACCATGTACTGTGATCTGGTCACTATTGTTGTTTTCGAGAGTTCATTAGAAGAGTATTTAAATTTTACGTGTAATGTCATTGGTTAGCATGTGGCTCATCAATATTCATGAAAACAAACTTTTGACAGTCAATTCTTCCATGGTATATAATCGAGTAATAATGGAATATATACTGTGGGTTTCGCTGATGACCCATACCATGAAATACAGAAACGTTTTGCTTTATTTTTCATCCAAAACTACCGTAATCTTATTAATATAATACGCATTTGTGTATAATACACACCCTTAACTTTCAACTGTTTTTTTTTTAAGATTTGTTTTTGCTTATCCATAAGAAGCAAGGAACTGTTTATTGTCAACAAGATTCTTAGATGCAAGTTTGAACTCTTTGTTTGTGGTAAGTTTGTTTGTTTCTTGTACTAGTATCTGGAGTTAAGCAGCTGAACTATTTTCCAGATCCATCTATGTTATTTGCATTGATATACTCCCCTTACAATATGCCTTCTATAATTACAGGTATATTGCATTCCTAGAGTGCTACAGAGATCCATCCCCTTACAATATGCCTTCTATAATTACAGGTATATTGCATTCCTAGAGTGCTACAGAGATCCATCCCCTTACAATATGCCTTCTATAATTACAGGTATATTGCATTTCCTAGAGTGCTACAGAGATCCATCCCCTTACAATATGCCGTCTATAATTACAGGTATATTGCATTCCTAGAGTGCTACAGAGATCCATTTGGTGCACGCGGTGAATTTGAAGGTAACCATACTCATTTGGGTTTTTTATGCCCCAGGCATCTTGATGCAAGAGGCAACTAGTGATTGTCCTGTCCATTCTTCCATCCGTGACAAGGTTAAGTAGATTTTACCATTTCGTCTAGCACCAACACGGTTGACAATAACACTTGGATACTTACACAGTTGTTGCTTACGACCGACCATTCCCTATCCACCCATATCACCCAACCTCACTTTGACCTTGACCATGACCTAATTTGCACTTAAAATAATTCAAATGGGCTGTTTCTTGGTTAAATAGATTTTACCGTTTCGTCTAGCGCCACCGCCGCTTGCAACAACACTTGGATATTTACGCAGTTGTTACATATGACCGTTCCCAATCCACCCATAGCACCCAACCTCACTTCGACATTGATCTTGACCTAATTTGCACTTATATTAATTGTTGACACTGGACATTTATTCCAATAGCCATGCTTTAAGTTTGCATGTGATCTTGTTAATATCACAGAAAACATTCAGGCCATTCAAACATAGCTGATGAATTGATCCATTTTTAACTTTAAAGTCTAAATTCCAACTCTGTTGTTGTCGTTGAGTCTGTGTATCAATTTCATGTGAATTATATTGTTTTTACTGTTTTTATTATAAAAGTACACACGATTTTAAGCTAGTATAATACTGAGTAACAGTACCTTTTCATTTTTGCTGCATGTCAGATTAATAATCCTTTCATTAATATGTTAATTATGTATTTTATTGTCACAGCACTCGCATTTTCCTGTCAATAGAAGCCATTTTGTTGTAGTGCATAGTGGTCGATTTTAAACTTTTCGGCAGCTGCTTTATGAGCCATAAAACAGGTTATTAATTGATATGGTGTAATTGCCTTGTCACGTACATTTAAAACTGTATAGCTTGTAGTTTTAAAGTCTCATTTATTTCTTTTATCAAAGTTTACACATAAAATCCAATATGGCTGCGTATTTTTGCAGATTTCTGTTTAGAGCGTTCGTGACCACTTTTTTGGTCGATTGACGTCATGGCTGACCAACTATTTGGTCGCGGCCCATTTATTTTGGACGATCGACCAGAAATTCTTGGTCGGGTCATGTAAACTTGGTCAGTGACCACCTTTTTGGGTCACTGGCGTATAAAAGCGCCCGAAATTTTTTTGAGCAGTTCAGTCTGGTCGTAGCATCTGAGGCTGTAACATCGTCGTATTTGAAAATAAATGTAAATCTTAAACTTAAGACTTAGAACTGAAGCGTAATTATATTAAAGAAACTTTTACAACAGAAATTGCACTCATTTATTATTGCAAGTTATATCTATTTTTAAAGCTATATAGATTTATTGAAGTATAAGTTATTTGTTAATATTTTAACAGTTCACACACCTATGTAAAGCTTATATGAAGAACTGAATATTTTTAGTTGTTGTTGTCCACAAAAATTTAGATCTACTGTTTTAGTAGTGGGTGTTGAAGAATTGTAGTGCCTTATTTTAATTTTAACCACCAGTAACTCTGTCGAGTGTTCGGGAATACATACTGTATTTACATATTTTCTAACACACTTTTACTTGGAATGTTTATATTTACACTTGTTATTTAGTTTGAACAAGAATTAAATGTTCAAACTTTACATAAGACTTGTTGAATGTAAAATCATTTATATTCGTCGGCATGAAATTTTGTGGTTTGTTGAAAAATGACCATTTAATGGGCACTTAAATTCGTGGATCTTCAATTTTATTAATAAAAAAAAATAATCTAGAAATGCCTCAATCATATCGCTTTTTTCTGTTTGTAACACCTGACGGTCATAAATGGAGCATTCCAGCGGTAAGTGGCTCTATTATCGACCTGTGAATTAAGCAATAGACCCTTGTTATGCAATAAACACTGCACGTCACTGGGGAGGAAGGGTCCAACTACAAATGCGTTAATTAAACAATGGACCCATCGTCTGCCAAAAACCGAAGTCATAAAATGTTGTCCACACTTTTTGCATGGAGAGTATTTACTATGCTCTTTACTAGATTATCTGAAAGAAGGTAACAATGCATATACAGCATTACTGCATAGGCAGATAAATCGGATATGTCAAGTGTCAATAAGGTACGCAGTATCTAACACCGGAGCCTCGTTTGAAGTGTATGCAGAAGTGTTTGCAGATAAGATAGGGGCTTCTTGTCACATGCCAAATAAACTGGATATTAAACTGAATCATTTAGTATATAAATGCAAATCATGTTTCAGGTAATGTTCTTACATGTATACTTCATTTAACTACTATAATCATTATATTTACATTGTCTTAATGTCGGTATACGTAATTAGAAAACTATATCTTAGAGTGCAAATTCGGCCGAAAAAATAGCTAGCCAAATAATTATTTGTTGGACACTTAATTTTGTGGATCGTCCATCTTTCAAATCCACGAAAATTAGTGCCCCATGATTATTAATGGTTTTGCAGTATTTATCTAAGATCAAGACACACCGTTAAATCGTAAAATTAAGCAAAGTAATTATTTTCAAAGAGCTACCACATCCTGACAGTTGTGACAAAGCCAGCAGGCACGCAACAATACTCTTTATGTACAGCATGTAGTGGGCATTCTAGTAAGTAGTGTTCTATAGTTTCTGGTTCCCCACTTTTACATAATGGGTCATCTGCCAAGTTTGTTTTGAATAAATGATTCCTTAGTTGGCAATCTCCACTCTGTAGTTGTAGTACGTGTTTTTGGTTATGCTGACCTTTCAAGTGTATATGTTTGTTTTTGACACATTTTTGTATGCCCCCTCCATCAATGATGGGGGGGGGCATATATTGTTTACCTTGTCAGTGAGTACGTACGTATGTTTGTATGTACGTATGTTCGGATTCTTTTTCAGACAATAACTTTGCTTCCAGCATTGGAGGATTTTCAAATAACTTGGCAGTAAAGCATGAGACAGTGCGTCACACGCAGGTACCAGGTTCCAAGGTCAAGGTCACACTTAAAGGTCAAAGGTCCAATATAAGAATTTAAGCCTTCTATCCCTGTCCGGAGCATAATTTTGTCCGGCATGGAAGGAATTTCAGATAACTTGTCGTGCACAAGAACCAGGTCCCTAGGTCCAGGGTCAAGGTCACACTTAAAGGTCAAATATAAGAATTTAAGCCATAGACCCTGTCTGGAGCATTATTTTGTCTAGCATGGATGGAAGTTCAAATAATTTGGCACAAGTGTTGAACATGGTGGGACGGTGTGTTGCGCACAGGAACCAGGTCCAAGGTCAAGGTCACACTTAAAGCTCAAATATAAGATTTTACACCTTCTATCCCTGTCCGGAGAATAATTTTGTCAAACATGGAAGGAATTTCAAATAACTTGGCACAAGTGTTGAGCATGGTAAGACGGTGTGTCGCGCGCAAGAACCAGGTCCCAGGTCAAAGTCAAATTTAACAATTTAGGCCATAGACCCTGTCTAAAGCAAAATAATGTCCAGCATGGAATGAATTTCAAATAACTTTTCACAAGTGTTAAGCATGGTCTAATCAGAATTTTAGCCATAGACCCTGTCCGGAGCATTATATTGTCCAGTATGGAAGGAATTTCTAATAACTTGGCACAAGTATTGAGCTTGGTGAGATGGTGTGTCGCGTGCAAGAACCCGATCCCTAGGTCCAAGGTAAAGGTCACACTTAAAGGTCTAAGGTCAAATATAAGAATTTAAGCCTTCTAGCCCTGTCCGGAGCATAATTTTGTCTAGTATGGAAGGAATTTAAAATAAATAGGCACAAGTGCTAAGCATGGTGAGACCTTGTGTCGCGCACAAGAACCAGGTCCCAAGGTCCATGGTCAAGGTCACACTTAAACGTGAATGGTCATTTTAGCCATAGATACTGTCTGAAGCCTAATTTTGTCCAGCAGGGAAGGATTTTAAACTAACTTGGCATGGTGCCAGGTCCCTTCGTATCATGTCAAGATCACACTTAAAGGTCAAAGGCCAAATAGAAGAATTTAAACCATCGACCATGTCCGGAGCATAATGTTGTCAAGCAGGGAAGGATTTTCAAACAATTTGGCATAAGAGATAAGCATTATGCAGCGGTGTCGCATGCAAGAACCATGTGCCTTGGTTCAAGGTCAAGCTCACACTTTAAGGTCATGTATACACTGCAAATCCGTTATATCACGATTCATGGGGTCCATGGATGGAGATCGCGATGTAGCTAGATCGCGATATAACTTGTCAAGTCATTCATGTACATATGGATATACATGTATACACTAACCTATTTTCACAATCTCAAAACATACACGTTATTAACTGGCCTTTTGCATTGTTGTTAACATCCACAGTGTGTTTAGCCATATGTATAATATTCCATTTGTAAATAAAATCTAATATTATTCCTCGTAAATAATTTCAAATTGCTTATAATTAATTCCAAATCTGAAATGCCTATCCGAATTTTACTGTTCACATGATGTAAACACGAATCCTATTTACAATTAAACTGCACATGTATTTCGTGTAAATCCTTTGTTCTGATAGAAAAGCACGCAAAAATTATGCTGAAATGTACAATGTCACGTCATCCTCATGGAAAGCATGGGTGTATTGATTGCCATATAAAAACTTCGTAGGGAAGAGAACATTGAGATCTTTACTTTTGTATAAAAGTTTCGTAACCCATAACAACAATCACGAACGATGTCCAATAAGCACTTCCTTTTAAACAACAAATAAACAGAACAATGTTAAGCCGTATCGATAACATTATCGTAGTTCAGATAGGTCAGTATTGATCTGTGACATGCAGCTACTGTATTCACCCTCCATGCGGACAGCGTGTAATTCAGCTGCAAATTAAAGCAACAGCAGTGGAAGAACGTTGTCATGGGTGGTAAGCACGATGGAAGCTGAAGATGTCAAACTCTTACACTTTGATGTTGAGCAAAAATCCAGACCAAACTGGATATATTTATGAACCTCGTGTAATAGTAAATTATTGAAGTACATGGGGAAAAAATCAAGTTCCAGGGCCGATTCGCGATATATTGGACATCGCGATATAATGGATCTGCAGTGTATATGTTAAGATTCTTGTCCAGGCAATAACTCTGTCCAGCGTTGAAGGAATTTCAAATAACCTGGCAGAAGTGAGAACCATAATAAGATGTGTCGCCCGCAAAAACTAGGTCCAGGGTCAAAGTCACTTAAAGGTCAAAGGTCAAGTTTAAGAATTAAGTCCATGGATTCTGTCTGGAGCATAATTTTGTTCAGCATTAAAGTTTTTTTAATGACTTGGCAGAAGCGGTAAGCATTATGGGACGGCATGTGGCGTTCAAGAACCATGTCTGCAGCTGAATGGTCAAGGTCATTAATCAAGGTCAAAGGTCAGATAATTTCCCAGAGCATAATAATGACATGCATGCAGGCATTTTAAGATAAATTGGCAGAAATTATCACAATCACCAGATGATGTGTTGCATGCACAACCTGACTGGTGAAGTTAGTGAGTTGCTTCCCTTAATTCAGGAGTTTGCAAAGCATAATTCAAAAATTATAAAAGGCATTTTGTTGATTTTGCACAAATGATTTAAGATAGCAAGAGTTAGTGAAGCATACAAGAACCGTAACTTATAATTGCCTTAAAGTTTTAATTACTACTCTTTATTGACTTTTTGTCAGGACTAAAACTATTGTGTGATATCCAAATTACTTCACACAAGAAGATGATACATTAGAGAAAGTAAAATATAAAAGGACAATTATCTGTTTGCAAAATTATTTGTATGCATACAGAAAGAGCGGCGCTATGTAGAGATGGCTGCATAGGTGGGGACATCCGTGTCTGTGGACACATTTCTAGTTTATGTTCAAACAATTGTCGTCCAGTTCAGATATTTCCCAACCTTGTTGCCATGCTATAGTTACTGCATTTTTGGCTCTCTTTTAACAATCTTATTGAGACAATACGCCCATACTGTATCCACATCTGAAAAATAATGTATGTCCGAAATTGTGTATTATAATTATTGATATGAGCTATAAGTTTCCATACCTGAATCTTCAATAATCTTTTAATTTCTACGTCAGTTATATGAGTTTTGCTGAACTGAAGTTAAAATATAATGTAATACAATATGGTCACTTTGTACTTTAAACTAACTATGTGACGGCATGAATGTCGATTATTTCAACATAAAATTATTATGCAGCAAATGCACAATTTCCACGAGGATTACATGTGGCTGCTATTATCGGTCTCTATAGTAATCGGACATGATTTTATCATGGAGAAGTACACTGTGATACTGACATCATGACCGATCGGTGTCAGTAATATAACACAGTCAACAAGCTACAGCAAAAGCACTCCAATTATCGATCGATGGTGACATGACTGGGGTCATTCACGCATCACTGATCCTCAAGTGTTTGCACCTACAATGCACTGGGCCATAAAATGTGTGAATTGTGTATTGAAATCAGGGGATTATCACGATTTTTATATAGGCTAGATAATTTGAAGAAAACTGGTCGGACCGATTACCAATAATTTCAATCGATCTTTTTCAAACCTAATCGGTCTCAGACCGGCAAATCAAAAAATAATATGATCCCTGCTTATGACTATCCCCAATCCACCCATATTACTTTGACCTTGACCTAATTTGGACTAAGAAATGGGCTATCCAGCACTAACAGGGGCCATGTGTGCTTATGAAACACAGATTCTTGTTTTGGCTGTTATTGGGTCATATTCCCATATTCCCAATGACAAAAAGTTTTTTTTCCCCAAATCCAGTCCTAAAATTCCCATTGGATGGTTCGACTTTCAGATGTTTGGAAATGGGTGTTCGGTATACAAATTAAGACTGTTTAAGTCATAATAACTGTTTTACTTGTTTGGTTTTGTTCAGAGTATTTTTTTATGTAGTATATCTTTAATTGACAATAACAGGCATTTGGGTGTAAATTTTAAATGAAAGACACAAAATAAAAAATAAATAAATATTATATTATAATTAATAGACTTATGAATCAACTCTGATCCATCATTTTATATTATCATGATTATGTGTTCTATATATGTCAGCATAATGCTATTTTACAGGTTATCATTTTTCCGCCAAACGACGTAACGTCACTGTATGACGTCGACGTCACTTCCTTTGTTTATATTTATTATTTTATTAATACTGATGAAGGCATCATGCCGAAACGTTTAGTGTATTAAAATTAAATAAACAAACGTGTTTGTGCGATAATTATTAGTATTATAAATGAAAGACACAAAATCAAGTTATAATAAAACAATTTATGTTGTAATATTTTGGCGAGAGTTGAAATAAATTGCTTGTTATTTAACTTCATTCAGATTAAGTGTAAATGTTTTTAAAAACAAGAAGCATATAATATCACATATGAATACAAAACAGTGTAACAGTTTGACTTGATCAACTTGCTAACCTGAAAGGAACACAGCAGCACACAATGCCAGGACTGTAATATTCATTACATGATAATGATCTTTCTGATCCTGTCTGTGTGGTTATTTTTTTATGTATTTTGTATACCACGAGCGTGAATCTGATGCATATGTGTTTTACAGCTTTTGTGGGCATTGTGAATAAAGAAAGAAGTGCTAAGTACGGGGAACTGGTCAACAACACAGAGCGGCTTTTGAAGAATCTACCATGGCCAGCCGAATATGAGATGGACCGATTCCTCAGGCCGGATTCCACGTCCCTCGATGTTCTCACGTACGGAGGGTCCTGGGTCCCTGGTGGTAGCAACATTCCAAGCTGTAAGTTGTTGCTGATGTTGCTTGGTTACGATTTTCTTAGCAACATTTGTTTTTTTCCCAGCTTTGGGTATGAATTGGTCTGGTGCCAATCACTGGGAGTTTTGCATTGTGGAGTAGTGGTAATTGGGAAACATTACTGCAGGACAATGTAATTCCTGAATGATTTACACTCGGGGCATATTGGTTGAAGTCAGTATTTTAATTGTTTTGTCTGTAAACATTCAAATCGTACCATGATTTACATCTTTAATTCACAATGCTGTTATCTATGTACAAGTAAATTTTTCACTACATATTTCTGAATTTACTTATCTGAAAAGACTAAAGAAATGTGTTATTACTTATGCTTGCAGATGAAGATATACGTCAAGAAGAGGGCTTTAAAAACACATTATTCTTCAACTCTATAAAGATGGGCTTTCTCAATACAGTGACATTTATTGATGATAAACACAAAGTATGTCCACTCCTCCTCAACATTAAATGTTGGGTGTCGCGGGAAAACAGGGCTAAATGTATGTGTGTCAAGTGTCGTCCCGTATTGACCTGTGCAGACAACACTTTCTGCTTTTACGGTATTTTCTGTTTTATTGAAGTCTCTTCTGCACATAAATCCACTTTAGGCGGAAAGTAACCTCTGCACAGGCTAATCCGGGAAGACAATTTGCGCACATACTTTAAGCCCGGTTTTCCCACGACACGCCTCAAATAATGATTTCAGTGTCTGTATTTGCAACTAAAGGTGGCAAAGTTGAAATCTCTGTTGATGATTTAAGAATCTGTGCTTGAAACTTAAGCTTACAAAGTTCAAATCTCAGTTCATAATTCAAGATCTGTACTTGAAACTAAAGGTAGCAAAGTTCAAATCTCTCTTCATAATATCACAAGCTGTAATTTTTAGCACATTTAGTTCATGATTTTAGATTCTATTTTTGAAACTGATATTTGACAAATTTTAAATCTCTTCTGATAATTATTTCAGTATCAATACCATAATTACTCTAAATGTTGGGACACTTAAAAATAGTAAAACAATTTGCTGTCCCAATGTTTAGAAGCAGAAAAATAATTCCCGACGAATGTGTCCCAATATTTAGAATCATCAATTGAGACCCAATCCTAATAATTCCCCACGAATGTGTCCCAATATTTAGAATCATCAATTGAGGCCCAATCCTAATAATTCCCCACGAATGTGCCCCAATATTTAGAATCATCAATTGAGGCCCAATCCTAATAATTCCCCACGAATGTGCCCCAATATTTAAAATCATCAATTGAGGCCCAATCCTAATAATTCCCCACGAATGTGCCCCAATATTTAGAATCATCAATTGAGGCCCAATCCTAATAATTCCCCACGAATGTGCCCCAATATTTAGAATCATCAATTGAGGCCCAATCCTAATAATTCCCCACGAATGTGCCCCAATATTTAGAATCATCAATTGAGGCCCAATCCTAATAATTCCCCACGAATGTGCCCCACTATTTAGAATCATCAATTGAGGCCCAATCCTAATAATTCCCCACGAATGTGTCCCAATAT
The DNA here is from genome assembly GCA_027627225.1 of Congeria kusceri. Taxonomy (NCBI): domain Eukaryota; kingdom Metazoa; phylum Mollusca; class Bivalvia; order Myida; family Dreissenidae; genus Congeria; species Congeria kusceri. Next base: position 57,159,222 of record CM051028.1, read on the forward strand.
TTAGAATCATCAATTGAGGCCCAATCCTAATAATTCCCCACGAATATGTCCCAATATTTAGAATCATCAATTGAGACCCAATCCTAATAATTCCCCACGAATGTGTCCCAATATTTAGAATCATCAATTGAGGCCCAATACTAATAATTCCCCACGAATGTGTCCCAATATTTAGAATCATCAATTGAGGCCCAATCCTATTATTTGTAAGGGTTTAATGTGTTATGGGTGTGTATATTTAACCCTATAAAACAAGGAAATCACAGTGGATTTAGATCTTTAAACACGCTGAAAAGGGGCTACATAGATGGGGTCAGCAGCTGTGAGGTACGGATGATTATATGGAATATCCATATTCGCATTCAAAACCTGTATAGTCTGCAAATACATTGCAATTTATTGTTGCAGGTAAATAACAGATAGGTGGCAATTTTAAATTGCCGACTTAACAGAAATTGACAATAGATTGCGTTTTTGGAAAACTTTGTCCCAAAATTTAAAAACAGAAACAATTCTCATGTTCAAGTGTCCCAAAATTAAGAGTCACAAACAATAATTTAAATGTACTTTGAGGGTGTCCCAACATTTAGAGTGTCCCAACATACAGGGTAACTACGGTATTTGAAGTTTAAATCTCCTTTTCATGATTTCAGGATCTGTTTTTGAAGTTGAAGGTGACCACCACTGAACTACATGTGGGTTTACATGAGCTGTTCGGACACGGCAGCGGAAAACTGTTCTATGAGGTTAATTTTTATTTCATTTTTGGAATGCCCTTGAAAAATGTATGCAGGTTCTTTATTCGTTGATGTTAAATAATCTTTGTTCAAATATAGGTTAGTTGATAAAAATCCATATTAGGTGTTACAGTGTTGCAGTTACTATTGTTGCTTAAAACCTACTTTTTAGCTCACCTCGTCTGTGCATGCGTCCGTGCGTCCATCCGTCCGTCTTCAACTTTTCATTCAAACAGCATCTCCTCCTAAACCACTTGGCATATTTTCACCAAACCTTACAGGAATTATCATTGAGTGACCCTCTTTCAAAGTTGTTTAAATCGTAACGGTCCGCTGCATATGTAGGTCACCAGAGCTATAAATAGATTTAAAATGTGTAAACTTAAAAAATCTTCTCTGAAACCACAGGGCCCAGACTTTTCATATATTTGGTATGTAACATCTTATAGTGGTCGTCTTCAAAGATTGTACAAATTATGCCCCTGGGGTCAAAACTGCCCATGCCCTGGGGGTCACATGGTTAATATAGACTTAAATAGCGAAATGACTTTAAAAATCTGCTCCTCAGAAACCGCAAGGCCCTGAGGTTTCTTATTGGTATGTAACATCATACTGTGGTCCACTACAAAGATTGTTTAAATTATGCCCGTGGGGTCAAAACTGGCAACGCTCCAATTGCTCCAATTATGCCCCTGAGGTCAAAACGTGTCACACCCCAGGGGTCACATGGTTTATATCGAATATACAGCAAAATGACTTCAAAAATCTCCTCCTCTGAAACCACAGGGCCCAGACGTTTCATATTTGGTATGTAACATCCTATAGTGGTCCTCTTCAAAGATTGTACAAATTATCGCCCTGGGGTCAAAACTGCCCATACCCTGGGGGTCACATGGTTAATATAGACTTAAATAGCGAAATGACTTCAAAAATCTTCTCCTCAGAAACCGCAAGGCCCGGAGGTTTCTTATTGGTATGTAACATCATACTGCGGTCCACTACAAAGATTGTTTAAATTATGCCCGTGGGGTCAAAACTGGCAACGCTCTGTGGGTCACATGGTTTATTTTTAATATCTTCTCTGAAATGGCAAGGCCCAGAGGTTTCCTATTTGTATGTAACATCCTATAATGGTCCTCTACAAAGATTGTTCAAATTATAACCCGTGGGTCAAAACTGACCACACCCCAAGGGTCACATGTTTTCTATAAACTTATATAGCAAAATGTCTTTAAAATTCTTCTCCACTAGAACCGCAAGGCCCAGAGATTTCATATTTGGTATGTTACATCGTAAAGTGGTTCTGGACAAATATTGTTAAAATTATGCCCCTGGGGTCAAAACTGGCCATGCCCTTTGGGTCACATGGTTTATATAGACTTTAATACCAGAATGACTTTAAAAACTTATCCTCTAAAACGGCATGGCCCTCAGTTTTCCTATGTTTGGTACGTAACATTGCATAGTGGTCCTCTCCAAAGATTGTTCAAATTATGCCTGGCCACACCTTGAGGGGTCACATGGTTTATATAGACTAATATAGCAAAATGACTTTAAAAATCTTTACCTCAAACCGCAAGGCCCAGAGGTTTGTTCAGGCTTGTTCAAATCATGCCCCTGGGATAAAAATAAGTCAAAACTGGGGGATGCTAATTCCATTTGGGTTACAAGGACTCAGGTGAGCATCATAGTGGTCCTCTACAAAGACTGTTCAAATTATGCACCTTTGGTCAAAACTGGCCACGTCCTGAGGGTCATATGGTTTATATAAACTTAAATAGCAATGTCTTTAAAAATCTTCTCTGAAACCGCAACGCCCAGTGGTTTTATATTTTGTATGTAACATCCTAAAGTAGTCCTCTACAAATATTGTTCAATTTATGCCCCTGGTGTAAAAACTGGCCACACCCCGGGGGTCACATGGTTTATTTAGACTTAAATAGCAAAATAACTGTTAAAATCTTCTCTGAAATGGCAATGCCCACAGCTTTCCTATATTTGGAATGTACCATTGCATAGTGGTATTTTCCAAAGACTGTTCAAATTATACGCCTGGTGTCAAATCTGGCCTCACCCAGATTGGTCACATGGTTTATAAAGACTTAACTAGCAAAATGACTTAAAAAATGTACCTGAAACTGCAAGGCCCAGATGTTTTTTCAAGATTGTTCAAATTATGCCCCTGGGATAAAAATAAGCCACACCACAGGGATGCAAATTCCAAAAGGGTTACAAGGTCTCAGGTGAGAGTCCTAGGGCCCTGAGGGCCATCTTGTTTGTGTTGTGTTTCAGATATATAAAAATGTTTTGATAAGACATGAAATTGATTTGGTGAAGGTATAGTTTTATAATTCATAAGGGGTTATAATTTCATGTTACATTACATTTGTTAGATTCTTGCCTTCCTGTAGAGTGGTTCCGTATTATGTGTTTCTCGTATCTAATTTCAGGACTGTGATGGTAACCTGAACTTTGACATAGAGACTGTACGACACACAGAGACCGGTGAACAGGTATGAGAAATGACAGGTCTGGCAAGCAGCATGCTGTAAGGGCAGTCCTAAAAGTTGGTTCCGGTTATAGCTAGGACAAATTGATATGACAAGTGTGGTCTCTGTTAGCATAATTACCTAGATTTGTTTTGTCTTTGTTTGTGCATCTTGTTATATAATGAATATCTGTATTGGTGCTATAACATTAAATCTTCCGTGAAGTATACCGAAAATACATGTTTATATATAGAATGTAATATATTTAATGTAATGCGGTAAACACTTTATAATATATTCATGCTGAAAGAAAGTGTCACGTCAATTTTTCTAAACAATACCTAAGGTTTCACCTTAGGTTTCACAGTAATTATTTTAAGAAAAATGTCACAGTCCCAAACAGGCTTCTATTTTGTAGTTTGATGGTTCACACCACATATGTCAACATAGCCACATTGGGCAACTGATTTATATCAACAATGTGTTAGGCTAACACTTCAGGGAAGTGTTAGTAGGCATATTAAAATTCCAATATAAAACACACAATATTCCATGTTATTCTATCTTGACTGAAAGTTATTTCAATGTAAACTATTTTTGAGAATTCGCTCAGCTAGAAGATCATCCTGTGTTTGATCATCGGGACCAGACTTCTGACCATATAGAATGATTCTTGGTCAAATACACACACCCACACCTTCGTGGTAGATGATCTTGTCAGTATATGCAAAACAGATTAATATAAGGTACATGTATGTCGATAGTGTTAATAAGAATCACAGTCTAGACTGGCTCCATTTGTTATGGAAGCAAAAATGTGATCATGACATGTAACAAGGGTCAATAGGACTCTATAAGTGAATTAAACTTGCATCAATTTGATAGTTTTCATGAAATTAACTCGTCAAAACCGATGGCTCTGGTCAAATGAATGTCATATTCAAAGTAGTTTTCATGAAATTATCTCGTCAAAACCGATGGCTCTGGTCAAATGAATGTCATTTTCAAAGTAGCCTACATATTAATATTTGAGATGCATTTATTTCAGATCAGCAGTTGGTACAAGCCGGGTGAGACATGGAATACTAAGTTCCCAACATTTGGGGCTTCATACGAGGAGTGTAGGGCGGAAAGTGTGGCAATGTACATGATAGACACTAAGGACATTCTCAGGTATGTTGGTTAAGGATCCCAATATTATTAGTAGTATAATGTGTTTTTACTGGGCCCATATTCACATACCCATTCTTAGACTTGATAATTAAAAATAGACTCAGACTCTAAGAGTTCTTAAAACAGAACAGTTTCAATAGTATTCTTTATTCTTATGTCTTAAATCTAAGAATAGATTGGTGAATACAGGCTCAGGTTGAGGGTATTATTTAGAAATGGATCTGGAAATCATTAATTGTTATTGAATGGGAAAATTATTACATCATCTTTAAACATTCATTGACAATGTAAACATATTTTAGCTCACCTGGGCACAAAGTGTTCCTGGTGAGCTTTTGTGATTGCCAAAATGTCCATGGTGCGTGCTTGCATATGTCTGTCGTCAAGTTTTCATTCAAACAACATCTCCTCCTAAACCGCTTGGCAGGAATGATCATTAGGTGACCCTCTTTCAAAGTTGTCAAAATTGTTATGGTCCACTGCATATGTAGGTCACCAGAGCTAAACATATACTTACAAAGTGTAAACTTAAAAAATCTTCTCTGTAACCACAAGGCCCATAGGTTTCATATTTGGTATGCAACATCCTATAGTGGTCCTCTACGAAGATTGTTCAAATTATTCCCCTTGGGTCAAAACTGGCCACGCCCCAGGGGTCACATGGTTTATATAGAATATATAGCAAAATAATCTCCCCTGAAACCGCAGAGCCCAGAGGTTTCATATTTGGTTTGTAACATCCTTTAGTGGTTCTTTACAAACTTTGTTCAAATTAGCCCTTGGGGTCAAAATGGCCATGCCCCGGTGTCACATGGTTTATATAGAATATATAGCAAAATGACCTGAAAATCTTCTCTTCTGATATCACTAGGCCCAGAGGTTTCATATTTGGTATGTAACATCTTATAGTGGTCGTCTACAAAGATTGTTCAAATTATGCCCGTGGGGTCAAAACTGGCCATGCCCAGGGGGTCACATGGTTAATACAGACTTAAATAGCAAAATGTTTTTAAACATCTTTTTCTCTGAAACTGCAAGGTACAGAGGTTTCATATTTGGTATGTAACATCCTAAAGTGGTCCTCTACAAATATTCTTCAATTTATGCACCTAGGGTGAAAACTGGCCACAACTTAGGGTTCACATGGTTAAATAGACTTTAATAGCACAATGACTTTAAAAATCGCAAGGTTTGTTCAAGATTATTCAAATTATGCCCCTGGGATAAAAATAAGCCACACCTCGGGTATGCACCTTCCAATAAGGTTTCATGGTCTCAGGTGAATGTCCTAGGTCCCTCGGAGCCCTCTTGTTTTTAAATAAAATTGGTTTTATTAAAATCTAACTCATAACATGATGAATGGCCTTCACAGGATCTTTGGCCATGAGCAGGATGGTGATGATGTGATATACGTGGATTGGTTGATCCATGCGCGCCTGGGGCTGATATCCCTCGAATTCTACACCCCGGAGACGTCCACCTGGCGACAGGCACATATGAATGCACGGTGGGTGGTTTGCTTGTAGCAGTATGCTTACTGTACAGTAATTACACAATGTCTATGTAATACGAGCCCAGTTGTTAAGTGTAACTACAGTCTTGTGTAGTGTTGATCGAGTAATATATTGAGCCATTAAATTCCATTATGAGAAAATAACATGTAAATGTCATGTTGGACTGTCATTAGAACGTTACACTAATATCTATTAAGTAATGTTCAAAATTAAGGTTGTCAATTGGTTTGACATTAGGAATGGTCAGCAAACTGCTTGCTGTCTAAATAAACCATGGTGTTCTGAAATTATATTCCTAGTTTAAATAGACTAGTTTAAATTACATCAAATTCATGGGGTTGAAATAAAGGATAGACTGTGAACTTTTCATCTAGGTTTTTGGGGTAATTAAAGAGATTTTAAATTGTACATAAAGCCTACTTTTTTCGTGCTGTGTTTTCTCAATAAAATTATTAATACTAAATAAATTTTCTTTAGGTTTGTCATTTTACGAGTCCTCCTGGAGGCGGGTGAAGGCTTTTTAGAGCTGTGTGAGATTGTAGGGAAGGACGGCAACCCAGACCTTGTGATCTCGCTTGATCGGCAGAAGATACTGACCATCGGAAAACCTGCCATCGGTAACTTCCTGAGAAAACTGCAGGTAAGAGTTATGGCCACTTTGTTTAGTTTTGAAAACTGAAGGTAAGAGTGGCAGTACTTTGTGAAGTTTAACAAACAGTTAGAAAATATCCACTTTGTTCAATTGAATGAACTATATGTCCACCATTGAGAGCTAGAAGGTGCTATCAGCCTTCTTTGCACAGATGCTGTTAACACCTTTTGGCTGTCAAGAAATTATGTTAGTTAGCCCACTTTTTTTAGTTAAGAAACTACACAATTTGCTAATTTGTTAGCTACATGTTAGTTAGCCCACTTTTTTTAGTTAAGAAACTACACAATTTGCTAATTTGTTAGCTACATGTTAGTTTGCACACTTTTTTCTGATAAGTAAGCTATATGTTAGAGTATGCGAACTTATTTCAATAGAGTTGTTGTTATTGTTAAGTTTAATACTGCTAAATAAAACTTATAAGATCTTCGAAAACAAGGTCTGTATTAACTTATTACTCCAAACTTTTTTTTTTTCCATATAAATATCTTTATTATCCCCTCTCGAATGAGTGTGTGGGGGTCGGGGAAGCCCCCTAAATATCTTTATTATCCCCTCTCGAATGAGTGTGTGGGGGTCGGGGAAGCCCCCTTTATCACACTTCACAAAGGCAAATGAAAGGCATATGTAATACTGAATGCACAGAGGAAATGGGCAAATTAGTACATATTATATGTCTCATAACTAGGTAGTGTAAATGCAGTAATAAATTTCTTGACAAATATGTTTAATATTAAGAGTCACAGGCTCCTTCTGTTACGTTTGGCTAAAGTTCTTCTCAAAGACCTACAGAATAAGTCGAACAAAATAAGTATGTTTTCAACCAAGAAAGGTAAATTTGGCTGAAGAAAATCTGATGCCAGAGCATGCTCTGAGAGTTTATCTAGTTTTTCATTTGGCCTAGAGCAACAGACAAGGCAAGAATTTGCATAAATAATAGGGATGGCAAAACTATTCCAATATTGAATAATCGCCATTCGAATAGTTAAAAAAACAATCGAATATTCGCAAATTTATATTGCTAAATTAAATTCAAAACAGACACTTTTTAAAAAGTATTTTTCTGTCAACATAATATCAGTATATCACCAATACATACGTAATATTGTGTTTTGATATGTTAGATTGAGAGAGATTGAATACACGGGTCAGTGTCAGCGGCCACTAGTCGAGTCGCAATTGATACACAATTACATCAGACTAGTATGAAACCGGAACTGTTAAGTGGTAATTACTAGTATAACTCGAAATTATACATCTTAAAAGAATAACCAACAATAACTTACAGAAGTGTGATAACATTTAGCAGTCAATATAACTGAGAAATGTTGCTCAAATTTGTTCATAATCTATTGTTAATCGGGGCGTTTTCATACTGATAAAATGTGCAGTTTATTGAAAACTGTTTGATAAAAAAATACATTGGGCCTTAAGTTGTTGATGCTTAATACCGTGTAATTTATTACTGGTACTTAATTGAAAAAGTGCAATCTGTAAATGAAAATACAACGGTAGATATACTTGCTATTCAGTGCTAAAATGTCGTACAAAAACAGCGATTATGTCGACTAGGCTACAAAGCTCAAATTACTTATTGTATATATAATAATAAGAATCTATGCGATACACGAATATTCAAATATGCCATTGAATGACAAAGCGAATGTTTGAATACGGATTTTGGTATTTTTGATGCCAGCCCTAGTCTGAAACACCATTTACTCAACTAATTTAAAATTCAGTGAGTGACAACACTCAGTTCATATACTGAATACTACAAAAAAAGGCCAAACGGATTGCGTAAACATTGATGTTTGACTGATAGTCATATATTGAAAATATGTGTCCAATGCAAGTTAAATATGATAAATGACCTGTAGTATTTTGATCACATCATTCATGCATGGTTGTAAAATGGTAGGCATATTGATGGATTGATTACAGTTAAACACAATTTGTGTATTGCCAACTATTAGTACATTGTAAATGTTAATGGCGTAACATAATTTCAAGTACTCAATTAAATCACTTCGTACTCAATTATTTTTAAAATGATGGGGTAATACTCAGTTCTGGCAAAATCCTTATCAGTTGCTCTGGGACCATCACATTGCCATTGCACTTTGGTACTGTTTGCAGGTTTACAGAGCCACTGGGGATTTCGAAGAGGCCAAGAAGATGTATGACTACTACTCGGAAGTTACCGACAAGTTTCTGTCACTACGAGAGATAGTTCTGGCCAGGCGTATTCCCAGCAAGATCTTTGTGCAGCATAATACAGTGATTGATGAAGGCAATACATGTATAAGTATTTTGTATGCAGTTTGGCATAGAGTTCACAATGGTCTGTCCAGTTTGTCCAAGTTATAGCAATACATGCTTGTTAATTTGTAAATGTAGATGTGATACTGAAATCTTACGTGGCGTATGTAGAATAACTTGCATGTTTCTTTCCGTAGATGACAATGTGATACTGAAATCTTACGACGCGTATGTAGAATAACTTGCATGTTTATTTCCGTAGATGACAATGTGATACTGAAATCTTACGATGCGTATGTAGAATAACTTGCTTGTTTATTTCCGTAGATGACATTGTGATACTGAAATCTTACGACGCGTATGTAGAATAACTTGCTTGTTTATTTCCGTAGATGACAATGTGATACTGAAATCTTACGATGCGTATGTAGAATAACTTGCTTGTTTCTTTCCGTAGATGACAATGTGATACTGAAATCTTACGATGCGTATGTAGAATAACTTGCATGTTTCTTTCCGTAGATGACAATGTGATACTGAAATCTTACGATGCGTATGTAGAATAACTTGCTTGTTTATTTCCGTAGATGACAATGTGATACTGAAATCTTACGACGCGTATGTAGAATAACTTGCATGTTTCTTTCCGTAGATGACAATGTGATACTGAAATCTTACGATGCGTATGTAGAATAACTTGCATGTTTATTTCCGTAGATGACAATGTGATACTGAAATCTTACGATGCGTATGTAGAATAACTTGCTTGTTTATTTCCGTAGATGACAATGTGATACTGAAATCTTACGACGCGTTTGTAGAATAACTTGCATGTTTCTTTCCGTAGATGACAATGTGATACTGAAATCTTACGATGCGTATGTAGAATAACTTGCTTGTTTATTTCCGTAGATGACATTGTGATACTGAAATCTTACGACGCGTATGTAGAATAACTTGCTTGTTTATTTCCGTAGATGACAATGTGATACTGAAATCTTACGAGGCATCCCCAGAGGGCATTGTTCAGTCGTTCATTGATCGCTTCCCTCGCGCCGATGTGGTCGAAGTGATAGAGGAACTATGGATGCAGGACAAGCATTACTTTGACGATACTATGGACGAAAGTGATCGGGCATCGGGTTAGAAACACAGATACATATCGAACATTGTTGACATATTTGTTGTAGTTGCTTTTTGCTTGTATCTTGTTTTTATTTTGAGGATAAAAATATTAGCTTGAGGTTAAAAATCATTCTTATTTCAGGTCTTTGGAGAAAGTAGTATTTCTACATGTAGCATAATATTAGTCTTGTAACAAGTATTTAGTTACATAAAAGTTTGCATTTTCATATTGATTCTTTTTTCTTTGTCCAACTCTTATTTCAAAGTGCTAAACTATGTGTTAAATATGTTCATGACAACTGATAACTTTAGGCCAGAGATTTTGTATTTTTAGTTTCTCTGACATGTTTGGAAAACTGTCCAGTCAAATGGCAGAATTAAAATTTAAAAAAAATAAAATTAAATTCTATTATCAACACGTTTTCGCAATACTAAAATACAAATGCAATGCAAAGTTTGTTATATAAACATGCATATTATAACATTAAATGATTTACCTTCAATTGATATATATTTCACTGTTTTTACATGATAACTGCGAGTTGAAAACTTTTTATACCCATAAAGAATACGGCATCAGTGAAAATAATTTATCATTATCCATTTTTGCTTTATTGTATTTACAACATTGGCTTTGTTCCAGTTTCGTTGTTGTTGTTTTTTCTAAAAAGTTGGGTTGGTGGATCCGAGAAACTCAAAATCAACTCTGGCCTTATATATTTAAGCCCCAGATAACGTTGTCTTTCTGAATCGTTGTCTTTCTGAATCATACATCGGAGTGAATGTTTTTCTTTCAGCATAATAGGTTTAGGGTTTTCAAAGTTGGCCAGTATATTTTTATTGTAAAATAAAACTATACAGGTTGGAAAATGAATGTTATTTTCATTATTGAAAATAAGCATAGATTATTTAAATGTGTAGTCCCTTATTGGACGTTATTTCCACTCATTCCATTATAATCTTCAATATTGACCAATCAATGGCTACAACATTGGAACATGTAATTTCATTTAGGTAAATGTGCTATTAAAGCTGTGATAAAGTTTGAGATCTTTTGTGGTCTTTATGTGCCATGAGTTTGGTGACTTTGTAGAGTACATGAAAGCCTAAGTATATGCAGTTTATCACAGTTCTAAATGTAACAGTTCAGTCGAGTATTTCCAGAAATGTAACATTTCTGTTGAGTATTCCAGAAATGTAACAGTTCTGTTGAGTATTTCAAGAAATGTAACAGCTCTGTGGAGTATTTCCAGAAATGTAACAGTTCAGTTGAGTATTGCCAGAAATGTAACAGTTCTGTTGAGTATTCCAGAAATGTAACAGTTCAATTGAGTATTCCAGAAATGTAACAGTTCTGTTGAGTATTCCAGAAATGTAACAGTTCAGTTGAGTATTCCAGAAATGTAACAGTTCTGTTGAGTATTCCAGAAATGTAACAGTTCAGTTGAGTATTGCCAGAAATGTAACAGTTCTGTAGAGTATTCCAGAAATGTAACAGTTCACTTGAGTATTGCCAGAAATGTAACATTTCTGTAGAGTATTCCAGAAATGTAACAGTTCTGTTGAGTATTTCCAGAAATGTAACAGTTCAGTTGAGTATTGCCAGAAATGTAACAGTTCTGTTGAGTATTCCAGAAATGTAACAGTTCAGTTGAGTATTGCCAGAAATGTAACAGTTCTGTAGAGTATTCCAGAAATGTAACAGTTCAGTTGAGTATTGCCAAAAATGTAACAGTTCTGTTGAGTATTCCAGAAATGTAACAGTTCTGTTGAGTATTTCCAGAAATGTAACAGTTTTTTTTAGTATTTCCTGAAATGTAACAGTTGTGTTGAGTATTTGCTGAAATGTAACAGCTCTGTTGAGTATTTCCAGAAATGTAACAGTTCAGTTGAGTATTTACAGAAATGTAACAGTTCAGTTGAGTATTTCCAGAAATGTAACAGCTCTGTTGAGTATTTCCAGAAATGTAACAGCTCTGTTGAGTATTTCAAGAAATGTAACAGCTCTGTAGAGTATTTCAAGAAATGTAACTGCTCTGTTGAGTATTTCCAGAAATGTAACAGTTCTGTTGAGTATTTCCAGAAATGTAACAGCTCTGTTGAGTATTTCCAGAAATGTACCAGCTGTGTTGAGTATTTATAGAAATGTAACAGTTCTGTAGAGTATTTCCAGAAATGTAACAGTTCTGTTGAGTATTTCCAGAAATGTAACAGCTCAGTTGAGTATTTCCAGAAATGTAACAGCTCTGTTGAGTATTTCCAGAAATGTAACAGCTCTGTTGAGTATTTCCAGAAATGTAACATCTCTGTTGAGTATTTCTAGAAATGTAACAGTTCTGTTGAGTATTTCCAGAAATGTAACAGCTCTGTTGAGTATTTCCAGAGCTTTTTATTGACCGTCTATGTCTCGATATACTGTATATACGTTTATACATAATGTTGGTCATCTATGTCTCGATAAATAGCGTATACATACTAGTACATTTATACGTAATGTTGATCCTCTATATTTCTATATATAGTGTATAGTTTATACATTATGTAAATTTGTGTATACTAGTATTTGTTGTTTTTACTCTTTTTTTGTGTTCTTGTGAGCATTGCCATTAAGTAACATAAAATTTTCAATATTTGGGTTAAAACTTAAAAATTTTAAAATGCCAAAATTCCACTGCAGCAGTAGACAGTAGTTGTGAATCTGTATTTTACTCACAACACTCGATGCTCTTGAAGACCTCATTCTTTTGAGCCGGTCATATTGTTTTGAATCTCACAGGTTACCTGGTGTAGATTATACTACAGAAAAAAGAACTCTATCAATCATAAACTACCTGTATGCATAACTTATTATATGCTCAGTACATTTAACAAGAGGGCCCTAGGGCGCTCATCTGAGACCTTGTAACCCAATTAGAATTTGCATCTCCGAGGTGTGGCTTATTTTTATCCCAGGGGCATAATTTGAACAATCTGAACAAGCCTCTGGGCCTTGCGGTTTCAGGTAAAGCTTTTTAAAGTCATTCTGCTATTTAAGTCGATATAAACCATGTGACCTCTAGGGGCGTGGCCAGATTTGACCCCAGGGGCATAATTTGAACAATCTTTGGAGAGGACCACTGTGCAATGTTACGTTATACATATAGGAAAGCTGTGGGCCTTGCCGTTTCAGAGGAGAGGATTTTTAAAGTCATTTTGATATTTAAGTCTATATAAACCATGTGACCCCCAGGGCATGACCAGTTTTTACCCCAGGGATATAATTTGAACAATATTTGTAGAGGACCACATATACATACCAAATATGAAACCTCTAGGCCGTGCGGTTTCACAGGATTAGAATTTTAAAGTCATTTTTAGGGATGTCAATGAATATCCGGATAACCGGTTATCCAGTTACTATGTTAATATCCGGTTACCAAGTTAGTAACCGAATATTAGTATAAAAAAATTGACAATCCGATTTTTCTCGTTTTTTAGGCATACAAACGCCCTTCTTGCGTGTATATTATTGATTAACACAACACAGCTATTTTGCCTCTACAGAAGGTCACGCCTCGGTCAGTATACGATTATCATAAAACAATAGGTGGTGCTTTCACACTACACTAACTTTGACAAGACTATTAAACAAACAAGATGTCACAATCGATTATGCCAATTAGGTGCATCCCTCTTGATAAGAGATGGTTCTTTACCAGTTAACAATGCCAATTAAAATAAAATATATTGTAACATTGATCTATCCTTGTTTTTGTGTTTATGTGCATTTGATTAGCACATTGCGTGTTTTACTCAAGCATCGCAATACGGCTTTACCATACACCAGTAAGCCTTAACACTTACTAACCTTCACGCAAATCAAATGTTTAATTGGGGTATTTTATTTGAAGGGCATAACAACATTGCACGCTACACAAAACAAACAAAACGCACAATTTACGAACAGAAATCGACGTAGTTTGTTACATGTACTTTTTCAATAATTAAATAGTATTGTGTTTTCAAAATAGAAGTATCGTAAGATATGATTCGTCTAGATGTGAACATAATTTTGCAACTTTAACATGTGCCAGATTCCGGCCGCCAATGCCGATTTATACGGTTATCCGGTAGTATACGGATATAACATACGAATAACCGGATACCAATTTTGGTAGCCGTTGACATTCCTAGTCATTTTGCTATATAAGTTTATATAAACCATGTGACCACTGAGGTGTGGTCAGTTTTGACCCATGGGGCATAATTTGAACAATCTTTGTAGAGGACCACTATAGGATGTTACATAACAAATACGAAACCCCTGGGCCTTGCAGTTTCAGGAGAAGATTTTTTAAGACATTTTGCTATTTATGTTTATATCAACCATGTGATCCCCAGGGCGTAGCCAGTTTTGATCTCTGGGGCATAATTTGAACAATCTTTGTTGAGGGCCACTATACGATGTTAAATACCAAATAAGAAACCTCTGGGCCTTGCGGTTTCTGAGGAGAAGATTTTTAAAGTCATTTTGCTATTGAAGTGTATATAAATCATGTGACTCCCAGGGCGTGGCTAGTTTTGACCCTAGGGGCATAAATTGAATAATATTTGTACAGGACCACTATAGGATGTTACATACCAAATATGAAACCTCTGGGCCTTGCGGTTTCAGCGAATAAGATTTTAAAAGACATCTTGCTATTTAAGTCTATATAAACCATGTGACCCCCAGGGCGTGGCCAGTTTTGACCCCAGGGGCATAATTTGAACAATCTTTGTAGAGGACCACTATAGGATGTTACACACCAAATATGAAACCTCTGGGCCTTGTGGTTTCAGAGGAGAAGATTTTTAAGGTCATATTGCTGTATATTGTATATAAACAATGTGACCCCCGGGCGTGGTCTGTTTTGACCCCAGGGGCATAATTTGAACAAACTTTGTAAAGGACCACTACAGGATGTTACAAACCAAATATGAAACCTCTGGGCCTTGCGGTTTCTGAGGAGAATATTTTAAAAGTCATTTTGCTATATATTCTATATAAACCATGTGACCCCCGGGGCAGAATTTGAACAATCTTTGTAGAGGACCACTATAGGATGTTGCATACCAAATATTTTTAAAGTCATTTAGCTACATATTCTCTATAAACCATGTGACCCCCGGGGCGTGGCCAGTTTTGACACCAGGGGCATAATTTGAACAATCTTTGTAGGGGACCACTATAGGATGTTACATACCAGATATGAAACCTCTGGGCCTTGCGGTTTCAGAGAAGATTTTTTAAGTTTACACTTTTTAAATCTATTTTTTGCTCTGGTAATCTACATATGCAGCGGACCGTAATGATTTTAACAACTTTGAAAGAGGGTCACCCAATGATCATTCCTGTGAAGTTTGGTAAAAATCTGCCAAGTGGTTTAGGAGATGTTGTTCGAATGAAAAGTTGACGACGGACGCACGCACGCACGGACGTCGGACAACGGGCGATCAAAAAAGCTCACCATGAGCACTTTGTGCTCAGGTGAGCTAAAAACGCAAACAAGTTAACAGTATAATACAGGTACACTAAGAACGTTATGAATATCCAGTTAAGACAGTAATTAGTAAGACTGTTTGCGATTGCATTGTTCAAAATTTTGTAAACCTCGAGCAATGTGGAAATGAGCTACATACATTTAATTATGCAGTTACAAACATGCCTTAATAAGCATATAGAACGCACACTTTTACATTTACATTAAACGTGTATTGACTGTTGCATATGCTCGCTAGTTTTCGGCCAGTATGACCAAACTAAATGCCTGTTGGAAACATGTCGAGCCTATTGTCAAGAAAGCAACTTATATTGTAATTATTTTAAAATAACATTTTCTAACAAACAGTCTTCTCATTTGACCTCTAAGTGTGACCTTGTTCTATGAGCTAGGGACATAGATCTTGCGTGCTACACAACGTCTCCATATGGTGAACATTTGTGGCAAGTTATTTTAAAATTCCCTAATGAATAATGAACAGTCTGGACAAGCTGTATTATACCCAGATATGATATTTGACCTCTAAGTGTGACATTGACCTTTGAGCTAGGGACACAGATTTTACACGCTACACGCCATCTCCACGTGGTGAACATTTGTGGCAAGTTATTTTAAATTTCCCTGATGAATGATGAAGTTACACACCGGACAAGCTGTATTATGCCCATATTTGACCTTTGACCTCTAAGTGTGACCTTGACCCTTGAGCTAGGGACACAGATATTGCGCGCGACACACTGTCTCCACATGGTGTACATTTGTGGCAAGTTATTTTAAAATGCCATGATGAAGTTACAGCCCAGACAAGATCTGACACAGTAACGCACATACAATGAACGGCCATTGTGACAACAAAGTTGAGCTGACTTCAAGCGGGCTCAACAAAAATGACGTGCCTATCTAGAAATTGCAAAAGGGTATTTTTGCACAAAAAATCACAAGGGGCCGCAACTTCTGAATTTGTGGTCCAACTTGTCTCATTTTTGACTTCTACTGAGATCTTGGTATGGTCACACACAAACTGTGGAAGTTTGGTCAAAATTGGATGAGCAAGGACGTCTCTATTTTGGAAAAAGGCAAAAAAAAATGAAGCCTTTATTACGACAATGGGCCAATTGTTGATGGCAGTCATTCACGACCGACGACGCAGGACAGTCCATCGTTACCAATAGCTCACTGAGCACGTCATGTGAGTTGAAAAAAACTAAAATTATATAGAAAAGATCAACTGTGAAAATTATACAACTTTACTCAAAAATACTAATTAAAACTAAACAATAACAAAAGAAATTACATTAATACTATTAGGTAACAACCAACATTATACAAGCAAAGATTCATTAAAATGTAGTAAATTCTGTTTGCTAACTTGGCACATTATCAAAAATCTTAGATATATTAAGACTACAATATTTCCAGCTCTTGCTGCAATGTCGACTGGATGATTTCCACATTATCATCTTCCGGCTAGTTGTAAACTTGGGGACACTATACTCAAGCATATAAACAATAAATAAGATGCATCCTCAGAAACCACTTAATTTATGGATACCCAGTTAATGGAGAAAAAAAAAATCACACACTATTGGGCTTCACAAGATGTTGAGAATGTCTTTAAAGGGACTTGTTCACAGATTTTCGCATTTTTTGAAGTATGCCATTAAATGTCGTAACTTGACAGATTTAAGCATCGGAACCAAAAAGCTCAAGTTTAATAACAAGAAAAGTATTAAGAAAAAAAGGTCCCATCGGGGTTCGATCCTGGAACCGCCAGATTAAAAGGATACCGCCTTAACCACTCGGCCATTCCGACTTATATATTTTAACCTGTATTATTTACTTTATGTAAGTGTTCCAAATGATATCAAAAGTTTCAACGAAAACAACAAAAAAACTCCAAATTATTCCATCATTTAGCATTACAAACGCTTTATAATTTTATCAATTTCCACTGATGATTACTTATAAACAAAACGGTGTTTACAGTATATTTCTAGGTCTGTAGTGTTATTTTGCTCCCTTGTATACACTGTTCTTTTATTTTTGGAATCGGTGACAAAAAGTTGAAAAAATGTTAATTCGTCAATCTGTGAACAGGTCCCTTTAATAAATTAAAGATCATTAATCAATGATATTTGGTGCAAAAGACACTTCGTTTAATTGATTAGCAATTAATGGACCCGTTTAGTCATTTAACTGTAACTGATGTAGATCTAAGTATGAAACGTTAAATGGAAAAGGAATTTAAAAATGTTTAAACTATGCAACCACATTAACAGCCAATAACCTAAGTACTGAAAACATGCACACATAAAATGAAATCTGTAATGATATCATTTAGCCTGATATAATAAGTGTTACAAATATATAAATATGTTTCATTTCATATCATGCAGAGTTCCAGATAATGCGCGTACACGCGTAAATTACGCACAAATAATTGGAAGATACGCAGACAAAAAAAATAATTTGATGCACATTAACGCACAATTTTTTCCGAATTTCGGGTACATTAGTGTATGGAAGACAGAAACAGAAGTTTTGACAAGCCTGCCTACCTGAATGTGCAGTTGATATGTTCAGTAGTTAGAAATAAGTCTTTAAATGTTCATAATTTTCTTCCTTGTAACATAATTGTATTCACATGACTGAATTATAAGGATTATTGTCATAATACTCTTGTCTTCTGATCATATCGTTATGTATTTTTGGATGTGAATTTACCGAACAAATCCTAGACAGATTGTACATTTACCCCCACAAATTCTGGAGAGTGTGCATTTACTCCCAAATTCTCAAAAGTAAGCTTACATTTACGCCCAGTACAAATATTAATCTGGAGCACTGATATCATGTCAAAATCGATCGCGTAAAATACGGTAACGAGCCATTAGCCAAATGTTTAGAAACAAAGTTTTGGACAACACAGTCCTATTGGGTGATGATCAATTTTAGATTTATCAGACTGAGTGTGCCCTGTTTATTACATGAAGCACTTACATTCCCGCAGCAACACCAAGTCCCACAATTCCTGAAGGAATCGGGAAGGAAAAGCCGTGGTAGAAGTTGAGCGTTCGGTTGTACACAGTGTTGAACAGACTGGTGGCGGCTAGAGCTGCCAGACTCCAGACTCTCAAACAAGGCTATCAGGCTGAACATTTTACCTAAAACAAGAAACATGGAAATTCCTCGAAAATCAAAATTTTCGAACAAAATGCATAAAAATCAGCACAATAATGAAAGAAAGTTCTGGGTGCAAGGTGAAGGTCATACACCTATGGCTAGGAAATAGTGACCTTCATTTTGCAATCCAAAGCGAGGTCTCAATATCTACATATGAAGTTTCATTAAAAAATTTGTCTCAAGTTACTGAGTGGAAACCGTTTTTATATTTTTAGTAATCGTGACCTTGACCCCACCCACCCCATATGCAATTGCAAGCGAGGTCTAGATATAAGGTATCTACATATAAATGTTCGTTAACATATCTCAATTCGTTCTCTAGGTATTGAGCGGAAACTGTTTGTCTATTTTTAGTAATGGTGACCTTGACCCATCAATTATGCAATCACAAGTGTGGTCTAGATATAAGGTATCTATCATGTATGGAGTTTCATTAAAATATCTCGATGCGTTCCCAAGTTATTAAGCGAAAACTGTTTTTCTATTTTTAGTAACAGTGACCTTGACCCCACGCATCCCATGATATGGAATCCCAAGTGAGGTCTAGTTATGCCCCTGCCCACATTTAATTATAATGTTTAGTAGCAGTGTTTAGTTTCCAACCAAGAAAAACAGCACCGTCAAAAGTACAATACATGTATTGGCACATACAAAATAATGGTCATGTTTTACTAATGCAAAATCCCTGTCCATAAATCCACATTACCCGGTAGTTCTTACATATTTATCCTTATTCCTAACGTCATTACACTAGCACATGCTTGAACAGAGTCTTAAATCAACAATGCAGATTTATGAACGATTTCCACATTTTGAATTAAGTTACAGAAATTTTATTTTTTTGTTTGTTTGTTTGGATTTTTTGCCTTTTGAACAGTATTTCACTCATATAACGGCGGTCAGTTAACCTACTCACACTTCCTGGGTAAGCTGGTTTACCAGTACTGAGTGTATATACTTATGCCAGTAACTGACAATGCCCTACTTGAATCAGAGGTAGGGGGAGAATGGCCGTAGAAATAATTTCATGACTAATCCCCACACAAGTTATGTGGCTGGGCTGGGAATCGAACCCCCGATCCTCGGATTTGTAGTCCAGCGCTCTACCAACTAAGCTAGCCAGCCCGGCTTACAGAAATTTAATCATACTGCATCTTGCTCACAAGTAATAAATGCAAA
The DNA here is from genome assembly GCA_027627225.1 of Congeria kusceri. NCBI lineage: Eukaryota > Metazoa > Mollusca > Bivalvia > Myida > Dreissenidae > Congeria > Congeria kusceri. Next base: position 57,179,055 of record CM051028.1, read on the forward strand.
CTAATACACATTTTGAGTTCTCTTGAGCGAAACTAAGAGTCAAATTAGATTGAATGTACATGCAGTTAAAGAAATATTAATTGTGAGTATTGCTGTACCTGATGTATTTCCCTTTTATAAAAAAAAACAAAATCACAACACAGCTAATACTGCGCATGTATGTTTTACAATTAAGAAATAATTTTCTATTTTAATGTTGTTTATCAGCTAAAAAAACAATGATTTGGAGTTCTGATCCGTAGGAAATAATATATGTGCATCAGAACGATTATTCATTAAAATACTATGATAATGCAAAAATTTATTTTGATTTTAAGATGATATAAAAAATTTGTGCACATTTAAAGGCACATCACAGCTGTTACAGTGACGTCATTGATTGATCCAATTCATCGTGACATCACTTTCATTGATGAAATCTAAACGAATGATGTCAGTGTCTCGTCATTCATTGATCCAATTCATCGTGACATCACTCATTGATGAAAACTAAACGAATGATGTCAGTGTCTAACTACTTTTTCACGTTGTTTACTGGAGGATTAACAACGCTCATTTTGTGACTTTGTCTATAGTAAAAAACTGTGGGTGTCATGTTACGGTTTGATATTTTATCTCGCAATTTTTCACCAAATGAAAAGGCTCAGGCCCCTAAAAAAAAATTTTTTTAAACAAACAATACAATCTCCAAGCATAATACCTTGTTCATTTGATGACACCATGCTGGAACACTGAGATCTGCTGGCGGCAGATCCAAAGCCTTGCAAGACGCCGCTGTCGGCACCTGCATAGAGAATGCTCACTTGCACATTAATACTAACGTGGCGTTGGGAAGGCAATGTTAGACCTTATCAGACAGCCAGACATGTCAATACTTACGTGGCGTTGGGAAGGCAATGTTAAACCTTATCAGACAGCCAGACATGTCAGACATGTCAATACTTACGTGGCGTTGGGAAGGCAATGTTCAACCTTATCAGACAGCCAGACATGTCAATACTTACGTGGCGTTGGGAAGGCAATGTTAGACCTTATCAGACAGCCAGACATGTCAGACACGTCAACACTTACGTGGCGTTGGGAAGGCAATGTTCAACCTTATCAGACAGTCAGACACGTCAATACTTACGTGGCGTTGGGAAGGCAATGTTCAACCTTATCAGACAGTCAGACACGTCAATACTTACATGGCGTTGGGAAGGCAATGTTAGACCTTATCAGACAGTCGGACATGTCAATACTTACGTGGCGTTGGGAAGGCAATGTTAGACCTTATCAGACAGCCAGACATGTCAATACTTACGTGGCATTGGGAAGGCAATGTTCAACCTTATCAGACAGCCAGACATGTCAGACATGTCAATACTTATGTGGCGTTGGGAAGGCAATGTTCAACCTTATCAGACAGTCAGACATGTCAATACTTACGTGGCGTTGGGAAGGCAATGTTAGACGTTATCAGACAGCCAGACATGTCAATACTTACGTGGCGTTGGGAAGGCAATGTTAGACCTTATCAGACAGTCAGACATGTCAATACTTATGTGGCATTGGGAAGGCAATGTTAGACCTTATCAGACAGCCAGACATGTCAATACTTACGTGGCGTTGGGAAGGCAATGTTAAACCTTATCAGACAACCAGACATGTCAGACTTGTCAATACTTACGTGGCGTTGGGAAGGCAATGTTAAACCTTATCAGACAGCCAGACATGTCAGACATGTCAATACTTACGTGGCGTTGGGAAGGCCATGTTCAACCTTATCAGACAGTCAGACATGTCAATACTTACGTGGCGTTGGGAAGGCAATGTTAGACCTTATCAGACAGCCAGACATGTCAATACTTACGTGGCATTGGGAAGGCAATGTTAGACCTTATCAGACAGCCAGACAGGTCAATACTTACATGGCGTTGGGAAGGCAATGTTCAACCTTATCAGACAGCCAGACATGTCAATACATGGCATTGGGAAGGCAATGTTCAACCTTATCAGACAGCCAGACATGTCAATACTTACGTGGCGTTGGGAAGGCAATGTTCAACCTTATCAGACAGTCAGACATGTCAATACTTACGTGGCGTTGGGAAGGCAATGTTCAACCTTATCAGACAGCCAGACATGTCAATACTTACGTGGCGTTGGGAAGGCAATGTTCAACCTTATCAGACAGCCAGACATATCAATACTTACGTGGCGTTGGGAAGGCAATGTTAGGCCTTATCAGACAGCCAGACATGTCAATACTTACGTGGCGTTGGAAAGGCAATGTTAGACCTTATCAGACAGTCCGACATGTCAATACTTACGTGGCGTTGGGAAGGCAATGTTCAACCTTATCAGACAGTCAGACATGTCATTACTTACGTGGCGTTGGGAAGGCAATGTTCAACCTTATCAGACAGCCAGACATGTCAGACATGTCAATACTTACGTGGCGTTGGGAAGGCAATGTTCAACCTTATCAGACAGCCAGACATGTCAATACTTACGTGGCGTTGGGAAGGCAATGTTAAACCTTATCAGACAGCCAGACATGTCAATACTTACGTGGCATTGGGAAGGCAATGTTAAACCTTATCAGACAGTCAGACATGTCATTACTTACGTGGCGTTGGGAAGGCAATGTTAGACCTTATCAGACAGCCAGACATGTCAGACATGTCAATACTTACGTGGCGTTGGGAAGGCAATGTTAGACCTTATCAGACAGCCAGACATGTCAGACATGTCAATACTTACGTGGCGTTGGGAAGGCAATGTTAGACCTTATCAGACAGCCAGACATGTCAATACTTACATGGCGTTGGGAAGGCAATGTTAAACCTTATCAGACAGCCAGACATGTCAGACATGTCAATACTTACGTGGCGTTGGGAAGGCAATGTTCAACCTTATCAGACAGCCAGACATGTCATTACTTACGTGGCGTTGGGAAGGCAATGTTCAACCTTATCAGACAGCCAGACATGTCAATACTTACGTGGCGTTGGGAAGGCAATGTTAGACCTTATCAGACAGTCAGACATGTATATACTTACGTGGAGTTGGGAAGGCAATGTTAGACCTTATCAGACAGCCACACATTTCAATACTTACGTGGCGTTGGGAAGGCAATGTTAGACCTCATCAGACAGCCAGACATGTCAATACTTACGTGGCGTTGGGAAGGCAATGTTCAACCTTATCAGTCAGCCAGACATGTCATTACTTACGTGGCGTTGGGAAGGCAATGTTAGACCTTATCAGGCAGCCAGACATGTCAATACTTACGTGGCGCTGGGAAGGCAATGTTAGACCTTATCAGACAGCCAGACATGTCATTACTTACGTGGCGTTGGGAAGGCAATGTTCAACCTTATCAGACACGTTGGGAAGGCAATGTTCAACCTTATCAGACAGCCAGACATGTCAATACTTACATGGCGTTGAGAAGGCAATGTTAAACCTTATCAGACAGCCAGACATGTCAATACTTACGTGGCGTTGGGAAGGCAATGTTCAACCTTATCAGACAGCCAGACATGTCAATACTTACGTGGCGTTGGGAAGGCAATGTTCAACCTTATCAGACAGCCAGACATGTCATTACTTACGTGGCGTTGGGAAGGCAATGTTAGACCTTATCAGACAGCCAGACATGTCAGACGAAAAATGACAAAGTAAATAATAGACCAAATACATGTACATGATTCGTCCCTTAAAGGTCAGAGGGTGCTACCTGCCTTCTGTGCACATTATACTGATATGACATTCTGGCTTTCAAGAGACAAAATTATATTATTTACGCTGGTCTAGTTTCCTGTGGTGAAATATTTGTGTATTACTGAGACTCGTATTAGAATTTGTGTTCACGTTTTATGCAAGTAATTATATCACAATTATTCCTTAACAGGAAATTTTAAGAAAATTAAAAATAAATGCCTGTGGTATAGGTTACGTATTACAGCTTAATCAAGTCAGGTAGTAAGAATGATATGCTGGTGATAACACAAAAAGTGGTACACATTTGTTGAGATGGTTATTGCAACAAAACAAACATTAGAAACACAGATCTCATTGCCTATCAGCATCTATGTACCTAAGTATCAAAATGCAAGCCCTTTTGGAAACTATTTATGAATGAAGTATATTTTTCACCGTTTATGTGGCAAATATTTCAAACTGACATGTTATTTTGCAAAATCAAAAGTTTTGGCCACTTTTTTTATCACGATTTTATTTCTTAGCACTAACTTAGCAACTACATATATGGAAAAATTAACAACAAAAACAACAAATAAACAACAGACTTGAAACTTGAAATTCATTCAGAATTATAACTTAAATTTCTTATTTAGGAAAATCAGATTTTTGCTAATATGTTGAAAAACAACATGTAAGCCAACCTGCAAACATCATAGCTGTAGTGCTACTCAAGTGCAATGGATTTTGAGATCAATCCTCCGAGCATGATGGAAGTATCACGCATATGAAAGACCTTCTTGCATAGGGGCATCAGCAGCAACATCCCCATGCCACGAATAAAGGATTCTGTGCCCTTGAAAGTCCAAGTTTCGTCTGCGACCATTCTAGTGGACGGTGACGGGTGTAGATCAGGATGATGTCATTCTCCCCTATTCACAATAATGCCACATTCAGCTTAAATCATGTTTCTATATGACATAAATATTTATAGAAGTTTGTCAGTTTGTACATTATAACATTCATCAATTTCGTAATTATAAAATGAAATTTGCCTAGATGTCATATGCTGGCACGTAATTAAATATAGACAACAACTTTCTTTTAATTAAAATGGCTTATTCAAAGATGCAAACAAAATGCTCAGAGTTTTTGAAAAACATGGAGGACATATTTATAAATTTAATAAAAATATATTAGTTTATAATAATTGTAATTATTCCAATTTAAACTCTGTCAGCAAATACAATTTTGAATTGGGAGCTATTCACCATATTTTATGCAGTTATAACTTACCAACAGTGACAAGCATAAGAAGGAACAGGACCAACGTCAGAAGTATAAGGTTCAGAAAGTTCTTGTTACGATGCCCATTGTAAACACAGAACACGACATCTCTCAGAACACCTAGCAACAGGCCACACCCACTTGCAGACCCGGCCGACTGGTTGTTCTCTGGCTTGACATTTCCCACCCACAAAAGCGTGTAAACGAGCCCCACTACTAACAGACCAGTCAGTAAACTAAATACGAAGAAATTACTGGTGCTTTCAAGCAAAACACCTGATGTTGCAGAGCCAAGATTTCCAGACAGAAAGATCATTGCTTACAGAATACCAATCTTAATCGTCCTATATTCTGTGCTTGAAAGGTGAGCAATATAGGTATACATTGACATGAGTGCACCTACATAGCCTCCAAATATGCCGTTGAAAAAATTAACTATTAACAATAACCTAAAGGAGCACTTATATAGACAGAATTCACTAAATTTGAGGTTGTACTAAGAATTGCTGCAAGTAACGGCAAAACCACTAGCACTTTTCTGCCAACTCTATCTCCCCAAGGCCCTAATACCATAAGAACTGTTAACAAGGCAGGAATGCCCATGGAGATGTTTGAATATAACAACCATGTTGATGTTTTGGTTTGAACAACATTCTCCTGTTTCTCGAAGGATTTATTGTCAAGATTTTGGCAGACAGTTGTGTTAAACTCTTTCTGGCACACTTCGTCATACACAAGCGCCTGAAAGGTGATGAACTGTAGAAACACAGTGAACATGTATATGAACATCACTGGCTCCACTGTTATTGACTTTAAATCCAAAACATGTCTGCCAATGGTGATTGCGTATGTTTGTTGTGGAGTTTACTTGGGGGTATCTGTAATAAATAACATACATTTACTTTTTTAATTTGTAATGGTGTAATGGATATGGTACCGCCTTGTGACCGGGAGGTCCCGGTTTCGATCCCTACTCAGGGAGGGTTCTCAAGATGATTCCAAGGACACCAAGTACTGGCTTTTATTGGATAGAAAAAAAATCAGAAAAATGTCACATTTAACTGGTGTTTAACTAAAAGTTAAAACATTAATTTAATTAATAATTAATTAGACGCAGTGATACATAGTTCAACAAAAATGCAAACATTCATCGTTATCTTTATCTTGATAAACATTTTCTCAATTTAAGTAAAGAAACTAAAGTGGAGTAAAAAAATGTTCTACCTTTTGTTTACTCCTACACCAATGACCATGACAATTTCGTAAAGAAGGGAAGTAGCTCAATACATGGTACATCCTCACAGTGATCTCCCTTAATCGGGTATTTATTTTCGCTTAAAGGGACTATGACCTGAAACAAAAATTGGTTCCCTATACAGTATATTTAATAATTATAGTATAAATGATATTAGATGATAGAAATGCGCTGTACTAAGATATGAACATTAAATAAAGAATCCAATATTTAATACATAATGAGATAGTTGATAAAAACAAATCAGCAAAAATGTTTGAACAAAATTAAAACCCCAAGCGTGTATAAAACTCACGACTTAGGAACCATAGGAATAAATGACAGTAGACAGCGCTTTAACCAACTGCGCTATTATGTTTGTAAGGTTACTTCTGTAAACTGTGGTGATACTAAATACTCACAATTCTGCCGTCCAGAAGTAATAAACATGAGAAGGGGAAAAAAACACACCCCATATTATAAATTGATTTTATCTCAGAATGCGCATACTCTTTTCCTATGTATATGTACCTTATTTTAACCGTTATTATATACTAGTTTTACTATCTTAATTTCAGATTTTTAAAGAAATTACCCCCATTAAGACCCTTTTCGTTGACATGGTCACTTTAAGGAGAGACTAGTTTGTGGAGTTTGTCATGAAAGCATTTAAGTTTTATATGCCCTTATTTTAACCCGGTAAAGTGACTCTTTGTTAGTTAAACAATAATTATGTGGAAACAAAATATGTGTTTCCTAAAATGTTAACTATCAATGCACATTTTCCCTTGTTAATATCTGTATCATGAGAATTCCATCATTTCGTTCTTCTTATGTATTATAAGATAAGTACCATCTGTTATATATAGGATTTGGATATTTTAATTGATAGCATTAATACGTTATCATCTAATGTGGGCATGAGTTGTGTAATAGTGTGTTCACGCATAAAACAACAAGTTTATTGTTGTGTATTTAGTTGAGCCAATGCTATCGATCGTTTCTGCTTAACTAGAGAAAGGTTACACACCTATGGTGGCATATAGAACTGCCTTACGATAAATACTTAGGGTTCGCGAAGATTTTCGTGTTACCACTTAAGTTTCGTGTTATTTATCTGATATCGTTATCGCGTTTGCGTTTTTTTTCGACGTAATATATTTATTTGCTTAATGAAAAACAGGCAAGAAACTGCCCAGAACTTACATTAGAATTTCAGTTAATAAAAACTTATGTGGTGTCAGAAATATTAACTAGTTCGAATTTGCGTTGTAAGATAGTTATCGTGATAATATTCGTGTTAGATAACTGGCAACACGAACTGCTTTGCGAATATATTTGCGATACATGAAAATTAAGTGGTATCGCCAATATTAACGTGTTAAGATTTGCGTTGTAAAATAATTATCATGATAATATTCGTGTTAGTAAGATAGTTCGGAAGACCCGCAACCCCAAGAAAATGTACCTTATGTCAGTTCTGGGCACTTAAAGGCCATTTAGTATAATAGCAAAATATATAGCAGACAATTTTCACAAAGGCTATCTTAATATTCAGATAAATATCATAATAAATAAGTGGTTACACGAATCTGTTCGCGAACGTTAAGTAGTTAACACGAATGTTTTCTCGAAACTTAAGTGGTTTACGTATGGCAGTTCTATGCCACCATACACCCCTGTCGGAAAGGTTAGATACTAGTAAATCATAGTATATCCCTCCGTGGTCCATTCGAAAGTAGTGCTTATTACTAAAGAGTTCCTTTGCTCTTTTAGTATAAAAGCCATTAAGCAATCGCAGATATGCTTTATGTGGTTATTTCTTATATCCCATGTGTGTCTGGAACATTAAGGTGTTTTTCATTGGAGGCTAACTTGAAAGGTGAACTTGTGGGGTTTGTTTATTGTGGTATGGGGCTTTTGTCAAAATATGACTGCCGAAAACCTGTTTTTTTTCTGATGCGTGCATTCAAGCGAGAAGCATTATCTTAGAAGTAGCATGACATATCTTTTTTATTGCAATTTTGGAAGAGGAAAGATTCACCTTTAAATTGATATCATGCTTGCACAATCTGAAATAAAGAAAAGGCTAGAAAAATTATTGGAAAGTTCGCCGTTTTATAATGGGACCCTATGGGAATTGGAATTACTGGTATCTAACCACAAAAACGTAGAAAGTAGAAAATATCATCTTGTATCAAGTCATGCATGTCAACGGAAATACGATAATTAGTGATCTGTAGCTAACCACGTGTTGGAAGCCGCGTGTATTTCATATAGCCTTACTGGACTAAAACATTTTGAAAGTAAGATTGTTTACGCTCCATAAAACTGATTTTAAGTGCCGTATGCTAGTAGTTTAAGGTTATACATGGAAACGGGATTTCGTAATTGTTCACTAATTTCCATTCAGTTGTACTATACGGACAATACCGAATAGATAACGTTATCTTGGAGTCAGTTTTTAGACTGTTGGCGGAAGCCAACGTTTGTATGAGAGGGTAATATCCAAAACAGGTATCGCGGAAAACTACTTTTTTTCTTTGCAGGCTATAAGTCAGTAAATCGAAACCTGAAAGGGTCCCTCTTCAAAACGGCAAAATTTTACACCCATTTTTTACATTTAAAATATTTAACGATAATGTATGTAATATGTATTATAATGTGTATATCATGTGATTTATTACAATTACACTTTGTAACAAAGTTCATTGAATAAAAAAGTTACTTTAAACTAATGACACCCTTACTTTTGCGATTTACTTGTATGTAACTAAAAGTGTATCCTGGAATAAGACCACCATATTAATGCGCTACATCAGTTATTTTTTACTCGTTGCAAAAGCGTTTTTTCTTGTTACTAATTCTCATTCTGAATATTTTGACAACAAATTACCGCAATTTATCAATTTTAAACAGTACTATTAAATCGAGAGCTTGCATCGTATGACCTACTTTTGACTAAGTAGGCTACGAACAAATATATATATATAAACATGTTTATTTATAGATAGATCTTTGGATACGAAGCACTAACAATCGGTGCGCCTTACTGCTACGCTTCATCGGTTATTCTGGCCCGTTGCAGATGAACTTGTTAACTGGCATGTATATTATTCCGTTTGCATGAGATAATTAGCTCGAAAAAAATATTTTTCGTTACTTACAAATTAGTGTTTAATAAACTTTTGAATAGATATTTGCTATTCATTATATAAATTTGTTGCGTAATTTTACTGATTTTGAAGGATGATTATTATAAATGTGAGTTAAAAGCTCTCTTTAAATACATGTATCAACAAGGAATATGAAGCAAATGGAAAACAGAGTTTTCATCATAAAACAATTAATTTTACAATATTTATTATGTTATAATTTGTTTGTAGTTCTAAAAACTACATTTTTATTTTAAAAAACGTAATATTATTTCATAAAAACGAAATGTATTTCGTAAAATCGTAATATCATTTCGATTAAACGTATTATTGTTTAGTTAAAACGTAATATTATTTCGTAAAAACTTAATATTATTTCGTTAAAACGTTATTTCGTTAATATGAAATATATTTCGTAAAAACGTAATACTTTTTCGTAATAACGAATTGTATTCGGGTCGACGAATCTAAGAAACTAAAAATCAACTAACTCTGGTCTTATTTTCACAACTGTACACAGTACATCAGCAACTTTGACACAAAACCGCACATCAATTTAATTATCAAATGTTGCAAAACAAGAAACCGGATCTTTCTGCTTAGCTTGAAATTTGCTTTTGTTTTCTTGGTAAACATTTCGTAATATTTATAGTAGTTGATTTGAATGACACTTTTATAATACTTTAAGAGAGGCAACGATTAAAGTACCATCAAATACAACATTACCAGCGACTTATTCGATATTGTAATTATTCAATAGTATACGACATCATAATAAAAACTTTTTATTATGATGTCGATTACTATTGAATAAGAAGCCACATTATAAAGTTTAGCAAAAATGCACTCATGATTCTCCTGCTTTTAGTTTTTTTTGTCGCCAACAGTCTTTCTACGCTATCAGCGTTTTGATTCACAAAGGTATTCAGATAGTTGAACATTTTTTATATCGGTGTCATGATATGAAGATCAGTAACTCTTGAACCATTTGTTAATCTTGTATATATATACACCATGTAGCAGTTATTTCCCTTGATCAATTGTTGATCTAAATATACCATGTAGCACGTATTTCCCTTGATATTTTTATAGCTATTTTTGTATGCATTTTGCTTCACTTCACATGTAGACCTTGAACCAGTAACTCGCAAATAAAGTATATAGAAAGATATTCAATATAGCTTTATTTTTTGTATTCATACGGTACAATCGAGGACAATATCATAACAATCGGTACACTATAATTATTCATAATAACTGATAATTTTAAGTCACCAGTGTTAAAACATTATATAGCTTATGTAGAACTGTTGCTGACTTTATTTTCATACTTTCTATTACAAGGCCTATGCTTCGAGAGTATGATTTTTATAATACAGAAAATGTTTCTTTTCGTTCCATGTAACCTGCAGATGGCAACTTACTCCGGTGACTCCCATCCGTGCCTGGGTTCACCCATGATGACGTACGCGCTACGGCTGAAGCCAGGAGAGGAGATCGTCTCCACCCTGCACCAATTTGTGCAAGACAACAATCTGGGAGCCGTGTCTATTCTCACGTGCGTGGGCAGCGTGTCGCGCGTGACGTTGAGAATGGCGGACAGTACAACGGTAAGTTCAGAATTAAGGGCGCAAGGAATTCGCTAATGGGATTCGACGTTTGCAGCGTTTCTGTTGATTACAGCGTCGTGCCATAAGTGAGTCAAGTTTTTTAATAGCGTCATACCCTCAATGTAACTCGAACGTGAACAAACTGAACTACACAGTCTATAGATGACCTTCAATACTTTGTGACACTGCCTTTCCGGACAATAATTTGTCGACATTGACAAGGAAGACTGGCGTAAAGTATCCCTATATAATGTAAAGGCACTGAATTCCAGGCACGTAATAACTGACGTTTCAGATCGTTCACATTATGGATCAAATAAAGTTTAATAAAGTTTATTTTTGATAATTTTTTTTAATAACTGCCAGATGTTTTCTATTTGAGACCACTCCGGAGATTGTGCAGGCCAACTTAGCTGGGGAATTCCATTCTGGTGCTGGTGTTGTTATTGGATAAATCTTCAATTTGATTCTACATTTGCTTCGAACTACCACTATTTTCGTTTGCTACCTATATTACTAGGACAGCAACCATTACTAATACTTCTAATATTTATAACTGTCGTTACCTTCGATAATATAAGGCTTACGCGTGCACAGTTTTGTGCTTGTCTGTTATATTTTATGATCATATGCGAGCACAATGCAATGTGTTACGTATTGTTCATGGGCTTCACGTTATAACTTCTACGTTACAGATCAAGACGTACACAGAAAACAGCGAGATAGTCTCCCTTGTTGGAACTGTGTCGGCAGGTGGCCACATGCACGCGTGTTTCAGTGACGCACATGGTCACGTGTTTGGAGGTCACGTGGTGGGGGACATGCACGTGTACACGACGGCGGAGATCCTGCTCGGAGAATGCACGGGTTTGAACTTCACGCGGGAACACTGCCAAAAATCGGGCTACAGCGAACTTATGGTGAAAGCGAAATAAGAGCATTTTATTATATACCTGGTTAAAATACATGCCTTATCAATTGATGAAATACATGTCGACAGAAAAAAAATCCCGTATTATACTACTCGTTATTTTCCGATCTCGTATTACTATACTAGCTGAAATACTTTTTAATGACGTCATCATAGAGTTATGTTAACAAATATAATCTATATCTACAATGATTGGTCATTATTGCACTTTTTAAACAAATAAAATAAGGTAGATGAACATTTGAAGTTTATCGTGGCTTGCGTTATTTCGTATCACACGAGAGGCGGAGAGCTTCTCGTGTGATACGTCATCACAGCCACTCGACTAATACATTATCTTGGAACAATCGACTAGCGTCAAATTCCGTATGTATCTGAAATTGTTTTATATCATGCTTGAAGGATGATGTTTCTATGGAGTACGATTAGGTTCTTAAATGCCTGATCCAGCATCATGATTAAAGAAACAAGCACGACGCTCAATAGATGGCCGTACGAAGAGGGTCTTTATTGGCTGACTCAGCATAATGCTCACTGAAGGAGCGTCACGCTCGATCTTACGAGCATAGTGCTCGATCTTACGAATGGTGCTCGATGTAAGAGCATCAGGCTCGATCGTCTTATTATCATGCTCGTTTTTTAAGCTTGATATAAAGTCAGACATTAAAGACTCTTATCGTACTTCATATGTTTCAGTGTTTTACCGGTACTCATCGATGTGATTTAACAGACATCAGATATTGACGTATTATTTAAAAATGCTGACGTCAAGTAACACATTAATTAAGTGTCAGACATACGGACTCCAAGTCTCATCACGGTGACATTCAGTACCGCTCACATTTCAAATGTAATACGTCAAACATTATAGTAGCAATTAATGTCGTTTTCAACCGGATTTTAAACAGAAACGATGCCAAAAATGTTAACAGCAAACATGGAAATGCTAACCCCAAATTAAAACATTGTCTTTTCAATCTTGTTGACATTATCTCTCACAACTTTATTAAAGTTTCACAAATAATGATCGAGACTTTTTGTATTAATTTTCATAAGTTACATATATTTTTAAGTAAACTGTAGTCGGTTCGCACTTCCTATTTTAAGTTATATGCACTAAAACGATTTCTAATGCATACGCAAACTGAAATAAATGTTTTGTTATATTGCTGTAAATGCTGTTCTTATACTGCACTTAATGGTGATTATGGCATTCGCGACTCTGCTATAAATGCGCTAATTTACATGGGGGGGGGGGGGGAGGGGATACGATATACAGAACACGTCACGAAAACGCTTGCTAATTGAGAGTAATTAATTACTACACCTCATACACACAATATGCGAATGACCTCGTGAAATAAATAAACGACCTTGAACTTGGCATCACGACAGGAAACGTCAAGCTGTCTCTACTCATGTACGCAGACTATATTGTACTGATTGCAGACTCGGCGCAAAAACTACAACAAATGCTGGGTGTCACACATAGCTGGTGCAAACGGTGGCGCGTTTTGATAAACACATCGAAATCGAAGTGCATGCACTTCCGCAAACGTAGACGTCCACGAACTGATAAATTGTTTAGAATAGGAAATAACGCTCTGGAAACGGTGAGTACATACAAATATATCGGCGTAATTTTCCACGAGAAAAACAGTTTGGAACCAAAGAGTGAAGCACTAGATAAAGGAGCGGGGCGTGCGCTAGGCAGTCTTATAAGTAAAATTCACAGAATCAGCGACATAGGTTTCCACTCGTTTGAAAAGCTATATAATTCATGTGTTATCCCAATTCTAGATTATTGCAGCTCAGTATGGGGATTTAACGAGTGCCATGACATTGACAACGTACAGAACCGGGCGACGCGATACTACCTCGGTGTCCACCGCTTTACCCCAATATTAGCCTTGTTTGGAGATACCGGATGGCTGCCCATTAAATACAGACGCTGGAGCTCAACGTTGCGTCTCTGGAACAGGCTTATATGAATGCACGATAACCGCATGACGAAAATTGTGTTCAACGTGGACTACGCAAAATGTAAGGATAACTGGTGGTCAAAAGTCAAGGATGTGATGGAATACATAGGACTATCGGACCATTTCACAAATAAGACTGTTGTGGACTTAACTGCTGCCAGGGCGGCCGTAACCGATCACTACTCAGGTATATGGAGTGAGTCGGTGCAGCGCGTTCCAAAGCTACGGAGATACATGTTGGTTAAAGATACATTTAAGTGCGAACAGTACGTGCATCTAAACCTGGCGAAGCACGAACGGTCATTACTATGTCAGCTTCGTTCTGGTATTCTTCCACTAAGAATTGAAACCGGAAGGTACATAGGCGAACAACCGGAAGCTCGTGGTGCAGCCTGTGTGACTCAGGAAGCGTTGAAGACGAGAAACATTTTTTTTGTTCGACTGTACCCTATATAACTCACTTAGAACTGGTGTTTTTAACAATATGTTCAATCAGCACGATGTCAATATTAATAACAAACTGATTGATGAAATACATTTATATATTAGAAAACTAGCAAAATGCTTAAGGAACTGCTCCGTTACGATATGTGGATTCTCCGGGAAGCTATCCCTCCCATCAACCTCTAACACTGCATGGCGGTATAGGATGCTGACATGTAGTGTCACTTCCGTTCTTTGAAAGTATGACGACTGCAGGTCGTCTTTCCCAGTAATTCTGTAGTTTTCTGAGAAGTCGTGTGAAGTCGTGCACATTCATTCTGGTGTAGATTTGTTGTTAAACATTTAAGTTGTTGTCTTTGCCATGTTGCTCGAAACTGGTGCACCTGAAATGACGACAGGATATCAAGAAAGTAGGATAACAGTTCTTTGGCGTATGTCTTTTTCTTCACAAGCATAAGTTTTTTTCCGGACCTGACTGGCTTTGCTGTGAAAAGTTACGTACTCAAATCTTTCCAAGTCAACCATTTTATCTCCTCTTTCCTCTTCCATGAATTTGAAATTCTGCACACCACAAAGATCGCACTGTCTCTTTAAACATGCGATTTTATGATAGTCATCCGAATCTAACTTCGAACATAAGGTTGATGCAACCGTTTCGTTTGCGTTCCGAAATATGGGATATTCAGAGTTCAGTGTATGATCTTTTTCACAATCCAATATTTTCTTACGCTCCTTCATGCAGCATTCAAATACCGATTTGAGTTCCACGCGGTAGCGGCATAGACACGTGTTGCGATCTCCTGGCCTTACAGAGCGAACAAAAAACGGTTTCAGTCGTTCAAATGTTCTCTGTGACATTTTTATTTCTGGATTTGTAGCACGGAATTCGTTATAAACTTCAGTTTGACTTTTTTCAAGGATGTGAATCATGTGGCTTACAAATTCACGGGTTCCAAGTCTCTCGCGCTTGATATGTTTTTTGTTTCCTGTTGGTCGTGATATTCCAGATTTTAGCCAGAACTCATACGCTTGCTTCTTGTGCTCATCTGAAATGTTGTTATTTCGTGTTTTCTTTTCTGTCAGCTTCCAACATGATGTTTCGCTTTTCAATATACGAGTGCGTATCCGGCTACCGGCTGTCATGTTGTCCCGTTTTACTCCAATTGCCTTCGCCAGTTCTTTCCTTTGTTTCTGTTCTTGCACATTTTCTCCACTAATTGCCGCAAAAATGAGTTTTCTTGATAAAAGTGATTCACTAGATCGCTGTTCTTTGGTGGTATCTAGCATGGTCTTAATGTCTTTAATAACACTTTCGGCGACACAGTCTGTTTCAAACTCTTTAGGTGATCTCACGATCTTCATCGTTTTACGAGTCTTGACAGCCGGTGAGTTTTTCTGCAGATATGTCTTCAACAACGAAACCCTACGCCCCGGTGTTTGCGGCATCGATCATTTAAATGTCTTCATCGCCCGTGTTTTTTCCATCCTGTGTTTGAATTCTTGTAGAGTACACCAAAACCCCGCTTTACCACCCCGCAAAACCACCTCGATTTTACGACCACCCCGCTAAAGCGGACACTTTAAAAGACCCGATTGTTTCCCTATATATTTAAATGGTCGCAAACCCCGATTATACGGGCACCCCGCTATTCCGTATTACGACCACTTATCCCAGACCGAACGTACCAAATAATGCTGAAAATAACCCCGTTATTGCGACCAGTGTCATTTGGTCGTTGACACTTAACATCATCAATTAACAACATATGCCGTGGAGATAACATAATGCTTTGCGGTATAAAAGGAGCGTGTGAAAAACAATGTTACAGATTTTTTGATAAGGGATTAGCACATCGACAGATTATGTTAATTGACACTAGCTGACAGCGGGTAGCACTGATGAATGCTGACCCTTAGTTAATCAAGTTTTATTTATTTTCTTACTTAATGTAAAGTTCATACATGTATCCATAACTATAAGTTACATAATCTCTATTCAATAAAACATATTATTGAAAACAAATATGAAATTTTCGTTATCTTTTGATAATTCATTATTTTCATGAAAAAATTAAATTACACAGAAGTATGCATGCACTGACTCGGTGATCTGCCGGACCTCGATAATACGACCATCCCGCTATTAAGACCACTTTTATTAAGACCCCCTAGTTGTCGTATTAGTGGGGTTTTACTGTACATGTATCTTGTGACTTTTGTTTTTCACGGAACCGATGTGGATTTTCTTTCGGTTGCTTTTTTTGTTGTATTTTTTTGGCGAGTTCATCGTGTTTCTTCAATCTTTCGTTTCTTTTCTTTATGGCGGCTTTACTTTGTGATAATTCTGTCCTTTTGTCAGATCTTGAAGTTTTATTCTTTTCATAGTGCCTTTGATTTATTTTTCGCCTTTTTGATTGCTTTATCCAGCGATAATATGCAAAGGTACCTTGGTTTGGCGGCTCTGCAAAATCATAAAAGAAGTGTGTCTTGAAACGTTTAAAAACGTCGTACTAACGTCAAGGGGACATTTTTTTCAGACGCGATAAAGCATAGTGAATAATTTATATTTTTCAATATCTCAAAAATAAATTCTGAGTTTTACAAACAATATTCTATATGTATTTCGGAAATAAATTAAAATTTAAATTATTTACGTATACTTTTAACTATATCGCATTTACATTTCAACACTAATTGCGCACGCAACGCTTATATGCAAAAGGGGACAATTTTTAAGACCTGGTATTATGAATAATGAACACTTAAAATTCTATCAGAAGAAGTTGTAACTTTCGTGAAATAAATTTTAGCTCGGATGTATTTCATATCTAAAAATAATTGAAATTTCGTGAATAAAAACATGTATTTCACACACATAAATAAGGTGTATCCCATTTTTTGTCATTAATTTTGGTAATATTTCACAATTTACCTTCTTCCGTTACGCCGGTCATTTTGCGTTCGGTATAAACATTTGCCATCAAACTTACGTCTTGTTCGGCCTGACGTCATGCGCGTTATTCAACGAAGTTTCCCGCGATTTACGCGAAAATTGTAAATAATAAGCAAATTTCTGTATTTATGCCTTGACAATTTTGTTACAAATTTCAGTACAATTTTTGCGTAGTTTTTCATAAACAACATCTATATATTTAACATTTTATTTCACTTATGCAACAGATTATCTGGAAAACATTAAGTATAATCTATTCCCTTTAATTTCATACCAAACATAAGTATGCTAATGTAAAAGCGACATGCGTATATAAGAATTACGTTAAGATGTCAGCTTTATTTTCACTGACACCCAACTTTTGACGTTACGTCTCAGTGTGCGCTTACCTTCAGAGAAAGAGTGTATTATACCACTAATAGCTTACCTATAGACCATGGACGAACTATTATACGCATTACTTAAACATGCATATTTAAATTATGTTCTCAACGCGTTACCCATAACCACATTTATCTCTTTGTATATATGACTCGTATTTGCTGTTACGTTTATCAATTTGTATATACAGTTGTATAAAGTTTACAGTTTTATTAGTAAGATAATCATTTTGGTGACTTATAGGCCCACGGGGCCGAGTGCTGTACTCAGTTATTACTACTGTTGTCATTTATCGTTGTTATATGCACATGTCACAATAATAAACTACTACTACTACCACAATATAAAACAGTGGCCATATTACTGTCTAATATCTGTTAACGCTTTTCGAATTTGCCCGAGGGACCGAAGATTGTTATCGAATGAAACGACAGCTCGTAAATTTGTAACACACTTTGTTGTTTTCGCCTACTGTACATTACGTGTACTAAGCTGAATGAGATACTTAACGCTTCAAAGACGGGGATACCGACACTATATAACGGAATATATTTGTGATCCGGCAATAAAATATAAATAAAACTTTTAAGGATAACGCGCAAGAAAGGTAATTATGACCACTTTTACATTTCATATCATTAGATCATATAGACGTGTTAGGATTGATTGTATTTTAAACCTTGCCGACATACAGACGTAATCTATTGTAAACTGTAATCATGTATGTACTGTCAATACTGTTGTTATAACATGTGGCTGAAATATATTTCCAAGCGATTATGAATGTGTGTGTGTGTGTATGTATGTATGTATGGATGGATGAAAAAAATAAGGCATGTCGTGGGAAAACCTGGCTTAATGCATGTGCGTTAAGTGTCGTCCCGGATTAGCCTGTGCAGTCCTCACATTATTAATATATTTGCTCATACTGTTTGCATAATCTGAAAATATGTGATCGCGTTCATTAACAGGATGCCAATATCACGGTGCATATGGTCACCGCATACTGTTTAAATAAAATTGGAATGCACAGTATACTTCGTGGAAATAGTCGTTGAAAAGGCAAGATATATCAGTATTTAAATTCAAATATTTGACAATCCATAAACTCTATGATAAAACCACGAGTTGCACGGAACAAAATATGATTTAAGACACACATGAACGTTTACTTTTAGTAAAATAGTGCTTGCATGGTGTAGATCTCGGTAAAAAAACAAGTACCTGTATTGAATTATTTGCCTGATTCGCATTTAAACCTTAAGTTTCAATATAAAGTTAATAGTTTTTTCAGTCGTATTTTTTCAACAACAACACAATGATAAGATCACAGAAACTCAAATGAGCTTCTATCACACCAATTATAGCCAAAATGGATATATATCTGAAAATTCACTTCATGAATAAAAGACATGGAAACTTTCTCTTCGTCTATGACGAAGGACGAATTTCATGAAAATGTATTGTAAGAATATTTAGAAGCGATACCCGCTGCCTTCCGTAGAACTAAAATTATTGTTATATCATTATTAAAACCCAGAGAAATTAACATTTTCTTGCACTGCACTCTGCTTTTTTGTCCATAAGTATGCGGTGTCCATCCATTCATTATAAAAGTAACTGTCTGACATGCCAGCGATTATTGCCTGTATGCAAATGCATGTTGAGTACAAGCTGTTAAATGTCGACATGCATGTGCGAAGGCAAGTTTATTTATATAGTGTGTTCACGGTCTGTATCCTGATAATGCTGGCTCAGAAGATAATGCATGCTCAGAAGATAATGCAGGCTTCAGCGGAGGAGCAGAGAGTGGGGTACGTCAGTTTATGTATAATTGTCGTTTTACCCTTACCCCATGCATTCTTTTTGCGATAGATATGAATTAAGTGATTCATTATCTATCTACAGATATCCTTCCTTTCGAAAATATTCGTCAGATAAACATATATAGAGAGAAATTATTACAAAACATAACCCAAATCAGCGGAAAACGGTATGTTTTAATCATTAAAAAATATATGTAAGCATGCTTTTTTATTTTAAACTTGTGTAAACAAAGCCCAAGCATCGACAATGAAAATGCAGTCTTGCTTGGTTCAGTAACATACGTACGTTTCTAAACAAATGGATTTTTCTTCAAGCTTTCTGCACCCAATTGGATAATGGCGTGCTACACGATAAAAACAAGAAGATAATGGCTGCTTAACGTGGATAATGATCGAGCTTGCATTTTTATCATGCTTATTTACAGCTTTATACTCTCTGTGTACCTGTCTTTCTTCCCCTTTATGTGTCAGTTTATCCCTCTGTCTCTGTATATCTATCCGTCCGTCCGTCAGTGTGTCTGTCTACTGTCGGAAATCGTATTGAGAATACCTCAGGGGTGGGATGTAACTTCCTATATATCGTGTGGTAGACGTGTGAGGATTTATACACTGCTTCCCCGAAAGTATTTGACTGACCCTGCTTATTACCTGACCAGAATTTGAATGGCCCCATTGGCCGGTCTCAATGTACATGCACTCCCAAGAATAATTACCGCAATAAAGTATATTGTTAATTGTTAATTAGTAGAACGTCTCAGAATCTTCTATGTTGTGTTCTCCCGAAGGCTAAAACAACATGCCATTGTATATCATATAAAGGAATATGAATACAGCACACCTCTACCAAAATCACTTCCAAGCTAACCTATCGGAGAGTACAAATTCGCAAACAAATATATTTACTAACAAGCAGGATCTAATGAATTAACATATTTGTAAATATCAAAACCTATTGCACGCTCCACTCACACATGTCAGTATTTAAGCAGTGATCATCTGTCTCTCCATAATTATGTGAATGTATTTTAATTTCTTACATCGTTACTTCCTTTGTAATAAACTGCCCCATCTGCCAGTAAAATCATGTCCAAGATGATGTAAGTGCCATACAATGTACTATAATTTTCATTTGACATATATTTTTAAATGATTCAAATATACTTTTTTCCACTGATTTGGGTGATGTTTTGTAATCATTACTCGATTTATACGTTTATCTGACGAACTTTTTAGAAAATGAGGGTACCTTAGGTAGATAACGGATCGCTTAATTCATATCTATCGCAAAAAGAATGCATGGGGTAAAGGTAAAACGACAATTATACATAAACTGACGTACCCCACTCTCCGCTCCTCCGCTGAAGCTTCATTATCTTCTGAGCCAGCATTATCGTCTGAGCCAGCATTATCAGGATACAGACCGTGGTGTTGTGTACATACTAGTAATCAATACAACAATTCGCCTGTTGACTCTAGCTTAACCGATGGTGAATTTATTCAACATGGATTTCAATATGTGGCAAATTGTTGATGTATTTCTTTATTTAGACAAACTGCCATGCGTTCACATTGACTTGGATTCGTTTGTTTTTGTAAGTATAAAATTAAATTTGTTCTGGATATTTTAATACAGTATTTGTGCGCGTTAAAATTGTGTTTTAAACATATACCATAATGTAAAAATTAAGACATCGAATACGTATACAGTATTTAGAATAATATACGGTTTAATTCTTATACTAGTATTTCTAATTGTATGTAAAGACGGCGGATAGATGATTGCGATGTGCATTCATAAATCAGCGTGCATTACAATACTGGAATATAATTAACGTTGGAACAATGAATTGGATAAAATACCGGTATATTATATTTTGAACACTGAACTTTTATATATCGTATATTAATGTTTTCTAGACGAACAGTATCCGGAAACTTGTCTTTAGATATTTACATTTAAAGATAAAAACATGTCGAATTCAGGCCGTATTCGCGGATATAAAAAATACTGTCATGTTATAAACCGCATCCTAGTAGGCATGATGCACATACACATGAAGACGTATGCTGCCTTGAAATTCATTCATTGCCATCTGGATGTAGTTTTATGCTCGATTTACTTCTTATGTTCGTTTGATTTTCAGAGTGCCGTTCGTTAGCCGACCAAAATGTCGACGCCGGAATGCTCCGACACCGGAAGTGGCGCAGAGAGCTGCCTAGCAACGCTGACGAAGGGAACCGGAAGTCTGACCCAGAACGAGATGCAAGATCAACTTTTCTTTGATATACTTGAGGATCTGAAACAGGAAGGAAACCTTGAGAACGAGGACTCGGACTATGAATCTGTGAACACGTCTGATGAAGAGTGTGCCGAACTGGACGATGACAGTTTTTGGGAGGCCAAGGCGTCTACTGAATTTTTTAAAGTTCGAGACAATCGTTCTGCAACGGATCAGTCATGTGACTCGCTGACCGGACCGGAAACTAGCGCTGATGGCTATGGACTTGGCAATAACCTTAGAACTTTGCATCCAGGAATTGATGAAGCACACACAGCCGACAATGAGTGTGGCAATACACACAATAATAATGACTTCTGGCGTACTCACAATGTTTGCGCAAATGCACGTCCTACTTGCACGATACACATGCAAAACTCAGTGAATATGGAGCAAAACGTTCGCCACCAGCAGCTACTCGCTGAAATGAAGTTTCTCCCAGCTTGTCAGACGAACATTCAGTTAATCATGCAAGCAATGAAAGAAATCAGTTCTACAAACACGATGCTTAGTGATCACTTTGAACACGTAAACGCCATCGAGCGCTATTGCAAACTTCCGACCAGAAAGCGCTGTCGGTATTTTGGCAAAACTAGACTGCGGAAACGGTCTGCTACAAAAAGGAGGTGCCACACAGAAAGACATTTCCGGTGTTTGAAATGCAGACGGAATTTCCGGTCATGGTTAACGCTTCAATTCCACTGTGCGACCCATTCGATTTCCTGACAGTCGCCTAGATGTGTATTGTGCGTGTTATTGTGTAAAATAAAACCGTTTTTATAATAAATTGCATCGACGCCATATGAAGAGAATCCGTGGTCAGGAGCATTCGAGGCCCTCTGCGGTCGCAGGTTCGAACCAGCTCTCACACCACAAAAAACATTTAACTGAGGTGCTGCCAGGGCTTTTCCCCTTATATCGTTGAGGCCTATACAAGCTACTTCACAATCCTAAATATGTAAAGTACATTTTTCACAAGTGTGGCGATAAAACTTCACAAATCAGGTGGATATCCAACTTAAAGGTTCACTTTTAAACTGTATTTTCATACCAGATCATTAATTATTGAATTATATGTAACAAAAGATAGATAATATTGAAATAATACGAATGAATATCATCACAAATTGCTGCGTCTTCTTTGTCTTGCACACTCACACGACTGTCTGCGCTATTGCACTCCCCCTGTACGTCGGTAAACCAATTTGCAGATGATAAATCAAATTTCAGAGAAAACATATCGTCCGCAATTGACAGGTAGGTACTTATTTTGATTTTTTCGGCGATTTAAGTCAGTATATAGACAAAATTATTGTACAAATGTATAAAAATGTTTACAAAATGTACGTATTTATTTAATTTTTTGTATCTAAATCGGCACATTAGTGAACTAAACCGTTACAGAGAAGTGATATAATCTATCTAAAAGGGCATTCAACGTTTGTTAGTTGATGCCGTGGTGGTTTCTGGGTTAAAATCAATTATATATTGGAATGGTATGCTCATTTATGGATAAAGCCGAACTGTTTGAAGAAAATGTGTTAATAAAGTCCAAACTTAAACTGGATAAAGCTCAAACTGCGCGATAAAATGATTATTTTTTGCAAAGGCAGGTTTGTTTCGTGCTAGTTTTCATTACATACTTTCATTACATATACATATTTTTATGATATGTAATAGAAGAAAAATAAAGTTTATTCAAAAATTGTACAATGAAGCATATAAAAAACGAATAAGGCCAACGTGGCCCATTATCGTCATGAATAACAATTTTACAAATAGGAACAAATAATATCACGCTTTAAGAAAGAGAAATAAATTTATTTATATTTATCTGCGCGTGCTATATAAAAGTAATCTGTACTGTATTATCATGCTTTACAAACATAATTAATATCTTAGTAATACATAAAAGTGATCTCTAATGTATTCTCATGCTTTACAAAAATAATTGTTATCGTCGTAATACATAACAGTGATCTGTACTGTATTCTCATGCTTTACAAAAATACTGTATATTTAAGTAATACGTGAAAGCTATCGGTACTGTATTATCATGCTTTGCAAAAGTAATGTGTATCTAAGTTAAACATTAAAGTAATATGCACTTTAATCATAAAAGTTATATGTACTGCTTGTAACTTAGCATTAAATAGCATTAATCATCATGTACTGACACTATTTGTAATTTCAAAAGCTCTACATGCGTAAACAGCTAGTAACTTGATAGTATTTGGATTCTGTGAGGAAAATAACTATGTGGCTGTTAACAAGCTTGGGTGACGTATATAATATATTGATGCATGTATTGTATTTTTGTCTTGTTTGTGAGTAGATGTTACATTAAAAAAATAAGATGATATTCATCTTCGAGAATACTGTTGAATACGGCGAAAAATCCAAACAAACAAACAAACAAAATCAATATTGTCTAGCATAATTTTATATATCATTTTAATGAATTTATGGTCTGGAGCACAGATCACCTTAAACCAGTACTTTATTATATTCATTTTACTCAAAGTTAAAAAGTCAAGTAACCCTGTCTCCGATAATATAAAGTCATTGTGTGTGCTGATTTTGACACCTATTTGTCCTTCACCATTTAATAACATATTTTAAATTAAAATAAGCAAATTTATTGTTGTTTTGTAGACATTACAAAGCCATTTGATTACATTGTAAGGGATATCCTTGGTACAGAAGATACAGACTCGGTATTTGAGGATCACGTTTTACAGCTATAAAAGCAATGCATACTCATGTCTACACAAAAGTAAGACATCATCATGATATCGGAACTGCAAGTTTGAGAGTCATTTAGATCTAAGACAAGGCGAGTGTTTTGTTCCCGATTCTATTTTCTTTGTATATCAATGGCATGGAGGATATATTGAACGCAAAAGGTGCTAGTGGTATTGATATAGTCATGTTTAAATGCTTCCTACTCAAGTATGCGGACGGTGAAGGGCAAATACGTTATCTTTTGTTCCCGTTTTCGCTCGACATTCAGCTTGTGCTGCCAGCAATACATGGTACTTTCAGCCCAGTTTGCCTACTTTTAATAAAATTTGTGAACAATTTACATATGACAATTAACATAGGTGTCACTCTAAAATTATTTGTGTCATTTTAATCTCCTTTTTATATATGTACAATAAAACATTCGGTCTATTTATCTGGAGAATATCCGAGACATAATATTTTGTTAAACAATTAAAGCAAATACGGAGGAAGTTCATCTCTGCCATTTATTATAAATTCATTTAAGATCAGATCTGGTCCAGCACTTTTTCCAGTTTTTATATTGGCAGTACTTTGAATAATTCTCCAGCAGTAAAATGTCAGTGTTTTTTTTCACCTTTGGGGGAAAGGTGTCGGGGCCCTTCAGATGGGGTATTTTACGGCAAAAAGGGATTTTTTTTTTTATAGAAAAGCACTAGTACATACTTATATTCTACTTTGTTATAAAACATTAATCAATTGTTTTGCTACAAATGATAACTTAGACTATGCACTAAATTGGTTGATGAAAGATTGCTGGGATTTTTTACGAAAATGCCTCTATCTTAGTAAATTTTTGTCCGATTTTGGTCCATTTTTTTCAAAATTAAGCTTATATTCTGAGGGGAATTTTAAGGCAAATATAGGGAAAAAATATATACTTTTTTAGCAGGGGAATAGGGCCGAAGTTTGGCCCCAAATTGGCCCTAAAAAAAACACTGAATGTTTACTTTCATAAAATTGTTGCACAATGCTTAAGTGAACTTTTGGGGTCAACAATGTTAAAATCTCGCTACAAATGGTTTAAATGCATACATTTATAGCATTTACATAAAGCACTCTTGTACAAGTTTGGTTATTATCCATTCAGTTTTAAAAAATAGTTTGGAATTTATCACATTAAAGTTAGGGCTTTATCAATTTTACATTATATTGTCCCACGAGAATAGCAATATAACGCTTATTTGGTGCATTTAAACAACGCATGAAGCAGATATACAAAGAAGAATGGCAGATGCGTAAGGTCGTACATGAATAATTGCAAAAACGTTAATTGATCAGTACTTTTTTATATAAAATATTGCCAACTTTACTGATTTTTCTAAATTCTTAACCCAATTCATACTAATTTTGCCAACTAATTGCCATTAGGAATCGTTTGTAACAGCGCATTATACGTACAAAATATCATTGTATCTTGTGCGATATTTTAAATGTTGAAACTTACCTTAAAGATATGAGTATTTGTAAATAAATTACTGTCATAAGTAATTTGTCCCACATGTTTTCTCTGAAATTTGATTTATCATCTGCAAATTGGTTTACCGACGTACAGGGGTGTAAAAGCTAGCTAAGAGATCCCGCAACGTCGCACAAATGAGACTTGAATTGCTTCTCTACAAATTATTTATGACTGTTGGTCATGTGCTAGATGTATACATGCATATACTTTCATGGTAAACGTGACTTGGTAATTGCTGAGAATAAAAGTTTCGTGGATTTCTATTAGAAGAGACTTCCTTGAAACAGAAAATACCATAAAAGCGGAAAGTGTCGTCCTGGATTAGCCTGTGCGGACTACATGCATGCATTAAGCCCGGTTTTCCCACGACACGCTACTTATATAAGTCGGTTTAAGTTGTGTTGATGAGGAGGAGCCAAACCATTTAATGAATATTGGAAGAATCGTGAATCGCCTGTATTTATAAGTCATCTGATTTACCTGTATCGATTCGTCCATGTTTATTACAGTTCTCACTTGCATTTTTACCGACTGAACAATCAAGTTTTAAATATTATACATCTTAGAATAATCAATTTACTCATTCTTATTTTTATACAATTAGATTTCAAGAACCTTTTGTATAATAACCGAATATTTATGGAAATGTGTTTCGTGTCCAATACACTATTTATTGAGCAAGGTGTAGTTTTATGTTTCGGACTTTTTTTTTCATCAAAATGTTTTGATACATAGATCTAAACCGACAAGGCTTAAAGACCCCAGATCGGTATTGGGCATACACATGATTTATTTGAACAACATAAACACTTCGATAAAACAATCTTATTGTAACGCTATTTAATTTTACAACATCTTTAGGAACAACGTTTTCTTAATCCGAAAATAAATATTGGTAACCATACGTAAACTGTTTATCAACACATGATCTGTTAAGTGTTATTTGGGGCGTGACGCGCGTGTCAGGTTGACCGCCCGCGGAGATGTCAGTTTGTTGTGTACTGTGTCAGTCATAAATCTGAGTGATGTCATCAGAACAGAACAGAACAGAACAGAATATTTTATTCAGTTACTTGAACATATATACATGTTCCTCATAACATGATCCAATGCATAACAATTATAAACACATGACAACGTATAATATATGTACATATATACACACTTTATAACAGAAGAATTTTAATAAACACGTAGTTAATAATTCAATAATTCTATATGAATATCAAACAGTAGATATATAGTAAATTACAACGTAGTTTATAAACAAGATTCACTCCCCGAGGAGGGACTTATAAGTTATAGACGAAAAAGTACGAAAGAAGAATGACAAATTTGTACAAAAGAAAACAACAAATGAGTAGTTATTGGACGAAATTGATCATAATTTTTCGTCTGTTAAAAGCATGGTATGTATATTTACAAAGGTTTAATATAGTTTTATAGCTTTTAGATTTAAATAAATTTATAAATTTGACCATACTGGGCTTAGTATAATAATATTTACTAATATATTTTTTACGAATATCTATATACAGTGGGCAGATACATATAAAATGGTACTCGTCCTCAATATCATTTTTATTACAAAAAGTACAATATCTGTTACAATGTTCGATTCTGTTATTACCATGACGTCCTGTTTCGATTTTTAATTGGTGAGATGACAATCTCAATTTGGATAATACAATGCGATATCTTAGTGGAACTTTATCAAGGTAACATTCAAATTCATAGTCAGTTTTAAACAATTTATACGTGCACATAGATCTACTAATATTTATGGCTGTATACCACGATTGTTTGAATTGATCGTGTAGTCTTTGTTTAAATTCTATATGGAAACTTTTCTCGTTAACTGAATGCGGTGTAATCCAAACATATGAAAATCCATTGCTATCTAACAGAGACTTAACATCAGTTAGCCAGTTAGATTTGCCTTTGTTAAAATCATCTAGCAACGCTTGGTACAACCGATTAATAATAATATTGTGACTATTTAATAACTTTAGCCAGTATTTTATTATGCGTGTGTGTCTATTGATATGAAGTGGGAATCGGCCAAGTTCACCGTATATTGCCATTGTACATGTAGATTGTTTAACTTTAAGAAGATTTTTACAAAATTTCAAATGAATTCGCTCTACTTTTGTGGATTTGCCAAATCCCCATACTTCGCAACCATAACTCAAAACTGATCCTACAAATGCGTCAAATAATTGACATATGGTACTAGGTTTTAAAAGGGCTGTTTTGATATTACTCATAAGAGTATTAAGAGCTTTCAGTCCTTTACCAGAAATGGTTTCGCAATTCAGAACGAAGCTACCTGTATAATTAAAAACAGTTCCTAAATAGTTAAAATCATCTACAACTTCTAACGGGATATTATTGTAAACCCATTTTTCTTCATGTTTTAAAGGACCTCGTTTTCTAAATACTACGACTTTGCTTTTGTCGGGGTTAACCTCAAGTCCCCATGAATTACAGTAAATTTGTAGACGATTTAGACTGTGTTGGAGATCTGCTGCAGTTTTCGCGAGGATAACCATATCATCTGCAAATAGCATCAAGATAAAAGTCAAATCATCTATCGATAGGCCACTATTAATATCATCACAGAGGAATAATTCGAGATCTTCTAGGAAGAGAGAAAATAGTATCGGCGACATTACTTCGCCTTGTTTTAAACCTACAGCGACTTCGAAGAATTCAGAATATGAGTTACACCCTTTTATACAAGCTTGCACTTTCGAGTACATATCCCTTATTACCCGTAAAGTTTTGCCTCTCAGGCCTATTTTAAATAATTTATACCACAAACCATTTCTATATATACTGTCAAAGGCCTTTTTAAAGTCAACAAACGCACACGCTAGTCTCCCATTTTCATTTAATACTTTACTTATAATTGCATTTAAAACAAATATAGCATCTACGGTGGAACTCCCTTTTTTGAAACCAAATTGTGCATCACTTATTATATTATTATCGGCCGCCCACTTCGAAACACGTTGATTAATAATACCAGTGAATATTTTGGAAAAGCAGCTATTCAACGTAATGCCTCTATAATTATTAGCATCATTAGGGTCACCTTTCTTAAAAATAGGTACAACTAGTCCGTTCATCCACGATTCTGGGTAGATACCAGAGTTAAGGATACCATTAAAAATATCAACTAAGTGTGAAGCTAAAATATCACATGATTCAATAAAGTATTCATTAAGAAGTTGATCCGCAGCAAAAGATTTGTTGCTCTTCAGGTTATATATAACGGATTCCACTTCTTGTATTGTAACTGGTACATCTAGTTCATCAAAGATACAATCAACATCAACATTATCATGATTATTATTGTTATTATTATTATTATTATTATTATTATCATCATTATTATTGCTACAAAAATGCTCAGCTTCTTCATTATGGACATTTGGAAAGTTGATGCTTAAATTAGAGAAATGTTTAAAAAAATCTTCATTGCTGATTTTATTATTATTACAACCATTAGTTTTATTATTTCGAAAATGTTTCCAAAAATCTTTAGGTTTAGAATGTCGTAAACTTTCAATTTTTTTCATCTTCTTCTTATCGCAGAGGCGCTTTTTGCGCTTAACTAATTTTTTATAATCTCCCTTAGATTTTATCATGTCCTGTCTATTAATATCACTTTTATGGCAGTTATAATTATTCAAGGCTCTAATATAAGTTTGCTTTGCTTCAATGCATTCTGCGTCGAACCAATCAGATTTGTTGGAAACACTTTTACAATTATAAGCACTATTATGATCAGTCATGATTTTACAAAAAAGTGGGTCAGCAACATCTCGTATTTCTTTGGTAAAATTACTTATACAATTGTTAACAGATTCCCTATCACCAAAATTGGTATTCAGTGTTAAGCAATTAAGTGTAGGCAATTTTGATATAATGCCACGTCTAAATTCATTCCTCAGACTTTCATCCCATTTAATACTAATTCGTGTGTAATTGTCGTCATTACTATGTGACACAGTGTCACAGTTAATGAGAAACGAGATTGATGCATGATCCGACCATTCGTTAAACGGGTTCACACAGAAATTGTTCAATTTACCAAAGTAACATTCACTCAACACTAGGTAATCAATAACACTCGATCCTGATGAGCAAGCATAAGTAAAATTTCCAATATTATAATCGTTTCCAAGCCTTCCATTAGCAATTCTCATGCAGTTCGACTTACATAAATCAAGCAATTTAATACCAAAATTATTATGGATTTTGTCCATTGAAACTCGTTTGATTGGTCTATCCGGTTCATATTCATCGTTATCGTAATCTATAATTGGTTTGTCACAGGTAATATAATCTGTTTTATCCCCGTTTCCGACCCTGGAGTTAAAATCTCCCGTTAAAAATACATTTCCACGAGTTTCAAATGCACAAATATCGCTTTGCAATAAGTCAAATAAATCAACGTTTATAAAATTATACATAGTTGACGCTTCAGGCCAAATATAAATTCCTGCTACGTAAATATCATCAGACAGATTAAAAAAGTGTTTATCTATTTTCAACCAGATAATTGTATCAAAGTGATTTTTAACAATTGTAATACCTTTGCAAAATTCGTTTCTTATATACAAAACTACACCCCCACTACATCGTTTAGCTTTTTTATTTTGAGTTTTCCTATAAAAATTGTAACATTTATATTGATTCAAATCAAATTTAGATTTTTTATTGCCCCATGATTCAAATAAAAAAATGATATCATATTTACAAATAAGGTCAGTAAAAGCACTATCCTCTAATTTCGTTCTACTAAGACCATGAATGTCATCAATGTATCTTCAAGTAATAAATCTGCGCGGTATTTTGTAATTTATCGCATATCCCCACCTACTTGCTCGCGTATTTAAGAAATATTTTTCGATTTTGCGTTGTTTATCTGTAAATAAACAACGATATTAGTTCTGATGCATAGGAATTAAAACACGAGTGCGTTAGCCCGAGTTGTTTATTAAAAGTTTACGCGCATCAGAACGAAAAATCAAAATCGACATATAAACAACAATAAAGCGAAAATTATTTCGATTCTAACATGACCTAACATGACCTGACAACATATTCGCAATTACTATACGAGCTATATTTTTCAGTTTCGGAACTATTTTTTAGCGTTGTTTATTGGTGTTTTACAACGGTAATTTTGTTATTTGTCTATAGAAACATCTGCGCGTATCATGTTAGAATATTACATATATTGTCTTTTCAAAGTGTATTCGCGTGTAATGGAAAGTTTTTGTTGCAATTGCATTGCACCATGAATGTTCGTGTTCCCCTTGCAACTTTATAATAATATAATTGAGAAGGTCAAAGTTGAAACGTTGCAGTTAACTATACATTTTACCTGACATTTTATTATAAACGACAATTTAAGATACTTGTTTTACTCATTTCCAAATAATAGTGCATAAGTATTATTCTAATACGATACTCGCTAATTTTTCTATAGACCAAAAATTAAATTATCGTTGTTAAACTACCCAACAACGCAAAATGAAGTTCCGATTCTGAACGGAGCATAGTAAAAGTAGTTCCAATTACAATTGCAAAAATATACGTCAAATCGTGTAAAAATCGAAATAATCAGCCAATAAACAACTCTTTGTTGTTCTAATGCGTGGCTATTAAACAACTCGGGCTGATGAACTCTTTGTCGGTCTGATGCGTGGCTATTAAAAAGACTCGTGCTAACTCCCTCGTGGTTTAATGCCTACGCATCAGAACTCCATCTCGTTGTTTATTGGCCGTTAAACGACTATAAACCGAAAATTATTTCCTAAATAACACACACGGGCCCGTATTCACCAACCAGTATTTTTTCTTGATTCCAAACCTCTGAGATCTTTATTCTGAAGTCTAAGGATGAGTAACTCATTCCAACTGGTGGTGAATAAGGTCAATTGTAGTCACTCAAGGCCCAATAGTATGGCGTAACATTAGGTCCTAAATTCGTAACACCTAGTCCGACCAGGTTGTACTTGAGGAAGGGCAGGCCTACCTCCTAATGAATTTCTATGGCGTACCATTAGGTCCTAAATTAGTAAGACCTGGTCCGACCTAATGAATTTCGATCCTGTAGTGCGCAGTCTTAGAACCTGTGGAATTATTAGGTCATACAATTGGTAGGACCTGGTCCGACCTGGAAGAAACCGGTCCGACCGGGTCGGACCTGAGTAAGGGTAGGGGCTAGTGCGACCTCATTAATATGGCGAACCATTAAGTCCTAAATTGGCTAATGAATTGGGATGTTACAAATTCTTAGTAAAAAAACAAACAAACTTATTTCATCCAGTACTGTAGTCCATTGTTAAATAATGAACGTCGAGAGTTTTGTAAGTACTGCTGTAAACACCATTATGTCCGTTAATCTAAATTAAAAATGCTAGTAATGTTAAATAGCAACACAATGATAGTAAATTAATCACTTCAGAGAAATTTTAGCAAATATACCATTGAATATCTATAATAATTATCAAACTTATATTAATACATCTAAAACAATTCTCACGATGTCTTTAAAATAACGCGTCTTCAAGTGTAGGCAGCAGTAAAATCGTATGATCTTGTAAAGGAGATATAATAAGCGCTGTGAGGATCTTGAACGGATACAGGAACAACAATACGTTTTTTGCAACATTTTGATGAAATTGTGTAAACAGCTTTTTGATTGGTTATGATAACAAACGTGCAAACAACTGGCTCTATACAGGTCCTACAAATGCGCAAAGAAGGGTCGTAATTCATTTAGAGGTAGGACCTGGCCCTAACTCAGGTACGACCTGGTCGGATCGACCTGCTCCTACCAGGTCCGACCAGACCTACCAAATTAGGAACTTATATTACATCAGAAGCCGTAAACAGTAGCGGCGTACTGGAAGGTCAGAAATGTCACAAACGAGGTCCGATCAGGTGCGACATGTCCGACCAGGTCGTACCTGCTTCGAATAGGTCCTGCCAGCCCCTACCTCAGGTAAGGCCTGGTCGGACCAGGTCCTATCAATTAAGGACCTAATGGTACGCCTTAAATTTCGACCATTTAGTGCGCAGTGTTAGAACCTGTGGTATTATTGGGTCCTAAATTGATAGGACCTGGTCCGACCTGGAAAAAGCAGATGCGACATGGTCGGACCTGAGGTAGGGGCAGGTATGACCTCATTAATAAGGCGTACCGTTAGGTCCTAAATTGATAGGACCTGGTCCCACCAGGTCGTACCTGAGGTAGGGGCTGGTCCTACCTTCTAATGAATTTATATGGCGTACCATTAGGTCCTAAATTGATAGGACCTGGTCCGACCAGGTCGTACCTGAGGTAAGGGCTGGTAGGACCTTTTCGAAGCAGGCACGACCTGGTCGGACCTGAGATCGGACGTGGTCGGACCTCGTTTGTGACATTTATTACCCTCCAGTACATCAACGTCTAAATTGGTAGGACCGTATTTGGCATGTTGTATTTATATTGACCAATGAATTGGGATGTTGCAAATTCTTAGCAAAAAGTAACTTACTCCACCCAGTACTGTAGTCCGGTTCTGTTAAACTCTCCGAAATATGGTATACATTGATATTATATAAGCCGGTGTATGTGTAGGCGCCAAATTTTGAAACAGAAACAATTCTGAAAAAGAAATTATGGTGCTCTGAGATGGAAGGGGATCGGAAGCAATTTAACTTTTTGTTGCCTATTTAGGATCTTATATTTCACCAGAAGCCGTAAAAAGTAGCGACGTACTGGAGGGTTATAAATGTCGCAAACGAGTGGTCGGACCTTAGGTCGGACCAGGTAGTACCTGCTTCGAATACAGGCCCCTACCTCAGGTACGACCTGGTCAGATCAGGTCCTATCAATTAAGGACCTTAGGGTACGCCATACAATAGACACCCGTAGAACGGGTGTGGTTCAAAACTCCGTACACGCATGTCCACTTAAGTCTCTGTGCGGATGAATTGGGGCACTGTGCAAGCATATATGAGGCGCGTCGTGGGAAAACCGATCTTAATGCATGTGCGTAAAGTGTCTTCCCGGATTAGCCTGTGCAGTCCGCACAGGCTAATCCAGGACGGCACTTTCCGCCTACAGTGGATTTATGTTAGAAGAGACTTTCTTGAAACAGAAAATGCCATAAAAGCGGAAAGTGTCGTCCCTTTACGACACTTTACGCACATGCATTAAGTCCGGTTTTCCCACAAAGCGCCTCATATGTTAAATAGAGGCAACAAAGGTGTTTTAATGCTACTTCTTTATTAATGTTATAAAAATATGTAAGAATCACTCGGCAAAATAAAACTGGATAACAAGTAATGTTGCCAAATATATGGTTTAACAAAATTTAAACATCAAAACGAATGATATACATCATATCATGAAATACAATTTAGTATATAAACACCAAAATAGCACCCATAATATTGATTTTCATGTTTTTCTATAACACACTAAATTAAAAATACTTAATGTAATAAAATACATCGTGACTCATATTCTCAATCGCCAATGCACATTATGGAGGGTGTTTACGTACTCAGTGTCGGTTCGAGGCCAAACTCCCTGCAGTAATCATCATGAGGCACGAGCACGAAATGTCATGTATCACCACGGCTAATGACACAGAATACCTTCGATGATGAATTTCAGGGCTCGAACAAGCGAGTCCCTGAGAAGGCAGCTAGTCAATAGTCCATGGGGAATCGATCTGCTAAAAGGCGACGCTGAATGGTGCATTTATAATGCTTTTAATTTTTCTAAAATGCTCAATAAACCTTTATTGCCCATACTAGTAGAATCCATGTCAGTCATAGACTGGAGATTATCACAGAACTAACGTTGCACGTAGTACAATTATAATTGTTTCTTAAGAGGTAGACTTAGTGCCGTGAGGGCATCGCCTGGGAAGAGTGCTAGTAGTCCGCCATCTTCCCGTAACTCAGCCAGTCGTATAGGCGGTCAACAATAGTCCCGGGGAAAGCACACGGACACGACGATTTCCTTTTCTCTGTGGTATCACCTTCCTCCGTTTCTTTTGTTCTGAAACAAATTTTGACTAGCCCTTTGCACATTGCAGGGATATAGCCCGTAAAGACCAACGCAATCCCAACGGTGGTTATAATGAAAATCCCGAACTGGAAGAAGAACGGATCTGCGCTCCGAGCATGAACAAGGCGGCCCCTATTGTAGTGGCAGCCCCGGAGAGCACGGACAGGCCGATGGACTCGAGCATGTAGTGGACCCTGTCGGCCCGACGGGGGCTGGGGCAGGACCGGTACGCGTCGGCCAGGTGCACGATGTAGTCGACAGATAGACCGACCACCATACACAGGTTGATGGACTCCAGCACCTGGAAAGCACGACGGTCGGATACAAATAAACCTAAATAGACATAAATAATAACAGAACTATATGCATATCTCTTTTTTTAAACGAAGACCATCACAATAAAATTTTATCACCAGCTAATCACGCGCTACAAGCTTTCAAATTATTTTTCTGTCGTCGGTTACATTTAGTCCAAAAATAAGGAAAGCCAGTTTGAAGACTGACTTGGATGAACAGGAAAACTTTGTCTGTTCGACTCATGTAGAATGTAAAGTTGAAGAATCACATTCACATGTACAAGTATATACGATAAAATTAAATTAAATCTACCCCCAGTTTCCATCCCACCAGAGGTATGATGCCCACGACACAAGCTTTGACAAGGCCGATGGTGAAGCAGGCGATCGTGCCGATGATGACGTTCAAAGTCGTTAAAATAAGAATGGGCCACGCAGACAACAATCCCACGAGAATACCGGAAATAGCGGAGTCGGCAAGCGTCTGAAAATAGTACGTTATTTTAATCAATTCGTTTAGAAACAATAATTATTTGAAGTGTGTTTGTTGTTGTTGTTGTTGACTCTAAAACTGAACATAAACATTTGCAAATTGATAAAGATCTACTAGTACTTTCTATTGCGGTGATATCACATATATACATTTGCTAATGTCACTGTGAATACGGGTACACATATTTAAAATAAATAAATTAATACTACCTTCTGTACAGCCAGCCAGTGCCAGAGCGTCTGCGTGACCTGGATACCGCGTAGAGGAGGCGGCATCCTCTCGTTCTGAAAATGTCAAGATTCATACGTTTATACTGTGGAAAGAAGCTTAATGCGGGTAAGGGTTTGATAGTCAAAAGCACATAGTACACATTTTAATGGTTCCGCTTGTAATGTTGGTTCAACGTAGTAGTTGTGTATATACAGAGTGAACGTTTTAAATATAATGTTCGGGTATACATGTAATACTGAACAGGTATATGTGTATAAAGACCGACATCTTGCACCATCTCATCACATTGTACTTTAAATGCAATACAAGTGTACAATCTCATGCTTTTGCAATTTTAGCAGCGAATACGCTTCACTCTTTAATCGCTCTCGGCGCTTTGATTTATGTACGTACAATGCTGGCGATCAGTTTCTCTCACTCGTCGCGCACGGGGATTCCCTCCGTGTAACCGAGTCTGAAAACGTTCATGGTCGTGTTGATCTCGGTTGCTAGGAATTTCGTCTTTGTTCCGTAATAAATCCCTACACTAGTTGTGTATGAATATTTGTGTTAATTTCGGCGAAAGCATATTGAAATATATCGATTGCCGTTTTACTGTACTATACACAAACATGTATGCACGGCTTGACACCGATTAATGATAATAATTAATAACTGATGCCACTGTATCTCTTTGAGGAATTTAAGAGACTAGCTATAGTGTTCAGGGACGTACACAATAAAAAGATTGTAATGCTCCCAGGGAGGGGTCAAGTATTTGAATTGTGTACCAAGATTAAGTGCTAAGTATATTCTGGGATACTGCAAATGCTATAAGTATTTATGGGTAATATCTGATTATGTTAATTGCGTTATAACACATTAATAACATGGCTAATTGGTGATTTTTACAAATACTTTGTCAGTCTGCCTGATGTTAATACACCTATAAATATCCCCCCGGCAGGAGGGGAGCGGCAGGCATATACGGGACTTTAGACTGAACGCAATTCCCGACAAGCGGGAATTAGACACGCCGAATGATTCCGGGTCCCGGGAAATAGACTTTGTTCGGATTTTAGATCCCCGTTAATATTGGCCCCCGGGCCATTTGATACACCAATTAAGCATCCCCCATTGAGGGGATTTAGACGAATATGCTTGGCTCTTGTGTGGGGAATTAGATCCCTCAAAATACAAATAGTCAAATTCCCCTGGGATTGCCCGCCGCTCCCCCCTGACCCCTGGGGGGGGGGATATTGATAGGTGCATAACGTCAGACTTTCGCGCATTTTTTTTATTAACTACAAGGGCGACAACTCTTAAATAGTTTACTCAAAGCAGGGGAGACCACTGATACATCATTCACTCAAAGCAGGATTAAATACAAAACCTGAAGCAAGGGAGACCACTCTTACCCGAACGCTTATAGAACACGTCCCTGGTGACGCCGGGGATTGTTACGTCCCCTATGAGCCAGTTGTACTTCATGTAGTCCGTGGTCGGATACAGAGTGTAACCGTTGGTCAGCCAGAACATGCTCGCTATCTGAAATGGGACAGTCCTTTCTTTACTGAACTTAGACGAATAAGAAACTAAATAAGATTCATAATGGTAAATGTGTACTATATGCATGTAAAACCGCGACTTAACTGCTTGCTAACCCTATAACCCTAACCCTATAAAATATTATATGATCACAGTTTTATTGCGGGTGTTTCTTTAAAGCGACGTTCGAGTTTCTGTAGAAAAAAATTACAACACTACATCAAATACAGAAGTGAATTCTGTCCATTAATGTTGCTGCAGGTATAACAATTGTGTCTTAAAAAATGAATGATGTTTTCAATGAATACCAACATCGTTCCCATGATATTAGAAGTCTGACTCAGCTTTGAAAGTGTGTTTGTTTTTTTCTTAGATCGAGAAAGCGACTTGAAGAAAATACCTCAAAAAAGTTATTGTAGCCATCGGGTAGCCCCTGGTTATAAACATATGGGGTGTTGCGCATCAGGATGGAGATGTTCCCCTCGTTGACCGGAAGTGACACGTCCATTTCCGGTGGGTAATATTTGGCCGACAGGTTCTGAAAAGAATGGTACAAACACAGGATGATTGAAAAGTCAAATACGGAAATTAGTGGAAATCGTAGAACTGCGTATTGTGTTTAGACTCAACTTGGTCA
Source organism: Congeria kusceri (assembly GCA_027627225.1). Classification (NCBI taxonomy): domain Eukaryota; kingdom Metazoa; phylum Mollusca; class Bivalvia; order Myida; family Dreissenidae; genus Congeria; species Congeria kusceri. Next base: position 57,217,339 of record CM051028.1, read on the forward strand.
ATTTAATCGATTCGAAAACAAAAAAGGATGGCAGAAAAAACACAATCTTGAAGCAAAACGAATATTGGTTCATTTGAATTTGTAAATGTTGATTTATACAAAGACCCAACAATAGTCTTCAACAGAATGCATTGTTTAGTATCAACATTGTTTTTGTTTAACAGATTTCAACAGACACGGATTTCTTGTTTGTTTGAGATGTAATATTGAATGAAAGCAATTTGTCCTTTTACGTCTTAATACAGATAGTTATCTTCAAGAATTACAGAACATCTTAAGATTACATGCATACAGGCGCTTGCTAACGTTGAGACCAACTATAAGGCGCATCATTTGCACCATATCGGATGTTTCGATTCCAACTCTATTGACAGGTCAAGCGCCTGATAGATGATACATTTGATACGTATTTGTGACTGAACATTGAAAGATGAGCAAATATTTGACCGCCTAATATACCCATGAAATATTCACAGCACTTTCTTCGATCAATTTTCGATGTTAACACAAGCCCCGAGGGATTGTGTACATAGGAACAACGATACAGGTCTTATGTGTATTTTCTCGACAGCAGGTAACATAAGAATAAAGATCTAACGACCGAATCGCCATTTGGTTGACATTTACGTTTGTTCATATAGATATACTCTTTTCGGACGGAGTCGCGGTACGGGCGGTGTCGCGGTAAACATTAAACGTCATCTAGCGGACATTTCTTGTAAACAAAACCCACCTATTTTTCTTGTCTCGGCTTCTTATCATGAAAACTATATGAAAATGCATAGAATATTGCTAAGTACAATTTGGTTTGTTAAAAATTGCTTGTATAATGCGTTTCTGCTAAGAGTCTAATCCGATTTCATTTCAGAATGTAATAAGATATTGTTGTTACTCTGACGTCTGTGCCTAAGTAGTAGTAGTTCCCCGTGGGTTTTGTAAACGAGTTATTTTTTTCCAGTAATTAGGGTTATACTGTACGCAACTTATTTATTAAAAAATGGAAAGGATTGCTCCCGTTGTTACCGATTACCGCGACTCCGTTGTGCAAGTTGTCAAATTAAACTTATAGGCGTGTTGTGTGGTTTGATGTTTTGCAGGATTCAAAATGAAATAATTGTTTATTTGTTGATTGCCATGTGCGTGTAAGATATTTTTACCTTATAATCTTTTATTAAAAGTTTTAACTATTATCTTTCCATTTTTGGTTATTCAACAAGTCGTTAGTACCGCGACTCCATCGGGACACAGTATACATGTTAATAACAGCTGTAAAACATAATTTATTTTGTGCCATACAGAAATATTTGGTTTACACATATACCATTAATTCCCTTTGGTAAATACACATCTACACATATATATGGCATACAATAGTAGTATTGGAATAGATTTGCCATCAGTATATTATATACACTACATTTACCTTGAAGATTTATTTCAAAGGAAAAAGCTACAACAATGTTGGTATACAAACAATTTAACCGCTCTTAAAATGGCATAATTTACTGGTAAATGTTTAGGCCCAGTTTTATTACATTATTACATTGTATATTATTTGTATGTTCACTTCGTTATAAACATACGGTTCAAACCTTAAAGTAGTTGTCGAAGTCCTTGGCGAAGCAGTGAATTGTGGGTTTTCCCGTGGCCGAGTCTCGCTGGATCCGGAGATTGCCGAGCGTCTCCGGGTCGAGGTTCTCCAGGCGATCGCAGGGGTCCTGAAACATGCGTTTAACAGACCATGAGTGTTTTTTTTCTCCAAAATAACCAAAATGTACCATCAGAATGAGCTATGTTGGATCTTATTTTTCACAAATCATAATGTTCACCCACCAGTGAAGAATAGGATCTCATTTGTCACATTTTTAAGTGAGAATAATGTGATTGGCCAAAAACACGGGGTATTCGTGAGGATCACAGATGAGTATGATTTCATTGCTTATCCAAAACAATATGCGATCACAAACTTCACAGAAAATGTGAAGAATAAGACTGTGATGTGTGAAGAATAAGATCTCAATTTTCACACCTGTGAAGAATGAGATCCTATTTTCCACAGATGTGAAAATATGATTTGTGAAAAATATGGTCCTACAGAGCTGACGCATGTACTATCATAGATATGTCTGCTATGTTATGCGAAGTTTTCACCACACAGTTCGAATTTTAATATTGAGTGAATTAGTACTCAAAACATAAACGAACCTATTTTTTTAACAACACACAAAAAGTGGTTGGCAAATACGATTAGTCGTTGATTACAATCGTACAATAAATATTAAGTTAAGTATTTTCAAATGTGTTCAAGTTGTACTATAATCTGGACCCCGTACCTTGAGGGCCAGCTGCCACTCCGGCGTGTTCATGTCAAACTGCTCGTCCCAGACGGGCGTGCCAAAGCAGTACTCCCCAGACTTCAGGTCGCAGTCCCGGATATCCGCCTCTCCCAGCCACCAGACCAGGTACAGCTTCTGGTACTCGTCGTCCTTGTCACGCTTGAATGAGCTGTGGTGACGCGTGTACGCCTTGGCGTAATTGTGCGTAGACCGGAATACGCGCACATGCAAACCGGAAGTGACGTTGTGACGAAGTTATGTATTACTTTAGTATGTGGACAATGATATTATACGTGTATGAAACAAGAAAACAAAAACAAAAAGAAACTAACTTAATTGCGCATGTAAACCGGAAGTAATCCCTGCGTTGCTATTCTGTAGACAATACGTGCATGAAATAACATAATTTGCCTGATGTCTACTTACCGGCAAACGTTACTGTACTGTTTCTGTAATTTTGTTCATGAAAAGTTCATTTAAGATTAGTTCAGATTTAGTATGTACGTGAATATCATGACAATATTTCAACTAATACTTGTTTGTCATTGTAACGTTTATTTATTGTCTGGCATTTTAACATGCTAAGATCAAAGACTGTGTGCCACAGTTACTAATATACACGGACTTTCAGAGTTCCGTGCTTACGTGTATAAAATGACAATATTTCCATGACAACTACTTATTTTTTACTGTAGTTTAATTGTTTGAAGATACATTTGAGGTGTGTCGTGGGAAAACGGGCTTAATGCATCTGCCTAACGTGTCGTCCAGGATTAGCATGTGCAGTCCGTACAGGCTGATCCAGGACGACGCTTTCCGCTTTTATGGTATTTTCTGTTTCAATGAACTCTCTTCTAAACATAAATCCACTTTCGGCGGAAAGTGTCTCCCGGATTAGCCTGTTCGGACTGCACAGGCTAATCCGGGACGACACTTTATTAATCCCGATTTTTCCAAGACACGCATCATTTCTAAAATCAGCAAGACTTTTTTGTAGCTAGTTACCTTCAAACTGTGGCCAAGAGAATTAGGGGTTACCTGCTGAGCATCCGGTTTTATCAGTGTCGCCTGGTAAATGAAGAAGATGGCGACGGCAAGGAATGCCACGGGCACCACCACCTTCACCACTCGCTTCGTCATGAAGTCGAAAAACCCGTTAAGAAGAAAAAGGACCACTTTATTTCTGTCCTCGAAATTCTTCATTGGTTTATTTTGTTTCCGTTCTAGATACTCTTGCAACTGGGCGTCGGATTTCAGTTCCTTAAGGTCCAGAGGTTTGGGGACATGGAAAATGTAGCTCTGACTGGCGCTTGCCACCTCTGATTTTGTGCTGCTTTTTTGATCCTGATAATGTTTTTGTATTATTGCACGTCGGGATTCATCACTGGACGATGTAATCAGATCTATTGAGCTACTGGTTTCATTGATGCTTTTACTTTCCGGCGAGTCAGAAATTGCTAGACTTTGTTTGATACCGTCTGCGGATTTGGGTTTAGCACTGAAGCATCTTTTGGCGACTTCTGTAAATTTGAGCCATATAAATTTGGTCTCGGTGTGATGAAGCATTATGACTGTAGGGAAGTAAACAACAACCCATATATAGTTTAGTGCAACTGAAATGGCAGTGAATATTGCAAATGTTTTAACGGGGAGTAGCGGCGATAGACCGCTGACAAAAAAAGCAATCATTGTCGTAAATGAGGTAACAAATGTCGTTTTCGCCGCTTTACGGTAACAGTCGGATAATCTGTAGGAATCATCCGGGTACTTGGTGTTTCCTGTCAACCGCCAGGTATCGTAGAACACGAACAAGTCGTCTGCACCGATTCCAAGGATAAGAAACAAGGAAATTATGTGAAAGAACCCGAAATATTTGTACTGCATCGCATATCTGTATAACAGATTTGTGTAGAGAAAACTGGACACGATGCTGAGAATACCAAATGACGTCACAATAACGGATCCAGTCTGTGCCGACATGAACACGAAGATAAACAGGAAACTTCCTATGGCAAGTTTAATGTCGCTGAGCGCTTGCTGAAACAGATCGTGTTCGAACAGGAGCTTGCTGATGTAATACACATCCAGAATATCAACCAGCGTAAAATCTCGGATCTTTTCCGTCTCCGGTTTAAAATAGTCCGTCAGAAACGTTGTGACGTCTTCTTCCGTGCCGTAACGTTCGTTGATGAGGAACAAAGGCCAGCCTAGCGGTATGAACGTTCTTGTGATGTACGTTGCACAGCGATCTGGCTCTATTATGTAATTCCTGCCGATGAAGAGCTCCAGGAACTCTCGGGTTTCGTTGTATGGACGCTTTGTAGATCACGTCACATACGTTTGAAATATTTAAATCTAAAAATACGGGGTCAACGTGGGAATACGTGCCGTCGAACAGCCTCAGGAGCGACGGAGGCTTCACGCATTCGTAATGTGTGTCCCACAGACAGAAATGCTCTTGGTAGCGTTCCATATTGAACAGACGCTCTTCAACTCTGCGAATTTGTTCAAGATGGTATTTGTTTAATATATTTCCATCGGGATTCTCGAATATTATCTCGAACGTGTCCTGCACTCGGCCTCTGTAGCCGGAGTTATAGGAAAAGCCGTACACAGGTCGATATACGGAGGTGTTGGGCGTCTGCTTCGAATCCCATGACAACTCTTTGAGGCGGTCGCTGTTGTAGATGTAGAGCGGAAGTGAGTCGAACACGGCCGGAAATACGTCATGGTCGGTGAAGACGAGGCCCAGCGTGATGCCAATGACGGCCAGATGGAGACAGGTAAGTGCCACTGAAAACACAAAACAAAATTAATAGTTTGTAGTATGTTGTTGTTTTTGCTGTTGAACCCCAACCCTAACCCATTCCGAACAGGAAGCTACAAGAGCTTCGTGGTTATTTTCGCTGTTTTCATTTAAAGTCTCTTTACGTTAATATAATTTGTGTACTAATCTTAAAGAAGATTGTTTTAGACAAACATATTTGTCATTCTAATAACACTAAAATAATTTAATAAGCCAATTGCAAAATCGAGAGAGGAAAACTTCTAGAAGTGGTATCGAAAACGGCACTAAATAGAGAAATGCGATTTGTACATTAGACTCCACAGTTTTACAAACGAAAACCAAACGGGTTAGAGCCAGAATACTAGCATGTTATTAATTAACGTTGATATTGGTATTGCAAGAAGAATAGAACAGAAATTATTTGAGGCGTGTCGTTGGAAAACCGGGCTTAATGCACGTGCGTTAAGTGTCGTCCCCGATCAGCCTGTGCAGTCCGCACATGCTGATCCTGGACGACACTTTCCGCTTTTAACGCATTTTCTCTTTCACGGAAGTCTCTTCTAAATGTAAATACACAGTAGGCGAAAAGTGCAGTCCTGGCATAGCCATGCACAGACTGAGCCGGGACGACACTTTACGCACATGCATTAAGCCCGGGTTTCCCATGACATGCCTCATTTGGAATTTTGGATCTGTGCCTGACTGTGGTTGATTGCCTGTGCGCTGTATTCAAATGTCGCAATATATTGAATACAATGTTTTAACCTGATTTCATGGATTTGAAGCGAGACTGTACAAATAAGTAATTATGTTATTATGTGCAAAAATGTTTGTTCACAAATGATTAAGACCATAACATAGTGAGCTGACTTACTGTCTGATTAATTACAGATTTGTCCGTCACAAGAAAAAATCTGATTATTGTGATTGAGCATATATACATGTATAGAGTTGGGTCACACCAAATGTGTGTGTATGTTGTATTTGACTGCATTTTGACATACCTGTTGAAAATGTCAGACTGTGTGTGTGTATTTCAAATTTTATGAGGTCCTTCCGCGCCTGAGACTTCATTATGTGAGGATCCGGAGTGTGTCCCAGCACTCCTACCTAATTAACTTACTAGAGACTCACGAAATTTGGGACGAATTTTTGAATCATAGCTGCAATTTCGGTAATTTAAGATATTTTAATTTCGGTGTGGTCTTGTTCTGTCGGGGGAAACCGGAGTATCCGGAGGAAACCCCACCTTTCCGGTATGGTGACCACCAACCAAACTCGCATGCGCCGAGAGGGAAGCGAACCCGGGACGCCTAGGTGAGAAGCTTACTAAAGTGCACTTACTAAAACAGAGTACCGGGAATATTGTAATGAGCTTGCAGATTCTCAGTGGCTCCTGAAATGTCGGTTCGGCTTTCACTTCCGGTTCTTCGAGCTCAGGGTCTTTGTGCGTCCGCGCAGTTTTCTCCAGCTCGAGCCTCGATGTCTCGGGGATTGCGATGACGTGTAATGAAGATCCGGAAGCGATAGAGACCTTTGATGATCTGCGTTTCAAGTTAACGTATTTCTTAATCTTGTCCCTTTTCGACAACACATGTTCGTCTTTATGTGACGTAAAGTTCGCTTTCTTGCTTTTAGCATAATGACCACTTTGGGTACTACTGGCTCTTGGGGTCGAATGTGTTTCTTTGAGGTAGTTTTCAGAACCACGTGGCGAACATGCACTAGCGGTAAAGAGATCAACGGAACATGGGTTCGCTGCGGGTAAATACTGCACTCTTTGTTTCTGGTAATACATCTCGTCGTCATATCCTAAGTTAAGACGTAACTCATTAGCTGAATCACTACTATTTTCAATTCCGGCATGACTTCTATGTAAACCATTCCTGTCAAGCCAGAGACCACGTGGATACAAATCTCGTGCATCCAACTGGGCCAGAGAGTCTGACTCGGACGTTCCACGATTATATCTCTCGTCTTTTCTTTGTCTAGATCTTGTTTTCTTCTTCCGAATCCTGTGTTGTCCTGTTTCAGACCCGTCGGTGCTATAGTTGACATATTTATTTTGTGGCGTCTGAGATCTTACCTTCCGCGCCTTCTTACGAGTGTGCCTCTTTCCGCTGGGAGGTCATTCCGCTGTAGCTTGCGCTTTCTCGCGGATATTGGCAGCATCGTCAGTTCCATCAACTTTATTGATCACGTTGTCATTCTCGGTATCGATTTCGTCATTTCCGATGTGCTCATACGTTTGGTTGTCCAAACTGGTTCCCCAAGGTGGTATTTTTCTCTGAATTGTTTCATCTTCAAATCCATGATTTTCCGAACCAATGTTTTCCATTTAATAATAAAATCGCTTCGTTTTAGAAGCACTCGTATTGCTTTAAAACGAATATTGTCTCTTCAGGCAAGCAACATTTTACATTTAATAACGTTAGTAGTATGTTCCCATGTTCTTTCTTTGAAGGAATGTCAAAGAAAAGCGCAATATTTTAAAGTAAGTTTAAGCATTATTTGATAACTGTTTCCAATTCATTTCATTTCAATGTCTAAATGCAACACGTGCTACGTAGCAATTGTCAATACAAATGCGTCTGTTATGATTTCGACATTTAAATTTAAATCAGATATTAGCTCCTAAACCGTTTTCAATATTTGTTTAGCTTAAGTCCAATATTGAATTACACTAGTCCACATGCTCTTGCGAATTCATAAGAGCGTCTGTGAATCGTGTGTGTATTTTGAAGTTTATGAGGTCCATCCGCGCCTTAGGCTGCATAATGTGAGGACCCGGAGTGTGTCCCAGCACTCCTACCTAATTAACTTACTAGAGACTCACGACAGTTGGGACGAATTTCGAATAATATATGCAATTTCCAGCTATTCATTTTTTACTGAAAGATTTTAATTTAAGTGACAGACTAAATTTATTCATATTTTCTTGATGGTGTTGATGTTTTATGTTTCCAATCATGTTACTTTAAAACAACAACAACATTTATTGCGTTTAAACGTTACAACTCTGCTTGCATCAAATAATACAACACATCCTATATATACTTTTTTTAACGCAATAACGAGGAAAGCAAATTATATGCATAACATTTATATATCATATATTAAACTTTTTTTGTAATCCTGTCACCAATTATCAAGTATAATTTGCATTTAACATTTTCATTATATTTGAACACTGAGTTGGTGAATACGGAACTAATTCTTGGACATTTGCTAATAACTTGCTTAATTAAGAGTTTTGATAATTTTAATGCTTCTAATCAAGGTTAAACTATCGTCTGTTCATTTGTCATTTAACATTTGCTAAAATATATTGAAATTCGAAAGATATTCAACATCTCTTTTTTGACCAGTCCACAAGGGCAGCAGGGGGTGGGCCAAAAGGAGCAGGGTGAAACAGCAGCAGCACCCTGCTATTTTGCTCTGTATCTCTCTTTACGTATATGTATCTGTAATAATATGAAAGTGCTTCAAAATAGAACTAGAGATCTACAATCCACATGTGACGCCTAGGGCTCAATATCGCGTTTTATAACCAATGACTAGCGCAAACGCAGCAAATTGCGAATTCATCCTCGCAGCACAACCAGGTAACTGAAGTGTTGCTTTTATTGATTACCAGTGATACGCGATACATTTTCATCAGTCTTCTTTATGGGATATATCGATACGTTCTGTTGCCTTTGTTGTCATTCGATCAACATCCGCGATCAGTGTTGAAAGCACATACAATAATTAACGTCACAAATAAATTCTATTGAAAATCTAAACCATTAAAGGTGTTCGACCTTTGTCGATTTTCTTTGTGAAATAACAAGATATTATAACTTTTCTTTAGTCATAAGCTAGTCGAGCTTATGCAAGGTTTCAGTCAGGAAATAATGCAAGAAGTCAGAATGGTAGTGTGATATTCTTTTAATTCAGAGGTCCCGGGTTCGAACCCCGGTGGGAATTTTTTTTTCTTTTCTTTTCTTTTTTTCTAAATACTTTTCTTGTTAGTACACTGACGCTTTTTAGTTCCGATGCTTAAATCTATCAAGTTAAGACATTTTATTGCATACTTAAAAAAAAGCTAAAATATGTAAGTCCCTTTAATTGTTATAACTATATGAATAATGTCTACATGCAAATGTGGAACACAAAACGATTCAATTCGATTTCCCATGTTTCTTTACGAAGGTATATATAAGGATCTAGCACAATACAAAAGTGGAAGATGGATCAGAAAAGGTTAGGGTGCTGTTGAAAAGGGGCCGGACCAGTTTTTTGACATTCTCTAATAAGTTGGTAAATCCAGGGTCTCATGTTTTATGCTTCTAATTAAGGTTTTTAAGCAGTCATTTGACTCTGAATATATTCAAAAAATATATTACATTTCAAGATATCATTCTCTTACATCAACACTATATTGCAGGTTAATCAAGTTCAGCTACACATTCGATTTTAAACAAAGAGCTTACTGAGTATTGTACCTCAGTTCAAGATACGTTTGCTTTACTTTCTACGCCACGAGGAACCAAGAGGAAGGTCAGGTTAGATACCAGTAAATAGTTGGAAATTCCCCGGTGGTTCACTCGAAAGTGGGACGTATATCAAACGCACTGCTTTAAATAGGTATTTCCTGAAAACGACATGTCTCCTGTGCATTTTGATATATCGTGACACAGAATTACGTGAAATTTGAATTATAAGCAGTTTGTTAAGTGAGTTTTCAGAGAGTCTATATTAATATTTGTGATGTCGTGGTGCATATGATTTTCTAACATGATACTCGCTAATTTTTCTATAGACAAAGAGCAAAATTATAGCTGTTTAACTACCTAATGAACAACGCAAAAACTAGTCCTGATTCTGAGCGGTAATATTTCTCATTACAACTGCAGAAATATTTGTCAAATCATGTTAGAAAATATTTGTCAAATCAAGTTAGAAATATTTTTCGCATTATCGTTGTTACTCGACCAATAAACATCTCTTTGTCGTTCTGATGCGTGGCTATTAAACAACTCGGGCTTATGCCCTCGTGGTTTAATTCCTACGCATCAGAACTCCAAATCGTTGTTTATTGGACGATAAACAACGATAAATCGGAAATTATTTCGTAAGTAAAACAGAAGCCAGTCAGATAGATTAACTATGGTAACATTTGAGTACTAGTGTAATCATATACATGTATATACATGTACTATGCCTGGCCAGAGATTTTTTTTATAGATTTTTTAGTTTCTGTGACATTTTTGGATCACTTAAGAATAAGGCACCAATGGAAATAACTTTTTGGCTAATTATATTTAAAAATTGGTTTTGTCGGCGGATCTGAGTAACTAAAAATCAACTCTGGCCTAATAAGCAGGTGAATGTTTCAGATACAAATGGTACAATTGCATGAGCGGACTGACGATTAAAACATCATAATTAAAACAAAGACATAATAGATTTTATGAAATCTTTATAATTACATGTATGCACTTAATTTTGGGAGCAATTTTATTATAAAAAAATAACCGAAGCATTTAACATTTTAAAAATATTCCCCACACGCTTCTTCCCCACTCGTTTCACACGTTGAACATTTGGTCACTGCATGGACTTCGTATTACCTTCTTCTCCTTCCTCCTCCTCCTTTTGACCTCTTTCCTCCTCCTCCTTTCGACCTTTTAGGTGACTTAGATTTTCTCATTTTAGGTGACTTCCTTTTAGGCGACTTCCTTTTTGGCGATTTCGACTTTCGCTTTGGACTTTTTGATTTTGACTTGGATTTCTTGTCTTTCTTGCCTTTATTCTTCTTTGATTCCCCGCCCCCGCTGTCTCCTCCGCCATCATCACCACCGCCGCCGCCTCCGAACTGTGGCATCTGACCCATCGCGTACGGGCTACCACCACCACCGGCGGAGTCGTCCATATTCACAACGGAGTCATTCGTTTCGTCTTCTTCTTCGCCTGGCAGTTTTTCGTTGCGCATCTTTTGCAGTGCTGGCAGGATAGGAAATTGAACAGTAAGCGACGTCTTCAGAGCGGTTGGGATAAGAACTGATGTATACGCGTTCACGTATACATGTAGAGTTAGATAAGTCGATTAATCAAAAATAAAAGTGGAATTGTTAATAATGAAATGAAATGTTAGTGTCTTATTTAAATATTCCCTTTCCTGATAAGAACTAAATAAATCTTATTTTCAAAATATAAATATATCGAGATATTAAATATTTGGTAAAATGTAAACGGCTGTACATAAAAATGAAACCGATATTTCATCTTTTGATATGGTATTAAAATAACAAAAGAAACACATATTTTTTTTATATGATACTATACAAGCCTTTATGGTTGACCACTGACCTCCCTGTTTGACGTATTTATCCGGGTCCCCGGCACAGCAGGCGGCGCAGACGTTGGGCAGGACGGAGCCCCGGCCAGGCCCCTCGGGATCGCCCTCCTCGTATGCGCTCTGTACCGACGTCTGCAGGTAGCGCAACAGCATCAGCAGCAACGTCTGGGAGCCGGCAGAAAATACAGTAGTACATAAATAAAACTAACCACGAAAACAACATTTCTGGTAATTATCTGGGAAATATTAATTCTTTACAAACAACGAACCGGTAGTACATGAACGAACGAACGAACGAATAAAAATAAATAAACAGGAAAAAAGCAGTAAAAACAACAACAAATAAACAAACAAACAAACATAAACACATATATTTCAAAGACTTCAGTCACTTATAACTTATTAACTTAAATTAGTATATATACCGGTATGAATACCGGTACAATTTATTTCTTTAGTGTTGCATTGATAGATCGGACAGTAAACTGTGCACTGCTAACCCTACACAACAGAATATACCACAACTACCAATTCATAATGGTTTATGCACGCGCTACAACTTGAACTCTTTTACTGTACCGTTGCTGTAGCTGTAAAGATTCTCAACACACAAGACGTTTCAAATTATAGTTTTAAAGAGACTCGTTCACAAATAAGCAAATCGATAATTTCCTAAATATTTTGTCACAGTTTCACCAAAATAAAAGAATAAAAGAATAACGAAGCGAAAAGCATTCCAGACACAAAACTACAATGAATATATAATGTGTCGATGATGACAGACTAGGTGATTGGTTCGAATCCCGATGGAGGTACTTCTGTTTTGTGCCTTTTCAATGTATTGTTTTAATATAATATCATATAATATTTGAGTACATAAGTCCAAATGTTTTACTTATTGCAGGTAAGGCGTCTACTGATATTTAAAAAAAAAATACGAAACTGATCTAATAATACGTTGTACCTGTGCACAGAACAATATGAACACGGCGGATCCAGTGGGTTTCAGTATGCGCTTTTCAAATTTGTCCATCAGCGCGTCCGTGCAGCCCTTCCGGTACAAGGTGACGCCATCGTAGTTCCGGTGCGCGCCGTTGTTGAGCACGTCAGCGGTGACGCAAGGGCGACGGGATTTGACGTCGCAGCAACTGAAAGGCACGCTTTCCAGGAGTATGTCATCGCCCTGGATATATCTGAAAGACGCGTCCAGTATTTGCCCGAACAATATACAGAATTTAATGTACATGTACATTAACGTACACAAGCTCAAACTCTTCACAGTTATCAACCTCCTTGTTAAAGCAGCGCCCTGGATATATCTGAAAGACGAGTCAAGTATTTGCCCGAACAATATACAGAATTTAATGTACATGTATATTAAGGTAAACAAGCTCAAACTCTTTACAGTTATCTTCCCCTCGTTAAAGCAGCGCAGCAGGGCAGACCTCTTTGAGGGGTTTGACACATGCTAAGCGGAAGCGTTCTATAGTCCTTAAAATATTAATAATGTTTTGTATGTGTAGTGTACATGTTACAAACACTAATTAATTATGACTTATTTTCAACTTTAGTTAGAAAAGCTTACGAATCTTCTTTCTGTTCTGATGTGCTCTGGTTGTTAGACTGGTTTCTCACCTTGCAAACCTGGGGTCTGCTCTGTTGACGTAGTCCATGTTGATCCAGCCAATGGTGAACCAGTCTCGGTATGACCTGCTGCCGCAACAGCGCGACATCATCTGGGTGTTGTCGATCTCCGCTGAATGTTCAGTTGAGTAACAGTCACTATTCAAAACTCCAAACGCATTACATATTCAAAACTCCTTTTAATACATAACACAATTAGTAACATGCAGTTACAGGTAATAAAAACACGATACACAAACATGTTCTCACAGTAACATTGCGTTATAACAGTGCATATGATCAGGTATGGCTCAATAACGCGCACAAGGGACATAATAATGATTAAAACACGTCAGTAACGGGTATGGCCCCCTCTCGCATTCCGTACCGCAGTGCATCTCCGACGCACGGAAAGAACGTTGTAGAATGGTCACCGTTTCCAAAGGACTGGTGTCCGCTCTTGTTCATTCATTGCGTTTTCCGGTGTAATAAAGGGAGCTTTGAATATGTGATGCGTTAGGAGTTTTGATTAGTATATAAGGTGTACATTAAAATACAAAAATAGAAGACGTGTCGTGAGAAAACCGGGCTTAATTCATGTGCATAAAGTGTCGTCCCGTTTGTTTGGATTTTTCGCCGTTTTTAGTCATATCACGGCGGTCATTTAACCTACTCACACTTTTACTGGGCAAGCTTAGCCGATCTAAGCGGTTTACCAGTACTAAGTGCACATACTTATGCCGGTAGCTGACAACTACCCTACTTGAATCAGAGGTGTGTCTGGGGGGGGGGGGGAATGGCCGTAGAAATAATGTCATGACCAATCCCCACACAAATTATGTGGCCATGCTGGGTTCCGAACTCACGATCCCCGGATTGACAGTCCAGCGCTCTACCAACTGAGCTAGCCGCGCCCGACAAGAGACTTAAGAAGTTAGGACGCAATAATAAAGAACATTCTTGAAACTGTTATATATGTTCTAAGAGCGCTGTTGATTTGAATCTTACTTGATATTCGCCAACACTTATTACGACATTTTTTTATTGAGAAATTTGAAGGATTAGTTAAAAAGATACAGGGCATCGGTAACCAGCGCAGCTGCGAATATACAAAGATTAATTTTTTTTAAGTCTAAGTCTGTTCTTTATTTTTAAATCTAAGAATGGTTTGGTGAATACGGACCGGTACAGACTTGTGATTTTGTCACATTGGAAGTTACGAAAATACGATTTGAGGTCATTACTTTTTGTTCTGCCATGAATAAAAGGTGCTTTTTCAAAACATTTAAGATAGCAGTAGTCGCAAATGTGCACCCTATGGAAGCGTCCTGGTGCAAGGTGTAAAAATAAAAATAAATAAAAAATACTCAATATTAGAAAACTTATCTCGTAATTACGACTTTTTATCTCGTAATTACGACTAAGTATATCGCAATTACGACTTTTTGTTATCTCGTAACTACGACATTGTATATCGTTATTATGACTTAGTTGCTCGTAATTACGACTTTTTATCTAGTAATTACGAGATACATTGTCGTAATTACGACATAAAAAAGTAATTACGAGATAAAAAGTCGTAATTACGAGTTAAGAGTGTAGTGATGACGCATAAGCCGAGTGTGGTATTAGCAGGCTATCGTAGATTGAAATAGTACCAAAAGTACACTGTCCTCTTTAGTGGCTGAGGTAAATGAATCTTTGAATTTGTAGTTAATCATTTATCATGTCACACACTATAATTATATGTGCCAGAACAATTATATAAGTAGACTACTAAATTTGATCCATACGCGTTAAATTGTTACTCTGCTATATACTGAATGTGCAATCTGGTGAAAATTATAAAATAATTCCTGGTAATTAGAATATTGACCAGGACCGGTATAATTAGAACATTGACCAGGACTGGTATAATTAGAAAATTGACCAGGACCGGTATTCACAAAGCTTCTAAGGACAATCTTAACTTAAGGTGAACTTAAGTGAAAATTTCATATCTAAATTATATGTGAAATCCAATTATATATGTTTACCCATTGGTAAAATATGAAAGACATACAAAATATTTACTAGTTTGGACCATTTTAATGTAAAATGACATATACGTGAAACAGCAACTGAATTAAAGAGTTTTATGAATTTAAGAAATTTCCTCAACTTTTCCCTACGGAGCTTTGTGAATATGGGCCCTGAACATAAAAAATTGTATATATCTCGATGCTTTAAAGTTGTAGAACGAATTTACCGCAGCCACTTGTGCGCTATAACTGTGAATTCATTAAGGTACCTTTAACATTTACGTTGTTCTTGTATCGCTTCATGGCGTCAATGAGTCCCTTGTGGAGCGCCTTATCCACGCTGGCCCGGTGGGAGAAGCTGACAATACTGGCCGCCAGGATGATCCATATGAACAGGAACATCACCACCGCCACCGGAAGCAGCGCCAACCGAAACTTGTCGCTCGTGACGGCGAAACCGGTGTCGTACGCGAACTTTGCACATATCGCATTGATGATAAACATGATCGTTCCAACGCTGATGAGAAAGTTCGGCAGCATTCCGTCGTTGTAGCTCTCCAGCAGGATTAGTTTGTTGTTTATATGTGTTTGAATGTATATTGCAGCACATATGAGACAAACTCCCGCCACTGCCAGTGTTACACACAAAACGGAAATTATGACGCCTAATTTATTTCGCGCATTCTCAGATAATGTTATTGGAAACACCATTTTACAAGATTACAATGAAACCATATTTACATAACAATAACGCGTCAAATTTAATAATATACTTGTTAGAAGCATGTTTAACAAAACCTACGCGTTATTATTTGAACTCATGAACGACGCCATGTTGTTTACGTCGAATGAATTATGACGTCATGAGCGTGACGTGAACACGTTATCTCCCTGAACAATTGATTCGCGCCATCTCAACTCGGTAGTCTTTTATTTTCTTTATATTAGATAAAGCGATTTATTTCTTGTGGAGACATGAGTAAACGAAGGATCTATTCTATTAGTTGATGAATTATTGTTTGATTGATTGACAGGAAAATACCGATTGAAGAAAGTGGCTGTCATTTTGGGCGATTTCGGGCTGGGGGTCAGAAGTTATATCTGCCGAGCAAAAGTGAGCAATAATAGTATAAAGGTTTCTAAAATTGGGGTTAAAATATGAGCAGATATATACTTTATGGTGTTTACAATACATTTAATACATAGACGGTGTGTATTGTCAGATAACACAACTTTGTAAAGTTAGCAGTATTAATCATCTCGTAAATAAGCAATATATGGAAGGCCGGTGCGCCATGCTAATTGCTTAATGACAATTGCTATTTGCCAAATGCGAATTGCCAGTTGCTAATTGCCAATTGCTTATTGCCAAATGCCAAAGGGTTATTTATTTGGTGAGTATCATTTACTAATTAGCAATTGGCAAATAGCATTTGGCAAATAGCATCTGGCAATTAGCAAAAACACAACTTCTGTTGTGTGTTTGGCATTTATTAGTTATCATTTGGCACTTGGCATTTGGCAAAAAGCAATTGGCATTTGGCAAACAGCAATTGGCATTTGGCAAATAACAATTGGCAATTAGCAAAACGACAACTTCTGTTGTTTGTTTGGCACTTATAAGTTATCATTTAGCAATTGGCATTTGGCAAATAGCAATTGGCATTTGGCAAATAGCATCTGGCAATTAGCAAAAACACAACTTCTGCTGTGTGTTTGGCATTTATTAGTTATCATTTGGCACTTGGCATTTGGCAAAAAGCAATTGGCATTTGGCAAACAGCAATTGGCATTTGGCAAATAACAATTGGCAATTAGCAAAACGACAACTTCTGTTGTTTGTTTGGCACTTATAAGTTATCATTTAGCAATTGGCATTTGGCAAATAGCAATTGGCATTTGGCAAATAGCAATTGGCAATTAGCAAAAAGCATGGCGCACCGGCCTTCCATAGCAATCATATTTCCAATACGTCTTCTATTGAAATTCTCGCAACCCTACATGAAAAGAGTTGATGGGAAAATGAAAACCTTTCAATGTTTGATGAAAAGGCATCTCAATGAAATCGTTGAGAGATCAAACAAACTACGATATAAGCAAATGGTCGTAATGACAAAGTCTATCATTGTTGAAGCGGACTGACATTTGTGACATTACAATGAATTTACACATGTATGTATGTTATATTGTATGATGAGCGGAGTTTACATGTGCTGCTGATTTTTAATGTATTATTTATGAACATTTATTTAATTACACAGCGTTGATTGGGAATACGAAGTGAAATACGTTATGGTGATTAATGTTAAAGGTAAACATACTTTGATCGATAAGTCAGCGTAAAACATGGTCTTGCATGGGAAGTAATAGTAAGAAAACCTATAATGTTAATATTGTATAATGTTAGACGCAGTTACCCTGCATTAATATTAGCCAATATTATTGTAAATTATCTTTGGCGTTCTTAGTGTTTTGTTAATTGTGAAAAATGAAAGCGAAATTATTCGAAGCGTGATACGAACCAGTTTATTTGTGTTTGATTGAGCGAGTGTTTTGGTAAGTCTTTGAGTAAGAATGGTCACCAGCAGTAACCCACAATAACAATACTTATACATTATTCAGTAATGCTTACACATGTAATACTAAGCCATTATAGATTGATTTTGCATCAGCATTGAAGATTTAAATGATATATAAGCAGAATAAACACGTCAGTTTGAATGTACAAAACGTGTCCATGTTCAGTTGATCGAATCATGTAGTAACGACCCCATGGGCCGATTAAATGGGTTTGTTCACATATTTATTTATAGTTGAAATATGCCATTAAACGTCTTAACTGGACAAATTAAAGCATCTGAGCGAAAGAGCTCATGCAAATATTGTAACAAAAAAAGAACGAAAAAAAGTTGCATCCATCAGGGTTCGAACCTACGACCTCCGGATCAAGAATGCGCTTTACCTTTCGTCCATTCCAATTTATTTAGTAGTCCCTGTATTTTATACTTCATGTTAATGATATACGTGTTTTAAACAATTTCAACGAAAACAACATAAACAATCCAAATTATTCAATCGTTTCGCATTACAAACGCTTTATAATTTTATCCATTTCAACTCAGTGATGATTACTCACTAACGAAACAATATGTGAATAGAACTATGTCACTCATTTATACAGTATACACTATTCTTTTATTTGTTGGAATCTGTGACAAAAAGGAGCATTTTATTAATATTTTTCACGATTACTTTTTTTAACGTAATGGTTGTGCATAAAAGATATTCTGGTATAGGTGTTTTGCAGACCATAACTGCGTGTATATTACCATAACCGCAAATTTAACGCTTAATTCATTTAAGTCTATCATTTATTTATCTGACTGAATTACCGTAATTATAATTGACATGTTTTGTTTCTATGTAATACTTTTTGTCTTTTGCAGTCAATCATCAGCATCATAGGCATTGACACGTGACGAATGTGCGCTAGCTGGCGCTGTTTATATGGGTAATGGGCAGAGCATCACGATGGCCCGCA
This sequence comes from Congeria kusceri, assembly GCA_027627225.1. NCBI lineage: Eukaryota > Metazoa > Mollusca > Bivalvia > Myida > Dreissenidae > Congeria > Congeria kusceri. The sequence continues at coordinate 57,235,991 of CM051028.1, forward strand.
ACACAAAACACAGGGTTGTTCTGGAAAGCCCCGTAAATTCTACCACAGACACCACGATTCAGGCCCGTGTTACATTCGCGGACCGCCGTAAACCCGGAAGCGTGTCCGTCAACTTGCGCCCTCAGATGACCGACATCGGTAACATTCGTTCTGAGTTGTTCAGAAACTATGGTAGAGTAAAATTCCAAAAGAGTCCCGCGGTGCGCGCAGGTTCGAATCCCGGCTCGCGGACTGGTTCCGCGGCGAACGTAAGTGATTCTATCACGTCCGTAAAAGCCAATGGTTCAGAGTCCGTGAACGTTGTCTTGGAACCAATGCTGGATCCGTATGGACAGAAAGAATACAGCGAGGAGGAATCTCGACTGAGGGAGAAGTATAGCATCGACAGGAACAGCAGCAACAACCACTACAGGGGGTTTGTGGTGGAGGACGATGTGTTTCGCGCACGGAGGGTTGTCAACGGACTAGAGAGACTGGAAGAAATATAAAGGCCACGTGTTTTATATGTAGGCGTGACAAACAATGTGTTATTTAGTCAGATAATTTATACTTGTTTCGTTATGATTTTGTAAATGTAAAGTCAACAACGTTATAAACCATTGAAATGTGTCATGTACCATTAATATACTGTCCATCTAGTTGTTCAAGTTTTCTATATGTTACATGCGATAATTATGAATATTATTTAAACATGTTACTGTCGACTGATTTTAATCGCACTATAACCACAGTGAATCTGTTAAAAATTTCAAAATTTTCGAACTGAAAGTTTAGATGTTGACGCCAGTGAAATCATAGAAATGTCAGTCACCACGATTTTCTCACAATTATTTATCCTAAGTTTTGACATGTGTCTTACCGCACATTATGTTCAAACATAAGTGACGTCTTTGCTTAACTATAATTAAAGCTTATTAGCGGGGGCGGACGTGGCGTTTACCCCCGCCCCCTCCCCCCGTAAAGTACAAGATTCGTTTATTTAAATCTCAAAATTCGCCGGTTCCAACTGCATTTTTTTCTCCATCAAGTATCTACAAATTTATCACTCCACATTTGTTTCCATTCATGATTTTGTGTTAAAAAGTCCAGAAAATGAACGATGTATTTATAACTGTTCAACGATAACGCAGGCAACCAGAAATAAACTTTATCGAAGATAAAAATTGGACCATTTATGACATTTCAAATGCAATTTGAGATGGCCCCCGAAACTTGTGTGTTTTTGTCACAACCAAAATGGCCAACCATGACCTGACGCAAAGGTTGAACACAACGATGTGGAAAGTACTGTGAATGTTTTCGAGATACCAGGAAACGCAAATAGCAAAAAGTATTATCATATTTTCGCGAGTGTATATCAAGAAACAAGATAGCACACTTTCCAGCATTTACTATGTAGCTTACTACCACGAAAACTGTGTGGACCATCATATACGAGTATGCGCAAGTTTTATTAAATAGCTATAGCTTATACTATATTATCAAATGTGAACAAAATATATAAAAACAATACATTTGATCTAACGCCGGCGTTTTCGTGTATTTTTCCGATCTGTTTAATTAAGAGTTCTACGGAATCCGGTTAGTGCCATATGAAATATCGTTCCTCTTACGGCAAGGGCGAGACACGAGAATTGCGCGAAACACGAAGCGAGACACGATATTCCCGCGAGGCACGATGTTGTAACACGAGATCTCGCACTGTTGCAGTATCCCATACCGCGATATATCGCGGCAAATATCGTGTCTCGCTTCCTGTTTCGCGCAATTCTCGTGTCTCGCTTCGTGTCTCGCGGCAAAATATCGTGCCTCACTTCGTGTCTCGCGCAATTCTCGTGCCTCGCATTTAGAGGTCGAGGCACGAGATGCGAAGCGAGACACGATATTTAGGCGAGACAGGAAGCGAGGCACGATATTATGTCGTTCAAATATCGCCCGATTCTCGAGTATCGCGGTAGATTTTCAAACCACGATACTCGAAACACGAAGCGAGACACGATAATCGGGCGACACACGAAGCGAGGCACAATATTGTATCGTTCAAATATCGCCCGAATATCGAGCCTCGCCTGAATATCGTTTCTCACTTTGCATCTCGTGTCTCAACCTTTGATCGCGAGGCAAGAGAATTGCGCGAGACACGAAGCGAGGCATGATATTTTACCGCGAGACACGAAGCGAGACACGATACTCAATGTTTCGCGCAATTCTCGTGCCTCGCGTTCAAGGGTCGAGACACGATATTTCATATGGCCTAACCGGATTCCGTAGAGTTCTATAATTGTATTCAATGAACTGTCAATTATGTGTTTTATATAGGGGTGAAACGCGGTACCAATACAGAAAAATCAGCCTGTGTTGGATCGGGAACCAGAATAGTATCGGACAAACAAGTAATTTCGTGGTTTGTAGCCTTACATACTTTGCGAATAAAACGAAACTATAATATTTTGTACATCGTTGTCAAAATCAAATAAATTTTATTTTAACGCAGTTATTGTCACACAGTTTACAGCTATTGCTTATTTTTTTTAAATATTTTATATGTATATTGTGAAACCTTAATGTTGATTTTCATTCATTTTTGAAATAACAAATATATAAATAATATATAAATAACCATCAACTACAGAAGCGACACGCAAAATGGCTGACTGTGTTATGACCGGTCCTGTTTCCAGGGAAAATATTGAAATAATGGAGGAAAAGAAGCAACTTCTGGCAGACAGGTTAAAGAAAAGAGACGAAGAACGACTCGCTGAACTGGAGAAAAAGAAAGAAGAGAGATCCGAAAGCCTTTCTGCACAAGAAAGTGCGAAATTATTTCATGAGACATTTTCTAAAAATAAGAATGATCTGGAACAAGAGCTTTCAGACTGTGACACACTCGAGAAAGATAAACTTGCTGACAGATTTGATAACCTGTCTGCTATGCACCAAAGGCTGCAGAGGTTTCTTACTGAATCCACCATGTTTTTGTCCTCATATGATGTCCGACAGAGTCAAGATTCATTGAGTAAACTGCAAGTGCAGATACAAGAAAAGCGTGATGAGCTACTACCCAAAAAGAAGTTTGCATTCAGGTCCAAGAAAAAGGGGACGCAACAACAAAAGCCAGAGCAATCCAAGAACCTTGATATACCTTCAGTAGATATGGTTGAATTGGCGGATTGCAAGTTGACAGATAAGGAAAATGAGACATTGACAATGGATAGCTCCATGAACATGAAAGATGTTGCTTTAGCAAATCTCAAGTCATGTACTGTCAAGTTATTTGGAGCGCCATCTGCAATTCATATTAATAAGCTAGAGAACTGTACCATTCTATCAGGTCCAGTGTCCGGGTCAATATTTATCCGAGAATGTGTGAATTGTGTCTTTGCTGTTTCTTGCCAGCAACTTAGAATACACTCTACAACAGAAACAAAGTTCTACATTCATGTTACCAGCCGAGCAATCATTGAAGATTGTTCAAAAGTGAGTTTTGGGCCATACAATTGGACTTATCCAGATATTGATGAGCATTATAAGGTCTCTGGCTTGGACAAGAAAAGAAACAGTTGGGATGACATCGATGACTTTAACTGGCTAGCTGCAGACCAGCGTTCTCCCAACTGGTCTCTTGTACCAGAAGACAAAAGAAATATAAAATGGGATTAAACATTGATTAATGTGATAATATAGCTGATTTTGTCGTTAAACCTACAAACAATTGTGGTATTAACAATTTAGATCACCACATTACTTTATATTCACCTAGTTTTAAATTCTTCACCTCTAATTCCCTTCTTTTAAAAATGTTGAATGTCCTATTGTGATTCTGTATACTTATCACCTTCACCTTGAAATTAATTAACTTGATCATTGCCGACTCCGGTGACACCAACTTTATTTATCGTTGACTGCAACTTCATCACGACACTATTACACAGCAGACTCCAGCAACACCATCATTAACATCTTCATCATAGACGACAACATCTTCAACGTCGACGACTCCGACTACACCTATTTTAACATAAGAGACTCCAGCGAGGGTCTATGCATTATAATGCTTTACAATAAATTTGGTGAATGAATTCGCTATACGCTGTACATTAAAAAAATTATGTATTATTAAAAACTATTGTTACATTATTAAATCTGATGTTATAATTAATAAAATGGTGTCAGAGTTCTCGGTAACGCATAATTTGGCGTATTTGGACGCATACTTTTATGATAAGGACGTCATAAATCTCGGTGTTAGATTCTAACAAATCTTAATGCACTGTCAAAGATGAAGATATAATCAGTGTATCAATCTTGATCAAACTATTTTAAAAGCATTCTTTATAATCTTTTATTAATCAACTATACAATATTACGCCTAATATCAGTGAAAATGCACATCTTATATACTCGTTTTAGCATGAGTAAATAAAACGATAAACTGTTCCAATATGAATTAAACTTGTTCCTGTATGGGATCTGAGCATTGTGACTGGCTAAATCCATTGCCTCTATGAAATTTCAATGCCTTTATGAGATTTAGTACTTTTCATAAGTTGAACTGTTCTTATATGAAATAGGAAATATGGAAGTTTTTCCAGAAACAAAATGACGCTATCTTGAAATAAATAATAGATGGAAAAATAGTGTTTTGTTTTCAAATAAATAGTGTTTGTATTATCCGTTATATTAAACCTTAAAGACGTTAGGAATTTTAGTCATTAATGTTAATTTTATTAATAAAATACTTATTATGTGATTTTATACAAGTACTGTTATTTGTCCTCGTTCAGCAGTATTAGCATTAGTCCTCTGGGCTTATACATCAGACCTCGGACAAGTGCTTGTATGAAATCACTTATTTAATAACATTATAATATATCGTTATAATATAAACATACGTGTTGCACGAATTGTCAGCGTAACTCGACGTGTTTTTATGTGGCGTAACTGCCTGTGTGAACTTAGTGCAGACATTTCTATTTGTTATCGTAATGCCACCCTAGGATTACAAGGGACTATCTAACATGTGATAAAGCAGCAGTCCATAAATATGTAAATAAAATAAAACTGCATAAATCGTTTCTAATGGACATCTTACCAATAAAAATGCAAAAAAAACGCATTGAAATCGGTAAATTAATAACGTTTTGGTAATTTTTTAGCTCTCCTGAGCACAAAGTACTCAGTGAGCTATTGGTAAAGGGGACCGCTCCGGCGTCTTCCATATGCCGTCAACAATTTGGACCGTTATCGCGATAAAGACTACATTTTTTATTCAATCTTGACCAAACTTGCACAGTTTGTGTATGGCCATAAAATCTTGGACAGGTTCAATAATGGGCCACAGCGGACCTGGAACACCAGAGTTATTGTCCCCTTTTTTGCCCCAAATACATCTATTCCTGAATAACTCACTTGGTAAAGGGAGGTAAATGCAGTATCAGGAAGATAAGTGCCATAAATGTGTTATTTCCCTTTAGTCACTGATGTGACCCAGATAGTGGAGTCTGCTTTTATCAGTAAAATCAATACATCATTCTCAGTCAGCATGATACTTCTATTTTAAATCAGCATCATTACACATTGTAATACATGTATAGCCTGCTTCTGACCTATATTTTGGCTATGTGTGCAGTAGTAAATTTTTCCACCGTCTATGTCTTTGCATCCAGTCAGGAAAATGATAAAACCAACAATAAATAGCTAAAATTCATGTTGTAAACAAACAGTCAGAATATAGGATTAATACCATGTGATCTAGTGCCTGAAAGGGTTAATTATTTTCTGTAGTTTTAGGACTGTTTAGTTTGTAACTTATTCAGTATCATTTAATCATGTAACTTTTGGACAGACTTATACATTTGAATTGGGATTTTGGAAACTCATCTTACATGATTTTTTAAGCTGATTTATTATTTCTCCTTAATTGAAAAATACTTCTGCACTGTTTTGACTCAAAATTGGTGTGATTATTAGTAAGTTTTTACACAAATCAACAAAAAGGTTGTATAGTTATTTATAAATTAATCTGACAATCTTGATAGCCATATGGTTCTTAATGTTAACAATGAGTATTCCTATATAACATAGAAATTACCCTTTTCCTAAGAATACATTGGGAAAGTTTGTCTCTGTGGGTGTCACTGACTCAAAATTATAAATAGGTTTTTACGCAAAACAACTAAAAGTTTTTATAGTTATTTATAATTTAATCTGACAATTTTGATAGTTGTATGGTTGGTAATGTTAACAATAAGTATTCATATGTAACTTAGAAATTTCCTGCTCCTAAGAGTACATTTGGAAAGTTTGTTTGATTTTTCACTTTATTTACCAGTCATCCAGTGATATAATGGCGGTCAGTTAACCTACTCCCACTTTTTCTGGGCAAACTAAGCTGATGTAAGTGGTTTACCAGTACCAAGTGCACATACTTATGCCAGTAAATGACAACTGCCCTACTTGAATTAGAGGTAGGGGGAAAATGGCCGTAGAAATTATTTCACGACCAATCCCCACAAAAGTTACCAGTATGTGGCCGGGCTGGGGCTTGAACTCAATAATCCTTGATTGAGAATATATCGCTCTACCAACTGAGCTAGACGGGCCCGCAAAGCCAGAATAAGCTACTTGGTTTGATACATTTATATGGTGCCATTATGATGAAATTTAATAAGTTTTCGTAGAGTGTAGTAACTATAGAGTGTCACTGTATAGTGCCAGTTTAGAACCTGTAAGATTAATGATCGCTTGTGGAATTCGTTGCAAAAACATGTAAAACATTTTTGAAAACAACAATACAGAACAATATGTCAATCACTGATTCGCAAAGTTGAACTGACATCAAATCAGTCTGTGCACTGGTGTTAATAAATAATTATTTTAATTCAAACATGTATGGTATGTGAAAAAAAGATGGCAGTATCCAATCATAAGCTCTTTATGTATTTTTATGGAATTATTTCCATGTTTTTTGTATCGCCCCTGTATGTTAATGCCATGCGAAATGGGTTTTAATAGTACCGAGAATGCGGGTATTTACGGGTACTTGTTAATGGTCGCCATTGTTCTCAGACTCGGGTGAGCGCTTTGGGCCATCATGGCCCTCTTGTTATCGTTTCTGTATGCGATAGCTGGTGATGCCTCTGGATTAAACCGGCATGTACATAAGTGTATATTATGTTCGTACCAAGCGTTTTGGAACATTAACATTATTAAATGCAATTCTTCAATAATTAACAGTTTTCATTCGAATAAACGGCATTAACGTTCATTAGAACTAATGCCAGTTTAAGATGCGTTGAATTATATTAGATATGGACATCGGCTTTAAAGAAGCGGATAGGCCCTTGTAATACTAAGGCGGCGAAAATAACGTTTGGTAGGGTAAATTCATGTATCCATTTAATATTATGTTTTTGGAATTTGGTGGAAAAGAAAGTATCAACACTTTGCGCCAGGAGAATGCACAATAGCAGTTTCACTAAAAAACAGTAAAGGGAAATAACCACAGCTTAAAATTGCTGATAATAATGCACTGGTGGCCAAAAAAATGTCGCGTGTTATGCCAGTAAACAAAGTATGCATTAATCACACATATTTGTATGTGTAGATTATTTGTAATTTGTTTACATATACGATTTTCTGTCAGCTTCTATTCTGCTCTGTTGTTTTTACGATGTCTCGTATGCACAAAGGTAGATCGGTACCTATTATGAAAGTGAGAGAAGCTATGTCTGCATTAATGGTTAAATGTTTCGGCCGAAGAGGTTCCAAACCCCCACATAAAAAAAGAATTTAGTAGGTACATGTACCTACGGATTACTAAATGGTCTTATTCTATATAGCCTTAACGGTCTTGATTTAGTTGGTGCCAACCATTTAATAAGGTGGAACCTCGGACAATAAGTAGGTATCAACTACATGTAAATTATAAGTAGGTTCCAACTGCATGTAAATAAATAGTAGGCACCGGACTCTGGTAATACGCTTGCAATTCCCGATTACAAGCAGCATAAAACTTAACCGAGTTCGGGAAAATACACACGCAAGAAACATTCTTGTAAACACATTAATTGATAACTAAATTATTATGTTTGACAGGATTTTATTTCAGTCTGGGAAAGTATCGCGGGTTTCACCGAGGGTGTAGTGTAGTGGTGTGGCGGGCTGGTTAATGTTCAGCGTGAAAAACGTATTGTTTTGGTAAAAAAAATCGTATAGCAATCGTATCATTGTTAGTTATAATTCCTTAACTTGTGATAAATGTTGTTACCATCATCCGATTATACAAGTTTATTCGATTGTTTAATAAGTTAAAGCATCTGCGTTTGTGCTTTCCGGATATTTTCAGACAACTCGCCTAGGGAAATCTATTTACATGATTATTTAAACTGCATTTTCAGTTAAGAGCTGTAGTAAGAGACTGTATGTGTATTTCAAATGCAAGCAACACCAGATTTGAATTTAATATTAAATAAATGCCCATTTTAATATATATCCGGCTGGAGTGTAGTACAAAATCCCCTTGGTTTAAAAATGCACACATGGACATAAGCCCCTTGGTAGATTTAACAGCGTGGACAAACGCCCCTTGATGATTATGAAATAGTGCACAAAAAAAACTCTGATATTGTATATGATTTATTGTAACAGCTGTAACGTTCATAGATTCGTACCCAGCTAAAGTTGACAGTTTATTATGGATGATGGTGGTGCAGTACTGGTCGTATCCATGAATGTTGGTATGGTAAACAGTTCTCATGTAAATTACTGAATGTACATATTAAACTTGGACACTGTTGAAAACGAGGGATAGCAAGCGTCCAACAAGGAAGTATTATATATTTATAACTTATTAATTCCATTTAAATACACCTGTACTTCAAACAACAAAGGCCTTTATAGTAATTAATAATTTTCAAGCACAACATTAATATCATCAAGGCGCTTTTGTCCACTCTGTCATATCTACCATGGTTTTTTGTCCACATTTTGTTGTTAAATCTACCAAGGGGCTTATGCCCACTTTGTCAAATACACTAAGGGGCTTATGTCCATGTGTGCATTTTTAGACCAAGGGGCTTTTGGGCAAGGGACTTTTGTCCGGAAGCCATCCAGCTCTCGAGTATTCCGTTTAGTAAAAAGTGGGAATTAACTAATACAACGCGTTCAAGTTAAAAGTTGTAGATTAATGTCTTTTAATTATATCGTTCTTAAAAAATAAATAAATAACCGTCCCATATTATTACCATATTTAAAGTTATTGTGGAAACTGTAAACTGACTAAACTTATAACAATGAAGTTATGCATTTAAAAATAATTGACACATGAATTTCACACCATGCAAATAGTTATTAAATAATGTGTATTGATACGTCTCTCTATGCGCTATGTTAACGCGCGTGAAGGATTTGTTTTTCAACTCTAGAAATCTCCATAATTTCTAGCATAATCATGGCTAACTACACTACAGGCTATCAGAATCAGAAACCTCTTACAGATCGGCTATTTACATATTATTGATCACAAAGCAATAAATTGTCACCCAGAAGAGGTTGGGCGACTTACTGTGATCAGTTGGTATCCGGACAAAAGCCCGCTCAATGTTTTGGACACCCCCGGACTAAAGCCCGCTCAATGATTTTGACACCCCGGACAAAAGCCCGCTCGTTAATATTAGGTGAATTCTTTAATTAATTATCGCCCACACTTACACGGTCTGTAATCACTCGCGCCACCTCTTTCTGGAGATGCATTGAAAAAAGAGCCCATTATACTTCCGAGGTGGCGCTAATGACAGGAAGTAGTAGGAAAAAGTAAACAGTGATCGAAAGTGAGTTAGTTTTATATGTTTTATGACAATGTTAGACACTGTTTTTAAAAATCGGACAATGTAGTGCGATTCGGAAACAATTTTACCTTCCAACAATGTAGAGAAGTATCAAAGAATCACAACGCATTTCAAAACGTGAGGACTTTTACAAGTCGTGACAATTTAGAAATTGAACCAGCTAATTTTTTAGTTTGAACGTGTTAAGACATAATTTACAAACAATTAGAGAATTAATGGCATAAAATAATTCCTTTCGACATGTATTATTTGCTGCGTTATAAAAAATGTTGGTTTGTGGTCGATTAAACATATTGTTTTGCATGTTCACGTAAGACGTGGAGCCAAAGCAATGGAGGTGGCGCTCAGAACAGGAGGTGGAGCCAATGCACGATATTATCTTTTTCTTAATTCCAGCACGTATACCTTCTTTTTATCCATAAACTTCCAATTTGTAAAGAAGAAATAAATATGCAATACTGACAAAATATACAAGATATGTCAACGGATTGTTAGCATTTACTTTCTACTAACAAGTTATATACCGTATTTACCCTAAGTAATGGGACACCCTTAATATTGGGACACCCCTTATTTTTGGAAAAATAATTATTTTTCGCGCCCCTTAATATTGGGACACATTTAAAAGTTGAATTATTTCCTGTCCCTAAATATTGGGACACCAAAATAACACCTTATGATGTTACTGTATAAACATTCAATGCTCTGCCACTACGCTTGTTGCCTAATGACTTGTGACACGGTACACTGCACTTGCTTATACACCATGTACAGTACATGCATACTTCAGTGTAAATTAAAGTTTTTTATGCAAGTAATGAAATATCAATAGATAAAAAAACAACAAAAAATTCAATTTGTTTTCAATAATATGTTTTATTGAAAGAGGTTATGTAACTTATTGTTATGGATACATTTATGAACTTTACATTAAGTAGGAAAATAAATAAAACTTGATTAACTAAGCCCATTTAAAGTTAAGCATTCATCAGTGCTACCCGCTAACTGTCAGCTAGTGTCAATTAACGTAATCTGATACACAGTCGAATCCCTTATCAAAACATTTGTAACACTGTTTTTCACACGCTCCTTTATACCGCAAAGCATTATGTTATCTCCACGGCATATATGTTGTTAATTGATGATGTTAATTGTCAACGACCAAATGACACTGGTCGCAATAACGGGGTTATTTTCAGCATTATTTGGTACGTTCGGTCTGGGATTAGTGGTCGTAATACGGAATAGCGGGGTGCCCGTATAATCGGGGTTTGCGACCATTAAAATATATAGGGAAACAATCGGGTCTTTTAAAAATTGTCCGCTTTAGCGGGGTGGTCCTAAAATCGAGGTGATCGTAAAGCGGGGTTTTGGTGTACATCATTCATGGGTGTGTTTGCATGTAGTTGACACGTGGTGCAAACTGTGTACTCTCATGGAGCATGGTCTTCTCAATTAAGCTTCTCAATTAAGTCCCCAGCAAGAAATAATTGATCTTATAAACATCAGTCACCTAATTGATCCAACAAAGTGAATCAAGTGCTGAACTCTTTAGGACTAAATGAGTACTTTGACTCAAAATCTGTGGTCCCCCTTTCAATTTTTTATGTAAATCTCAACACATTCTATAGTGGTAAATGGCAATCTGATGTACAGCTTGTTTCGAAGCTGAGAACCTATAGGCTTTTTAAGAGCAATATTCGTGTTGAACAATACGTCCGTCTTAATTTGTGCAAAAATGAACGTTCATTATTGTGCCAATTCAGATGTGGTACTCTACCCCTGCGCATTGAAACAGGTCGGTTTATCGGTGAGCCAGTAAACGAAAGATTGTGCAGGTTTTGCGAGACACCATCAATCGAAGACAAAAAACATTTTCTGTTTGACTGTAGTCTATACAGTGACCTGAGAAACTAAGTGTAGTGCGATATGTTTAACCAGCACACTTCCATTGATGTTAGCGAAAAGTTAACACACTTATTGTCAACCCATCCCCGCAAGCTAGCCAAATTTCTCGTGCATGCATTTTTATTGCGAAAACGTACTCTGTATAGGTAACATATTCCATTACAAGTAACACTCCGTTTTGGTACACTCATTCATCAATTATTTTTACTATAATCGAAATAGACTTAGTTTAACCGCTTAAGTTTAATCCAAGCTATACTACAATGCATCATTTATTTTATTTTTCCATTCTACTTTTGTTTATTCTCACGCATATTGCTTTGTTTTATGTACATGTATTTGATATTATATGTTCATTAATTGGTGACTTATAGGCCCATAGGGCTGGGTGTAACTTGTATTCCATAAATTTATTGTTTATATTGAATATGTATACACAAGTCACGATAATAAACACTTACTTACTTACTTACTTACTTATTCCTTCTAATTATTTATAATTAAAAATTTAATATATTTTAATTTTTTCAATAACCGATTATTATTATTGGGACACCATTTCGAGAATTATTTGTTTATGTC